>JAPMOR010025613.1:177831-200439 GCA_026543865.1 Argiope aurantia
CAGGACAAACTGAAGGAAACGGAAATTTATATAAAATTTCGACGGGATGTTTCGTATTTAAAGTTATAATATAATCGACCAAATATATTTATTTTAGTGGGTAATAACATCCTGCCTTCTTCAAACTGTTTTTCGTAATTTTATTCCAAGATTTCGATTTCGAGTGCATTTTTCGCATTTAAAAAGAAAACTTCATGTCGTGTGTTATGAATAACGGTCCACATTTCTTGTGTGGAGTTTTTCAAAACCACTCAAAGTCGATAGGAATACAATCTAAAAAAAATGGGAGAACGACTTGCCCAAAGTCTTTTTTACAAAACTTTGCGAGTCTTTCTCCCATTTTTTAAAACTGTATTCCTACCGACTTTGGTTTAATGTTTAACGTCATCAAAAATTGGTTTGAGAGTGACTTAAAAATGTGCAAGATTCAACACGCTGTATAAAAAACAAATCAAGTTTCTCTTCTTTACAAAACTTTGAAAAAAATTGCAAGACTGCTTATACGAAAGCATTCTGACCTCAGTGGCAAAGCAGCCTAAAAAAATGGGGAGAAAGACTCACCGCCTGCACAGCAAGTCTTTCTCCCCATTTTTTTAGACCTCTTTTTTCTTGGTAAAAAAAGGAGATGAAAAAAAATGTACTCGAAACAATCTAATGAATAGTTAAATCGATCAATGGAATTCGAGGTGGTGTAGGAAGTATTTCAATTTCGTATTTACTACTATCCATGCAAAAGTCATCGTCACACTCTCCAAAAATCTTGAGCACATCATTCGAACAAGTATCAATTCTTTGTCCGTCATAAAATAAATCACCCTTCTGAAGAATTCTGACGACGGCCAATTTGTAATCGTCTTCTATCCTTCGATGACACTGCACGCATGTACTTTGGGCCAGAAACGAGATATATCTCTCGGAAGGCAAATCGTGTCTACAAGGCAGCATGGTGTGGGTTTCATCTTTCAATGGCTGTTTCAATTGAAATATCCAACTGCTTGCAAAGATTCGACGGCCATCAATATAACGTCCTGTCTGGTTGGTTCTAGACACACAGGACACATTTCGTAATGGAGATATTGAATGAAACTGTGAACGTGAAGATTATGTCCACAACTCAACGTAACTGTTGGCAAATTGCAATGGATGCAATGAAAAGACATTATGAGATAATCGCACAGAGATAAGCGTGCAAATGAAATTTCAAAACACATTTTGGGGTTTTTATACGAGAGTTATCTACGATTATACCTACGCACAGGAAATGTTTTTCCAATAAAATTCAAAGAACCCGACACATATCTAGAAACATAACCTTTAAGATTAGAATATACAGGGTGTTTCAGTGAACCGTTTCAGAACTTCTAAGAGGAGTAGGATACATCCTGACAACTCGAAATCATAGAGCAATTTGGGGTCGGAAATGCTTTCCTGAAGCGGTGTTGTACACAGAAGCACCATAAAGAAAAGGGAACGTAAATGAGAAGTTGTTTTAATAATACAAGAAAAGAAGCAAAAGGTACATGCATTAAAGTAAGTGTTCGAAGTTTCTTCCATAGGCTACAATGCGCGCCTCACATCTCCGACGCATGGACACCCGAACATTCTGGAATACTCCAGGCATATCTCGAATCTGTCCGGCAGCTACTGCGATTCTTGCAACGAGCTCCTCAGCAGTGTCAACAGGGGTGTCATAAACTAGCGATTTCATATGACCCCAGAAATAAAAATCAAGACATGATAAATCGGGTGACCGAGCAGGCCAACGCACGGGACCCTCACGTCCGATCCACCGTTGACCAAATGTGACATCCAGGTAGTTACGAATATATCCTCTATAATGGGCAGGGGCTCAATCGTGTTGGAACCACATTGTATGTTGCGTCGATATAGAAATCTGTTCATCTCTCAAAAGTTGTGGCAATACTTGCTGCAGAAAGAGCAAGCACGTAGGTCCGGTTAGACGACCCTGTAACAGGTAAGGTCCGCTGAGGTGATTTCCCATAATACCGGCCCATGCATTGACCGAAAATCGATTCTGTGCTGCGCGACGTCGTATTGCATGCGGGTTCTCGACCGCCCAGATATGGTCGTTATGTGTGTTGAAAATTCCTTCCCTTGTGAAGGATGCCTCATCGGAAAACAACACTTCAGCAGGAAAAAGGGGATTTGTAGCACATTTTCCCAGGTACCACTGTGCGAAAGCAAGGTACAAAATCCTCCGGTATATAATATGTATGTCCCCCAAATATAAAGACCTGAGTCCACTCCTTCTCTAGCCAGGGCATTCCAAACAGAAATATTTTAATTTGAACCCCCTTATACTTAAGAGTAAAGATACCCCTTTACCTTTTCGTTGTCGTAAATAAATCCAAAGAACTGAAACATGTTATCAAATCCTCCTTAACGAAGTATTTACAATGCATTATATGTATACCCCTCCCCAATATAGATACCAATCGTATCTAGGAATTTGAGCCTTTTCGGGTCAATTGAGAAAACAGTAGGGTCACTAGTAAAGAAATTATTACATAAGATGATCTGTTTAGCATTCTTGCGGAATTTGTGAATATTTCTGCTGTAGGAATAAAGGGTCTTTAGGACTGATGCGTTTGAAGATTGAAATGGATGCAGCACATACATATCACAGATCTTAGACTCATATCTCTCGTCACATATAATAATATGCTATGGAACCCACCTTACAAGTGGAAGTCATCATCAATTAAATGCGATGAAATGTTAATCATTTTTCTAAAATTTTGTATAATGTTTAATCTAACATGAAACAAATTAATTAGTTTTGGTTTCGGAGTCGATAAAGATAAACTGAAGTGTAATAAGTTCTCTACCTTCTGCTTGTTTACAAAATGTTGGATTTCCAACACGATTAACCGCAATGTGAATTATAAGTTTCAGAAAACTTTGCGTCTTAATTTTTGTTTCTGTGGGAATACTTTGTCATAAAAGTTCCAAAATATATTAAAGTAGCCAAATGAAAGTTGTTATATATATTTGAATGTTATCTAAATATATAATACTATGTAAGTTAATGCTTCTAATTTCCTTTTATTTGCATAGCATGTTTTTTAACGTAACCGTTTCTTCAAAAGCAATTATGTAATAAGTAATTATTCAAGAGCTTTACAAAGATTTAGAAAAATCATTGTATTTGAGTTGATAGTTTGTAAAATAAGACAATATTTAGTACATTCCACAGTTTGTTCTATCTTCTTTTATTGGAATTATTCAAACATCTAGCAAATAGAATGGTATAAAATCAGAAAAAATTCCATAATATTGAAGGCTCTTTTATTTTCTAATGCATTCATTCGTGCCATTCAATATTAAATGATTGCAAATAAGGATAAAGAATATTTTTTTTATTTATTTAAAGGCAGTATTAAAACTATACTATAATATTTTAAATCATTTTTATCTTTTACTTAAATGAGAAAGGCATTTTTAGCAAGCAATTAGAATATGGATTATATATATTTGCAAAATAACCTAGAAAGAATATTTCTTTGTTGTATTCTGCTTTGGCATGCATGATCTCAGTACTTATGTTCTTACTGGTTGGATTGTGATTAACGTGATTTGTCAAAATGATTTTACTATCAGTGCCTATTGTCCATTTTCTGAATTCCCTAACTCAAAATTATTGCTATGTTGGAATTTGGAAATATTTCATTCATTCTTTCAAGACAAGATGTTTTTTTCTTTTTTGATCAAGCAAAACTTTAGAAGAAAAAACAATTTAATTTTTTCAGATCTATGAATGATTTTTAGATGAACATCAATAGTCTTGATCATTTTAATTTTCTTCCTGTGATTGATTCATTACTGAAAAACTTCACTGTAATGTGAAATACATTACTTTTTGCAAACATTATTTTAGTTTAATGAAGTCTGTTCTTAGTATGAAAAAATAATAATAAGCTGAAATTGGTTATGGACCCTATTATTTTTTACTAATTTTATATCCTATGCATAAAAGTTTTATATTATTTTCTGAATTTGTTTATCTTTAATTCAGTACCTTTAGAATTTCAAAGTTTTGTTGATTTTTACAATAAAAACTGGCAGATAATAAAAATGTAGTTTGATTACTTGGGATTTAGGCTTCTGTTGGCTGACAAGATGGCAGAATAGTCTTATAATTATTCTAACTCAATGAAAAGCTTATTTATTAATTAGTATGAAGTTTTTTTGGTATTAAAATACATTCAGCAGAATTGAAATTGTTGTTAATTATTTAATGAAAGTGTATATTATCATATAAAATATATTTTCAAAATTACTAAAAATTATCTCTTTTTTTATTTTCATTTCAGTGGAATTTAATAAAAGTTTATGAAAATATAGAATTTATATTTAAAATCAAGTCAAAATTAGCTTTTATATTAAAAAGTTAATCTTAATCTGATATTTTTTATATCTGGCTCGAAATTAAAATTTTAGGTTAACTTAATCTTTTCTTACTTAGCTCTGAAAGTCTATAGCATCTTAAAAAATTATAATGTTCTAGTATTCTTTTTGTTTGCTAGAATTATTGATTATCTTTGGTTTGAATTGCATTTCTTATGCATAACTTTAAGTTCATGGTCCATCAATAAAATAATTTTAAGTAGCAAATTTTGGCTATGACTTTTTTATTTAACGTGTTATTTTAGTAGTTTTATATCTGTTCTATTTATATTTTTTTAACCTTCTTAATATAAAGATGACTCATGATATAATTGTGTCATAAAATGTAATTGACTTTGTAATCTATCTTATTATGAATTATACAATTGCATGTTATCTTTTGTAGTATCTTTATACTCCTCACTAGCTGCCTGTGGCAAGCAGCTAGTTTGCCTTGGAATATTAGTCGTGTATAATTTCATTTACATTTTTTATGCATAACTTGATATTTATGATTCCCTCAATAATACATTTTTAAGCATTAAGTTATGATTCACTAAAGATGTATTATTTGAATAATTTTAATCCTGTTCTGTTTGATATGCACATAGATATTTTTTTGTGGTATCAAATGTAACTGTCCATCAATATTTATTATGATTAATTATTATATGTTTTGATGTTTAAACTATAATTATTTACTGCAGATCTACTCCTGAGATTTTTCATATCACAATACAATGAGAAATGTTACACAGGTCCTTCTTAATATGTGAATAACTTCTTTTCCAACTGATGATTAGATTTAAATGTTTCAATACTTTTTTAATTCAAACAGATTGTAAAAACTGTACATGAAATACAAAAATTTAATCTTTATAGTTATTGTATATAATGGGGAAAAATATATATGTTTTGTTTGTATTGTAAATAAAGATAACATCAGAAATTATTTTGTGTGGTTGTATGTAAATGACCCTAAGTCGAGGAGAAATTGTATTATAATTTATTATTAGATGTTACTTTTTAAAATCTGGTTTGAACATTTTATTTTTTCTCTTTTCTTTAAATTTTATTTTAATATATTATTTTTGAGTTTTGAAAAGAAAAAAAAATCTGAGTTTTATATTTTTGTGAATTAATATTTAAAATTTCTTGATTAGTATTAGCACTTGATTGCAAGTAGTTTCATTTTATATTTTTATGATTTAATTAATCATTTTCTTTATTTTTTTCAGGACATGTTTATGCTTGATTTGAAAACAATTTTGGATTAAAAGATTCTTGTGATCATGAGAGATTTAAATGGTTTCAAATATCTGCTGATACAAAAATACTGAAAGTTCAAAGGTTTGTTTTACTACATATGAATTCAAATGAATTCCAGTGCCTTTAAAATGCCTTGGCTTTATTTACTGATTTATATATTATTCAAGAAATAACTGTATTCTATTAATTTCTTGGAATGGCTGGAGAAGAGAGTAATTCACTCACTCCTTCTCCTCAAATTGAGCCTCAGTTTTTATGCAATATGTATTCTGCTGCTGCTTTTGTTTTCCAGGCAGCTAAGGAAAAACAAGAAATGCGAATGCATAAAGACAGACCACATTCATGTGAAGTTTGTAAAAAAACTTTTACTTTGAAAGGAAATCTGAAACGTCATATGTTGACGCACACTGGTGAACGTCCTTATATTTGTAATATATGTTCAAAACGGTTTGTTCAACAAAGTAATCTGAAAATGCATCTATTAACTCATACCAATGAAAGTCCATTTGCTTGTAACTTATGTCAAAAGTCCTTTAAGCAGAAGTATTTCCTCAAAAGGCATATGATGATTCATACAGGAGAAAGACCTTTTAACTGTTCGATCTGTAGCAAAACTTTCAGACAGAAATCACATTTGAAAACGCATACTCTTTTGCATTCTGGAGATAAGCCACATATATGTGATATTTGTGGGAAATGTTTTGTTGTAAAAAGTAGGCTAAAGACACATTTTTTGTCACATACAAAAACTAAACATGCTTGTGATGTTTGTCATAAATGCTTTTCTTTGAGAAATCATCTGAAAGATCATATGCAATCTCATGCAGCTGAACGAAGTTCTCATTGTGGACTGTGTGGGAAAAATTGCAGGCAAACTTGTAGCTTAAAGTTGTCTCTCCTGCCAGGTCGTATGTAACATAAGCATTTATTTTGTGTGTTTAAAATTTTTGTTCATGAATTTGATGTATTGATTTATTATGTGATGTTTAAACATCTTTTATTTAATTTTAAAAGGAGGGAAACTATATGGTCCTCATATCATTTTAAAAAATCTGTTTCAATTTATAATGACTATTTAGATTTAAAAAATTTAATTAATTCATAATTCATGAAACTTTTGTTGGAAAAGAACATTTAATGTTGAGTCATGCACCTTTTATAAGCTGGCATTAATTTCCTTTTGTAATGCACAACTAACACCCATTATTTTAAAATGATGTATCTATTGATGATATAGATGATTTATTTCTCCTTTCTTGAATTATCTTAAATGCATTCCTAAATATACTTTTTAAGTTTACCTCCTAACATTGCCAACTTATTATCATTACTTTTTAAAAATAGTTTTACCAGCCTTCATAATTAAAGCAAATGCATTTCAACTAAGTTTTTGCATTGCATTTACAGTATTAAGATATTTATATTTTATTTTATGCTTTATTGCTTTTTTAAAAATCATTGTAAATATTGATTGATTTTTTTACATTGTAAAAACAGGTTGCATTTGTATAAATGATGGTGATAAGTTCCTCATAAAAGTTATTTATATAGTGAAAGCCTTAAGATTAAAAAGGAAGTAAAATAATACTAAAAAAAATTCTTTACCTAATATTTTTCAATTTGTAGAAAAAAATGGCAACAGCCTTTAAAAAAATTGTTTAAAAAAGCATTTCATCCTGTATTATTGTTTAAAAATTGCTTTCACATGAACTATTTTGAAACTCTGAATCACTTATAATCTTAGGACTTCTTTAATTGTGGAAATTGATTTTAAGTAAAATCAAGAGAAAATTTTTGAAGCAATGAAAACTTATTGACCTCAAGTAGCTAATTATGAAAAAAAAATTAATTTTAAATATTTCTTTATACTGTAACAAATTACTATTGAAATCAGATTGTATCATTTATCATGGTGAATACTGATGATTACATTTATTATTTTAATCTGTGATACTCAGGTTGATAGTATGTGCAAAGTTCAAGGATATCAAATGCTTATGTAAATGTTTCAGTGCATCTCAAGGCTTTAAAAAGAAAATGAAAAAAATTTGCATGACATCTAACAACTTTATAGAATTTCATTTTCTAGAATATTAATAATTGATGTTATTTTAATTTCTTTAAAATGCATTTGGATTAACTGAGTTTAATGATGCACTTCACTACTTTTCCTATATTGTGAACTTGTAGCTTACTATAGTTAAAATCATAACTTCCTAAATTGTGTGTGTGCAATCTCAAATAGTGTTTATTACAGAAAAATGAGATTCAGCTCATTTTTCTGTATGTTTCTTCCATGTTAGTGAGCAAAAATAATAAATAAAGCCATCTTAGTTAAAAGATATTTCATTAAAACTGATCATATTTATATGAAATAAAAGTTATGATAAATTAATATTTATTTAGTTTATTTAATTTTTTACTTATGTATACATTAGTGGTATGGAAAAAAATAAAAAAAAATTCTGATATGTTTGATTATGTCTTTGCAGTACATGGAATTTTCATCTTATATAAAATATAAAATCATACTAACAGTTTCTTACATTTTCCATGATGTTAATATAATAAAATGTTTCATGCTGTTTTTAATCTTAACAAATACTTTTATTTGCAGTTTTAAAGTTTGGATCCACTATTTATAAATAGATTTTGTAATTTTCAAGTTCTCCAAGAATCAATATCTCTGTTTTACTGCCATGTAATTTATCAAAAAGTACTATAATAACAATGCAATATGTTTATAGTTTCAGCTTTTAAATAAACTTTTTGTTGATTAATATTTTTTTTGTATGAAATCATAAGGATTTGCAATTTAATCTTTTCTATACATTAGAATAATAAAGAAAAAAAACCCTTATAATTTTATTTGTTAATGGCTGATAAGTTATCAAGTATTTATTTTATTTAATGTTATTTTATTCACTATTTTAAATGTTATTTTAGTAGTTTAGCATTGTGGATCACATTTATTACAAAAATATATGATTTACTATTTGTATTTTTAAGGAATTTATCAATATGTATTGATGAATCTTTTATTTCTAAAGAAAAAAAAATGTTATCTATTTATTATCTTATTGATTGCAGAAACAACAAATTTCAGGTCAAAATAATAATTTTGGAATTTTTTCAAAGATATTTGATAAATATTAATTATATAGTTAAGAAGGAATTATTTCTTTAAAAAATTTAAATAAATTAATAATTAATTTAATCTTTATTTATTATGTTTTCTTTTTATATTTATATAACTGCATTTTTAGAGAATCGAAGTTTTTGATATTTTTTATATTTAAGTTGTGGAAATTTTTTGATTAGATGCATATTTTATTTTCTGTTTTATAATCTCGGTTTTTTCAGAACATTCAAAAGAATATGAAATGCATTTCATTGTACATTTGAATTAATATTGTTAGCTTTACTAGTTTTCATTATTTGTATTAAATCAAATAATGAAAATTTGTATTTCATTTACTGTTGATGTGCATTTACAGTGAATATTGCATGCACAAACTTTGAATGCTTTTTTATCCTTATTGATGTGATTTTTTTCCAAAAGAAAAAAAAGGTTCCTATTTATAAATTTGTATTTCGCTTGGAATCAATGAATATGTATAATATTTTTATGACATGCCCTTTTATACATGTATAAAATTGAAAATGAAAATTAATATCCTTACTTCTTGGAGTGCAGAACCAGATGTGATTATTTACTATAGTAATATTTTTCTTTTCTTTCAAAATATTCTTAACAAGTATTTTTATTAGCATTTCATAAATAGCAATTTTGATGATGCATTTATTATAAAGGTTCTATTTATCATATATTTCTCTAGGCAGAGCTTATTTCACTCCTCTAGAGCAAGGGGGGGGAAGCTCTTATTCTAATTTGATTGGAATCTGAAAAATTCTCGGAACTGTGCAATTTGTTAAAATAATAATAATGTTGAATTTAATATATGAATTCTTCCCTTAAATTTTATGAAAAAAATTACAAAACAAAATTTTTTCTTCTCATTTTATGCATTTTATACCAAATGCTTTTCATTGTTAGGGAACTAATGATGAAATATACTAGGAATACTTAGGATACAACAGGGAATATTTTCATCATCAAGGGAATACTGCCTGTGTTCTTTTAAAGCTAGCATCTAATTGTTGTGTTGTATGTATATTCTTTCAAGAAAATCATCATTTTCTAAAATCTGGGAAAGCAAATTACATTTTGTAAGACTGTATATTAAAAAAAATGGAAAAAAGTTCTTTTGAACTAAGAATTTTTTAAAAGTCATCTTAAGAATACCTGAAGGAGATTATTGTACATCAGTTTGCTAATTAGGCTTGCAGAACTGCTATACTTTTGTAATTAAAGATTTTTAAAAAAACTTGTGAATGAATAATTTTTTGATGACTCATTCATTCATGTATGCTTTTTAATCTTAAATTGCTTTCGCATCTTATAATCTGAACTTGGAAAGCCAATTATTTGATTGTGAAATTTTAATTGAAGTTAAAAGCGTTTTTGTCTTCCTTTTATACAGTGGTTGATTCAGACATTTTGTATCCGTAGGTAGAACATGCTATGAGACACATTTTCAATAACTATTCATATTTCACCACAATTTTTAAACCTAATCAATGTGATTAATTTTTTTATCTTAGTAATTTTTTTTGAGATTTGCACAATATTATTTATTATGACTTATGATTTGTATCAACGTTTGCAAGCAATATTTGTTAGAAGCTCAGTGTTTATAAATACTGTATTAAAAAAATTAATGAAATGAACCAGATAAAAACATGACTAATTATACTTGACAAAAGTGTTATTTTATAATTCATAGAGTTTGCATCTGTTTCATGTCTATTTATTTGGCAACTAAATTAATAACATTTTTTAAATGTACTTGCCAGTGCTTCTCCTGTTCAGCCCAGTGGCTCTAGGCAACTGCTAATCTGCCTAATTGGAAATCCGCCACTCTTACTACAGTGATTGAATTAATGCGCATGGCAAAAGGATTTAGTAATAGAGGAAAAAATTGACAGTTTAAAGATGCCTCAGTTTGGGTTGTTAAACAATTTGCTTAGCGGAATTGGAAACTATAATTTTTCCTATATTTTTGTTGTCTTTTTTATTAATTGTTTTTATTTATTTTTAAATCATTTCATGATTTGCATGATTTTAATAATTTCTAGTTATGCTGCATTAGTTAAAATGTTCTTAATATCTTTTGTTATAAATCAAGTATTCACCAAAGAAAACTTTTTTCAAGAAAATGAATGAACAGATGTTTGAGGTACACATGATGCCAACCGACCTGCATTAATTTAGAAGATAATACTTTTGCAATGAAGAAAATATAGCACCTATTGTTAGAATTTAATTAGTTGCTGTTAAAGGCCCTTTTTTTTAAAAAAAAGATTCTTTTATAAAGGCTACACATATCTGAGTTAAATCGCCACTATTGTTTTAAACCGGTAATTTTCTGAGTAAAAAAAAATGTGGTTAAATCCTTTTATTATTTTATATATTTATTTATTTATTTTTGAAATATGCTAGAATAATTTATTTTGGAAAGTTTTTGTTGAAAGATGGGAAGAAAAGAAAAAATATTATTAGTCGAGTAGACAATGAACAATCAAATTTTAATAGAATCTTTGATAAAAACAATAATTTCCATATTAGCTATACTGTTCTTTATAAGTTGAAAGGACAGCATGTGGGCAAAAAAAAAAAAAAATATTAGCATAAGCTGAGTATATATGATTATAGAAAAATGAAATGGCTCTGCCTTTAGGAATATATTGCTTCTATTGTTTATGTTTTTCCCAGATAGATGTTTGTCACAAATATTTGCACAAAATATTGTTCATTAATTTTTATATAGTTTAGACAAATCGCTCTGTAAAATGTAATCAAAGTTGTTGGCACCACATATTTTTGAAAATGAATTATATATAATTTTAAAAAAATATTACTTATTCCTATTTTATTAAATATTAATTAAAATACTTTTTTTATTTAACGTTAAATGCCATAACTGTATTTATTTATAAAATACAAAATATAAATTGAATGTTCTTTACATTGGAAACATCAGGTGTATATGAATTTCCCTATAAATCAAATTTCAATCGAAGAAAAAAGAATGAAGGAAATATTAACTTTTTTTTCATGACAAGAATTTTTTTTTTACTTGGACAGTGTATTTAAAAATTATATGGAAAAAAAAATTAAGTATTGAATATTCTATTTTGTATATTTAAATATTGTTAAAATACATTACTTTTTATACCTCTTATATTGTATTTCATGGCAAACTCTAAAATAGTTTCATTTCTTTTCTGTAATTATTTTTTCTCCTCAGGTATATGCTGATTTCAAAAATTGCATATTGTTTAGTAAGATTGTTAGTGCTCTATACATTTAAATATGAGATAATCTCCATTTATTGAAAATCTCTATATTTTGAATTTTTTCAGGAATCTTGTATTTTTATGAGAAAAAAAAACATTTTCTGCATATTTAATAAAATTTCTATATATCGGACAAAAAGTTTTGTATAAAAATTCTGCGCATCCATTGCATTTAAAAAGGGACTTCATGGATTTTCTTCGTAAAGAATATAACTTAAATAAGAAAAGAGTAGTACTGAATAAAAATTCAAGGAAGTCATTTACAAATATATATATAATATATCAGTGTGGTAGATATTATTCTTAGTTTCTGTTCTATAAACCCCTTTCTTAATCAATTAAGATTTTTACTTTAAATTCAGTTTATTTTCAGATTTCTAGTAACAAACATGACCGACCTCTAAATGGAAATCTTAGATGTGAAAAATAATTCTAACTTAATAAAAAGCATAGAAAGCAAAATAAAAAATATGTAAAAAAAATTAGTTTTTTTTTTTTGTATATAAAAATTTGTATTTTTAGTATATTGCAAACAAGTTTACTTGATATATGCATATTTGAAAATAAATTACTTGGGCCGTTTAATTTTTTGTCTTTTTTACACCCCAAAAATTAGCAATGCAGACTTGTTTTTAGTAAGAAATTGATGAAAAATGTGGATCTGTACATCGATATTTTTTCGTTTACATTCATGTTCGATATATAAAAATTTGACTATAATTTTATGTTTTCTTCGTAGTGATTTTTTTTGTTGTTGTTGTAAGAGACTAATATTAACTTTAAAATATTTTTTCTGTTAATTTCCTAGCAACCAAAATTTGCATCGAAAATCTCAAGTACAATAAATTTTACTTTGTAGCAAATTTGGGGGAAAAAATCTAAATCGTACTTCACGAAAACTTATTTTCAGCGATTGAGAGAAAAATGTTTTTTTGCGCCAACATTTTTCCTGCAATCCATCAAACGGAACACTACAATTTTTTTTATTTATGATTATAATTTACTGTTAATAGACTGGTTATATTGGACATTATATGAATAATTTTCTGTTGTGTCTTGATGGAAGCTCTATTTACTTTTTAGAAATCTTGATGTCTTATTTATTCTTTTTGTATATAGTTTTCAATGTTTTACATTCTATTCCTTTTATCTAATATTAGCTGTTCTCTTTGCCATTATCTCCAAATTAAGAAAAAATTAAAACAAAGCAAAACAACAACCTCTGTATAAATAATCGACAGGCGTTTTTACTGCCATGATGTATTATTTTGTTAATTACTGAAATCGTCAGAATAAGTCAGTATATTTTATTTTATTTTTCCCTTTCTAGAATATGCTTATTTAAAGTAGAACAGTTTTTAAATATTACTTGGGTAACCTTCTATTAAATCGTTGATTTCTGAATAGCTAAAGAGTATCGTTAAAATGTACTAAGCTGAAAGCAAGTTACCCCATATAGTAAAATATGTTTTAGAAAGAAATAGCCTATTGTCTTCAGAATCCCATACATTCCTTGACTCGGAAGAGTTGACGATTGACCTTCCATTTCAGACAGGCGAATGTATTTGCTGAGAGGGAGAAAATTATTACTTAAAATGTCTAATGGAGAGAAATAATATGTTTATAATAAGTGCGATAGTAGTGAACTGGGTGAGTTTTTTTGTTGTTCTAGATTTGTTTTTAAGAATTTGGTGTTTTGGAGAAAAGAGATGCAATTAGATCTTACAAACTTGAATTCATTACCGTCTCTTAACTCCTGAGAATAAACTCGCTCATTTAATGTCATGCAATTCTTGCGTCAACAATTATCAAAACTAAGTTATGTCAAAAACAGACTCAATGCACTATTGATACATCTATTAGGCTTAATATAAATTTAGTTTAGGAATTCTAATTTTGAGTAAGGAAAAAAAAAAAAAAAAAAAAGGCAAATGACACAACTAATGTTGGACGGAGGGATATTATTTAATCAGTATATTAATTTAAATATAAAAATTAAATAACATTGCAAATATGTTATTTTTATGCCTGTAATGCCTTAATTAATGTTGGCAAAAAATCAAATGCTTTACTTGTGGAGAAAAATCTGTTTGAAAAAATTTGACATGAGTCAATTTTTAGAAAGGAGTCTCTTTTTATGTTTTTATTTATTGGATTCTTAATTTAATTGTTTAAGCAGTTTTTTAACAAAAATCTAGTCATCTAATTTGGTAAATTTTTTTAATGAAAATTAAAAAGTTTTAGAGAAATATGTGACAGCTATTATAAATGCCACCCTTTGCTTGTATTTATTATATTAAGTTTTTAAAAACTGAAACGGTTGTTTTGATTTTGTTTCGTTTTTTTAAATATTTTTTTTTCATTTAATTTATCAGGCTTTATGAAATGATTTTATAAATACTATTTTTTTTTCTGTATCAGTACAAATATGGTGCCAAAATTTTGTAAATGTTTTTCATATTCAAACTAATTTGGATTGCATTTCAGAAGAATTGCCTTTTAAATTTTCCAGATAATGAATATCATGAAATCATTTACATAAAATGATTTGCTGTTTCATTTTTTAACATTCATTGTTGTTTATTAAAATGTGTATATGTAAAAATAAATTCATATTTATAAAATTGTCTCATGTTTTATTAAAATTATTGCATCATTTTCTTCACATTCATTTTTTTCTATTTTTCTAGCCCTAACATCATTGTCGATATTTATATTCTGGTAACTAATGGAATATCTTTTTCCAATGGCATGTTTTCCCCAGTGTAATTGGTGATATGGATATTTCTTTTCAAAAATAGAAACTATTGTGAAATGTTTCTTAAGGAAGCTGAAAATGAGTTTTTTTTAAAAAAGAAGATGAACTTTTAATAAATGATATGAAAATTTTAATAGATAAACGAAATTGGAATCATTTAATAAGAAAATTTCTAATATCATTTAATTTTTTGCCCCTTTAATAATTGCCCCTTCATAATTCATAATTGCCCCTTCAAGCAACATATTATATCTGAAATTTAATCTATCCCCGCGTACGTCTGGTTGCTTGTATTATTCTCATTTTGTTCAGAAATTTTCTTTCCTTGTTTTTGATTTGATATTGAGGATCAACATGCTGATTCAATCGAAATAGGTGAGATAATAGAAATCAATTAATTAAATTATGTTCTTTCTATAACTTTGAAAAAAGACGAATAAAATGTTAACTTTATTCCAACAAATTTCATATTAAAGGAAAGTTTTTCTTTCTTTTTAAAAGTTGATTTCATTTTTTAAAAACTTTTCTTTCATGAAATCAATCGGGTCAAACTCAAAGACTGTAAATGGTCCACATCAAATGTATTTGCAGTTTTTTATAGAATGCAAGAATAAATTTTTAAAAAAATATTTCGTATTTTAATCTTATTTTTAAAAATTTCTTATTATACTGAATTATTAATCCGAGTTCAGTTGAAACGGCAAATTGTAAAAGCAAGTTTATAAATTTTAAAACTGAATTGGAAGCACAGTTACCAAAGTTTGAAATTAAAAAAAATAAATCTTTTTTCTTTTATTTTAGCAATTTATTTTATTTTCTTTATGATTTTTTATTTGAAATTTTTATGTTTATATAATCTTTAATGCAATCAATCTGTCATCTAATTGCACATTGTCTTATAATGTGTTATGACTTTACTTATTTTTATACCTTGCACGGTGTGCAGTTAATTCAAAAATTAAATTGACAAAGCGGACGTAACTTGTACCAGAAAATTATGAATTAACTGCATTTTCACAAAAAGTTTCGAAGCGTAAACATGTATGAATGAATGAGATCCTGAAGGATTCTGATTAAAGAGAGAAAAATTCAGAGAACTTGGGATAGCTGATCAACTCAATCATCACATTATTGACAACCAAGTTGGGGGACTCTCACCTGAGAATGTTATTATGTTTCAATGTATGGAAATGTTTCCCTATGCAAGAACTCGAAAAACTTCATGTGAAATTATTACTATGTTTGGAAATACTGAACAGTTTGAGAAGGATTCCATTTGTGTGAATTAAATTTGCTATAATATCCAGTTTCTAATATTATCTTAGGATTTTCTCTGATAACGGTCTGTGTCATTCTCGAATTTTAATTGATAAATTGCGCGATTTTTCTTGTTAACAAAAGTTGAAATTCTAGTTATCTTAATTATAATTATCTTTTTTTTTTTTTTTTATTCTCCAGAAATTTACCAAAAAACTTGCAATATAGGAATCTTTTTTTTTTTCCATTATCAACTTCGAAACGATTTTTTCGAGTTCTTTCATGGTTCTTACGAGCACCAAGTCTTGATACTAGATCTCTTATGCACCTAAAGTCTTCACGATTACTCCATGCCTCATCTGTGGAATCGTGGCCCACCAAAATCGATTATCAAAATGAAAACCGTTCAAAATTGGCGTAGCCATACTGGAAGATTAGATATCCAACCTCCTTTAATTTCCCTTCATTCCATTTCCATCATGATTTTTGGATTGGATGTTCACTGAATGCTGCTAGAAAGGGAAAGATGCTTTTTTGTACTCTAGTAAAGCATTTATGTTGTTTCTTATGGCACTTGCCATGGACAAGCTCGCTGTTACGAAGACAGCGATTTAAGCCGGCGGGGGAGCGTCTCTTGTTTTTATAGTAGCGCCATCTAGACGCCAAGAGAACGACTTAGCTACACGCACGTCACAACCCTTTTTATGGTAAGGACTTCATTCACTCATCCACAGATCGTAATTTAGACCTGAATCAGAGAACGATCACCCCTGATCCAGTACCTCCAGTGTTATTACTCTCGAAATGGAGGACTTTGTGGCCACAGATTTATGCACGCGTCAGCCACCAAGCACGCGGGGAATCTTTGGCCAGCTTGGTTGGAACTCGCAGCCTAAAGGACGCGAATCCAACGCTCTACCAACCAGGCTATCCCGGCCTTTTAAAGCATTTATAGAGGAGGTAATGATGCGATGATGTCGTAAAGTGCTCACGAATAACCGACTTAATGTTGAGGCTCAAAAATGAAGAACATGGCGTTGAATGATAGTAAATGACTAGCTTTAATGAATGCTTTCTAAACATGAAGAAAATGTCTTTTTTTGTGTAAAATTGAGTTAATTAATCAGCAATACAATTTTCTAAAAATGAATGTTTATTAAATAAAACTGAAAAATGAAGTATGCAGGCGATATAATTTACAAAAATGTGTTGGCACATAGTGCTATTTATAGGATGAGTTTAAATGTACATCCTCCTGTTGAAGGGATATGGAGCAGGAACAACAACCCTTTGGGGTTCATCATTGCTGTCGGAATGGTTGAGTTCGTAATCTAGAAATAAGAATGAGAACTTGTAAAAATGTTTCAAAATTATTTGAAATGTAAAAAGAAATCCTCATTGTTAACACAACTATTGAATCAATTACCAGATTTAATAGCAAAAATAAAAATTAATAATAGTAAAAATAAAAATGTATTATTAATTTTTATTATAAAAATTTATTATTTTTATTACATGTTCATACATTGCAATAATGCAATTATTACTACTTAGAGGGGAACACAATGTTTTAAGCGCTGTGACAGATGAAAATTTGTGACAAAATTTCTAAGATCGTGGCAATTGCTGAGGTGGGTGCTTGAAGAAAATTAGGATTGACCTAATCTGTTGTTAAGATGAGAGGAATATTCGATCAAATATTTTTTTTATAATGAATATTTTTTGTAATATTCTTGTATACGAAATAAAAAATAAAAATGAATTTGAAATTTTGACGAATTGCCACATTTTAGACCGACCCGAGTCCGAAAAACACATTTTTGACATTGTGTCTGTTCGCCCACCTTCTGTAAACACTAAAAAATGCTTTAAGCTAGACACATGAAATTTGATACAGGGACTTATGACAAAATATATATATTTCTGTCAAATTTTAAATTTACAGGATGTCTGCCTGTTCTATTATAAGTGAATTCAATAACAACTAAGCAAAAACAGCATGGTTTATAAAATTTGGTATACTGGTTTAGCATCTAAAATGTAGATTCTTATCAAATTTTGAAACGATCTGTCAAACGATTGACCGGTCTGTATTTTACATACTCAATAATTCATTTATACAGTGATTTACATTGATGAAATTTGGTATGCTATCTTGTGACTGCAAATATAATTGCGTGTCAAAATTTGATGCCAATGGGTCGCCAAAAGGGCCGAAAATACATATTTTCGCGATAGATACAATAAAATTGTAAAATTCACGCCAAAGATCTATATTTCGTAACTACCATTCACCAATGCCATGCAAGGTATTCCAGGCCTTTTTCAAGATCTACAAATTTATGCTGGGAGGAGGGGATGAATTTATTGGAGAGTATGCGAAAAATTTTCAGGAAGACTACTCCCGCTGGTTTTAATGTAGAGAGCACGTCACATGCTTGTAGCCTAACAATGTTTAATTTCATTTCTTGCTCTGTGTTTTCGATTTTAATTGTCATTTTTGAGGTTATTGGTCAACTGTTAATGATAACTTGATAAAAAAAATGAAATTTAGAAATTATTGATTTTTTTTTGTCAGAATTCATATTTCAGGCACTGACATGAATTACATGGAAAATACTTGTGTCATATTTCAATGTTAACATAGAATTTTTTATAATTTTAACTTCATACTATTATTTCATCTCTTTATGAAAGAAAATTACTATTTTCAATGTCCTTTTCGAAAAAGGCAATAATTGAAATACATACCGTCTGATGATTTTCCGTTATCTTTTTCATAGTCATAGCTTTTCTCAGGTGGAAATTTGTACCTCGATTTGGTAGCAGCTTGCCACACTGGAATGAAAAGAAGGACACAATTAACAAAGATCCATGCAAAATAAATTGTTTTTAAAGCCATGAAATTGTATATAATTAAGTATTACTTGCAGTATAAAAAGAAACTCGAAAAAGAAGGACTTAAATAATTAACAAATGACCATTTTCTGAAAAATATTGAGAATGTAAATAAAATTAATCAAAAAATGTTTTATTTAAACCATGCAAAAAGCTGACGGATATATCTTATAATTTGTTATAAAAATAAAAATATTTTAAAGAAAAAGATATTTACTATATTTTTTAAATCAAATTCTAGTCTAGTTTGGTTTTTAATCTATTGAAGTCATTAAATTCTGCCAATTCATGATTGTTAAATTTTTAAATGCATTAATTATAGTGTTGCATATCAGTGTTAGTTTATTTTGATTTGGCCGTACTTTTACACGAATTGTTAATTATCTTCATGTTTAAAAACTCTTATTAGAGAAATAAATGAATAAGTTTTACAAATTGATATACATAATAGCCTCAAACCCTTGGAATAAATTTTAAAAAATGATGGCACAGATGACGAACTAAAAAAAAAAAAAAAATATGTACAATGTCAGAAATAAGATTTGGGAAATAGGCGTTTCTTCGCGTTGTCTCGAAACGAAACTGTAAGCTATATGGGCACATAATTAAAGTATTAGAAACACGAGATTAAAGACACTCGCATTTCGAAGTTGTGATTACTTAAACTCGCGTACAATCAAAGTATCCAACTGAATGCCATCGAAGGTTTGACATCTGAAGCATCGAAGGTCAGTTGTTTTCATATTGTTACATGATAACTGATGTAAACGTATGAAACATGAAATGATTCAATGGTTTGACATATATTGGATCTCATTTACAACCAAACACGCTTCCATGTTCTCCAGATTTGTAACCATTAGATTTCTCCTTTAGGAAGTGGTTGAAGCTGATCGCTGTACAAGACAAAGATTCAAAAATTTGTTTCGTAGTGATATGATTTGATTTTCATATTTGAAGATGATTTTATATTTAAGGATATCTTCATGAAACTGCATTTCTTTTTCTGTGTGATTTAAGATCTATATCGTTATTTTTTATGAAAGCATATTTTATAATTTTTTAAATCTTCTTAAAAATTTCAAATTAATCATCTCATTTTTGCCCAATTACTCCTTTAATAATTTTAACAGTTGCTTAACAACTGAGAATAAGGTCCTTGTTACCTCTTTACTTCATATATAAATCCTATTAAAAATATTTAAAAGTTGATATTAAAACCACTCTTTTAAAGAAAAATTATTATTAAAATCTTGGAAAAACTTTTTAATATATTTGAAACAAAAAAGTGAACTATATACCTTCTGAAGCGTCGTAGAAAATGCAGTAACTTGAGGCTAAGATTTATTTCATTATTGATATTATGAAATTATTAAGAGTAACGAATTAAATATATATTCATTTTAAAGATATTTCGAATTTTAGAGCAAAAATATTCTAAACAATTTAATCAATTGTGCTTTCAAAAGAATATTAAAAGATTTTTTGACCTTTAGATGCATCTTTTATCATACACAACTTTAAAGTGATTCTATATTGCAAAAAGGGTATACGAATTTGAAAGAATTTTAGGACTTTTCTGTGAAATATTTCACCTCCCTTGTTTAATACCGCCAATTCTTGTAAAACGAACCAAAATTGCAACACCAGAACGCAAATATTCCTGAGAAAAAAAAAAAATTGAAATGTTGAAATGTATCCTAAAGGAATACCTTTAACCTTTTCCTGCATCATTTGCATATTTTCAGAGAACTTAAATGCTTAATCAAGCGTTGCAACCCGGATCTAGGGTGAGACCAGTTATAAATTGCCATGTGATAACATACAATTTAAGATCTGCTTTCTCCCCACTTGCTTTCAATGTCCAATTCTCAGTATTATATCTTTAGTTAATGCCAACCTTATAGAACATTTACACGCTTATGTTTTATTATCTTATTGTTCGATATCACGCATTTCATTAGCTTAATTTTCCAATCTAAAATCAAGCAGCGGGATTTCCGTTCAATGAAGTGAAATTGTGACTATAATATTATTGTGATTCCACGTCTCGCTGTGATATCAGTTTCTGAATTATGTTCCAAATTATTCTTTTTTAGCACAAAACAAAGATAATGAAATTCGATATAGCAAATTTACTAAAGGAATAAAGAAAGCAGAACTCTTATTTGATGTTTTAAAAGATGCGTTTTAAATAAGCATTATTTTATGTTATAAATACCGAAAATAACTTAACAAAAATATAATTATGAAATATATTGCACATATTAATAAATCTATCAATAGATAAAGCACTATACTTGTTAAACTTTTAGCGATATCTTGTGCAGTAAATGTGGAGATTAACTAGAAATTCATTGAATAAACTTAATACAGTAAACAAACAGTAACTAGAAATTCATTGAATAAACTTAATACAGTAAACATTAATGCATAAAAAAATAATAAAACAATTTAATTGAATTATATGAAACTACTTTGGATTGGTTCTGTAAGAACCACACAGAGCTAAGCGAAAATAAACGATAAAACTAAGTGTTATATAATTCTGAATTTAGATGTAAAGATAATTGGCATTAAATTATATCTTTCCACTTTTAAAGTTCCTTGAAATTTAGGTAATTTATTATAACTGCTATGGCATATTATGATGTATATGTCCAATTAAGATCAAATCAAAATTTCAAGAGTTCAAGGCTATTTGTCAGATTATGAGATATTGTAATTAGGAACAATTCGAGTTTATCTTTGATTTTCGGAATTAATTTTTAATTTTCTGAATTAAAATTTTTTTAAACGGTTCATTTTTGTACTTTTTTAAATTCTTAACTTCCAGTGGTTTCTGAAATACAATTCTCTTCTATAAATCCTAATTGTCTTTTTATTTAGTTTTTGAATGTTAATTGGCGATATAGCATCATTTGTAATTTTGTTCTTGATTAAATAAAGAAATAAAGTTATGATATTTAAATTTGACAAATTTTTCTTCGACTTTATTAGATGTTTTTTCATTGTTTATTTCAACACCAGCAGCTATTAAAATTGAAATTCATATTATTTGAAATTTGATCGTCAATCATTTTGGCTTGAATTTTCAAAAATCCGTAGATTTTTTTAATTACTGTTATTTCATATTCTGTCATTTAACTTGTATTTTTAAAAATTTGACTTTGAAGAATAGTTTCTTCGATAAGTAAATTTTAGAACTGAGAATGAGTCGAACATGAATTAACTGATTTATTCAAAAAGCAAATTTATCTTCTGATGTCTTGTTAATAATTAATTTAATTTTGAAATATATTATAAAAAGAGGTTTTTTTAAACTCAAAAGTAGAATAATATTTTTAGCGCATTAATAATTTCTGGTTTATTTGGCGATTTTTTTGCGACACCAAGTTCCATTTTACATAAAATGCTGAAATTTAGCCAAGATGGTTGCATTCATCTTGGTTTCCATCGGTTGGCGAATTATCGCGGGCTGCTTCAATTGGCTGTGTTTTCTATTTTTATTTATTTATTTTGTTGATTTATTGCGGGATTCTTAAATATCAAGAATTATCCATTTTTAATTATTGACATACTGGTGAAAAGTGTATGTG
>JAPMOR010025613.1:201560-308777 GCA_026543865.1 Argiope aurantia
AATTCTAATTTTTTTTAGTAAATTTAAGGTCATAAATAAAAATTGTAAAAAATTATCTTTATTTTTGAATTGTTTTTCTTAGTTTAAATTCGCACTTGCTTTGTGTATTCAGTGATAATAATAATTGTTAAGATGTTTAATTCACTTGAATCTCTGTACAATATATTCAATAAAAAAGCAATAAAATTTTTTAAACCTTTCTTAAAATTTTGAAGACGCTAAATGACATTCGAATAGTGTATTTTGGTGCTTTATTCTACAATAATTGTATTGAAAGTGTTTATACACTTTCTCATTAAAATTATTTGCTTATTAAAGTTATTAATTTTTAAATTATAGAAAACATTTCTTTACTTATTAAAATTCAATACTGTTTATTTTTAATTATGTATTATTTATCAAAACTTTTAAATGCCAATGTAGCTTCTAAGACCCAGTTTTTCTTAATTCAAATTTTTAAATGTTCTAAGTTTTATAACAATTATGTTATCTTCGAATATTCTAAATTACAAATTAAGTAATAAAGTACAAAATCACACGAGAAAAGGGAAGAAATCCAAAACTATATTTATATATATATATTTATTCAATGTGAGGATTAGTCGTCAAATTTTTGATAGCTATTACTGAAGACATCTTACCTAGCTCCGAAGCATTCCTCTGATCCGGATCCAGCAGATCGAGAGCGTGTTCATCGTAATTCAGCAGATTCGAAATTCCATGCAGAGTCATGATTTTTCTGCAGTCTGGAAAGATCAACAAAAACAAAAGGAAATATGTTAGCGAAGCTTTAATTTCCATCCGAATTATCACTCTGCATTAAGTCAAAATTCAAAAAAAGGAAATATACATTTGAGAACAAAATGACCGATAAATTATTAGATAGCCGTGACAAGACAACACGAAAATAAATCATTCCGGAACATAATGTGGAACACTTCGTTGCACCACAGGGACAGAAAAAAATTATCTCGTGGGAAAGAATAGGATTTGTGGGTTTGTTTTCGAAATATGATTCTTGTTAACTTTTGCGAACAGCCGAAATGTTCGATTCTTTTTCTAGTCAAGTAAAAGTATTTGTTTTTGGCTTTCGTTTCCCCAGAAGTTATGATTCTCGAGAAAAGTTTTTGCTTCTCAGAAAACGAAGAATAAACAAGCAAGCAAAATAGAGAATTGTATTCTTGAGAAATAAACAACCGGGAGAATTATCTCTTCGAATTTCTTCTATACTTACACAATAGGATGCGTTTTCTTTTTTATTTTCTCGTATACGAAGTACAGAGAAAGTATTGTAATCGTCAAAACATTCGAACACGAGATTTTATCGAATCTAAACGTTTCAGACTACCCTGGGTTCGAAAAATATTGAGTGGACGGGTGAAATTTGGTATAATCTTTACATCAAATTTGTAGATATTTATGAAATTGTAAACAAAATTCATTCAGAGGAAGTTTGTCTGTCCGAGTTTTCGAGTATAAGTTAATACGGTAACAGCAAGGTGAAGAAAGCTATATAGATAAAAATTGGTTCACAGATGTAGCATCTATAATGTAGAAACCTATTATATACAATAAAGGTCGGACCGTCTGATAGTCTGTATTCTCAGAAACATTAAACGCGATAATTTAAATATTTGATACGTGATTTTTTTAACCATAAGCATAGTTCTGTGTCAAATTTTTGTTTCGATTGGTTGGGAAAAACTCGTCTAAAAGTCTCATTTCATTTTCAGATATTATTAACTGTATGCCAGGGATTAATCGCCAAAAAAACTCGCCAAGGAGCGAACGGTAGAATCAGTAAATATTCTAAATTTTCGGGAAAAGTTAATATTTCTTAGCTACTCCAACGCCATTGAAGGTGTTCTTTGTGATAACACCTTTATTAGACTATGCGAGAAAATTTTGAGAAGGTCACCTCACTGCTTGCTTTGTAGGAAAGGGGGAGGGGAGAAAAAAAAACCAGAATCCCACGCCTATTTACTTTTGGACGATTTTATTCCGTGTAGAAATTGAAGAAATATATTTCAGACACAGATAGTGAAAATGAATACCCATAATATTATATTTCAATTTCATATTACTATATAGTGTAATGTATTTTGTGTTCTCTAGTAACTTTAAGCACTATTAGATAAAATATACATGGTGATCACTGGATATTTCCCAGATTAGTATATGAGATTATTAAGAAAGAAACGTTGATTATCAAATAGTATGGAATAATCGTGTTCTTTAGTTCTACTGATTGGGAAATTAATGCAAAAATAGCGATTTAAAATTGAATTGTTATCAAAATGGCGTCAGAAAAGTCATGCGAAATAGACGTCTAAGACGCCTACGTTCACCTGATATTATTCCATTAGATTTTTTCTTTTGCTCTTTCATTAATGACAAAGTGCTTACAGCATCAAATGATGTTGATACACTCAAAATAGGATCACAGATTTTCTATCTAGTGTGACAGTTGGACAATAAATAGTGAGAACTGGAATACTCCCTTGATATTCTTTGAGCTACCAAGGGTGCTCGCATTAAAATTTGCTGACGTAAGTTATATATAACCACAATTTGCCACAATTCTAATAGTTTTTTACACTAATATTTTTTAACCAAGGAAAAACTTTGTGACCACCCGGTATCTCGTATATATCCTTATATATGTTTCAGTTTCGTAAATAGGCTATTCTTCCAGTAGGATTAGAAATAAACTACTATTCTAGAACGTTCTTTAATCTTGAAGAATGGGAAGCAAACGTAACGCATTTTAACACAAACGATAATAGAGAATTATTTGGCCTTCAATCGGAATTATGAAACTTGACAGCCAAAATTTACGAATTATTGAAAGAGAGAACTAGAACAAACTTCGCACACGTAGCAGAATATTAGTCCAAATTTATGACTTCTAAAAGAAATTTCGTTCTGTTTAATTGTCTGAACACGTTACAGCGGTCAGACAACTTTAGAACTAGTTAAAACCGACGAGAATGTTTTAGAAACAATTACTGAAATTTAGAACAGATTTCATCGTATGATCAATAGCAGATAATTCTGATTCGAATACTGATTTAATGACATTTTTCTTGAGCTTTTTAATATATTACAAACTTCTCAAAAATTTGGTGTTCGAGAAGGAACATAAATTTTCAGTTCGATACACTAAAAAAAATCGTTTGCTGTTTTTTTCCCTCTCAGCGTGTGGTGAAATGACCCAGAATCACTACTGAAAGAGGATCTGTTAGCAGATTTCTGTGCGAAAAACAAACGAAAAACTCCGCGACTCGGATAAGAGTACCGAATAATTGATCTAACGATATACCCGGAAGCAAGAAGTTCAAAGAACCATTGTGACCTTGGCGTTTTTAGTTTGAGAATCTAATTTCAAGGTTGCAGTTCCACAGCCTCTGGGAGACTTTCTTTTTTAATGAAAATATTGACTTCCGCGAGTTCATAATGTTTCTCATCCACTTCTGTGAACAAGTTAATAATGTTTTCAATTTCTGGGGTGCAAGATACTCAGTAGGATTTGCAGTAGCGTAATTTAATAGGATTTGTGCAAGCATAAATGATTGGATGCAATTGCGCAATAAGCTCAGTTAATGAATAGAGCAATAGTCTTGAAACCGAAATAAGAATATCGAATACAGAAACAAAAATATTAAATTTAGAGAAATTTTACAACAAAACCGATCATTGGCATTCACTGAAGACTTAATTTCACAAATAGGTATAGTTATAAGGTCAAAAATCAAATACAACCTTGATTGTTAGAAGATGCAAACTGAAGCAATTGCAATCCATTGCATAAAAATAAGGAATATTGAGAAAATGAAGCAGTATGATTTAAACATGATTATATTTATAAGCTGAATTTTTATTTGCAAATCGTGATACGTATGATGAAAAAAAAAAGGTTCAAAATGCTTTACAGGTTGAACCTACAGCAACCAAATTTGGCATGTAGTTATTTTTTGCTTATTATAAATTTTCAAAATTTTAATTAGACGTTTAAGCAAAGACTAATAAAAAAATTAACGCTTTTACTCAATGCATATTACGGCATAAAAATCATTTTACTTCACTTCAAAATTAACAAAAAAATTATCTTTTCAGCGATGCAAATTTTAAAAAAAATTTCAAACATATTTTACAGCAATATGTTTTACTGTTTTTGTCACGATGTTATTGTTATACTTACAATGCGTTGCGATGATATTATATTGTGTTACTGGAAATGTATAAAAACGCCAGACTTCTACAGAATATTTATGCATTTTATAGGCTGCTTAGCGTTTTTAGGCAAAATATTAAATGCGAGAATTATAATATACTTCCCTAAGTATTGTATAGAATACCTAGAAATTCTATAGAAAGAGAAATGCTATTTAGACAAAGTATGAAAAAAAAAGCATGAAAGTTTTATAAAAAAACATTCATATTCGCATCTGAAAGATAACGAAAGAGTGTAATTAAAAATTATATTTAAAATACGTAAAATATTAAAGCTGTACAGAATAATTTTTACATTTTTCTTATTAAAAAAATATGAATCTAATTGTTGTATCAAGAAAAGAAGTAATTTTATTTTGAATTGCCCTGAATTTTATTTCGAAATTCAATATTCGAAACGAATCGAAGATGTATTTCATACTTTGCCCGTTTATTATTTGGCATTCTATAAAATACCTAGAAAATGTGTGAAATATTAATCGTATCATACATTACTGGCTAGTTTTTAGCATTCTATAAAATGTCTAGATATTCTATAGAAAGCTAAATTTGAAATTTTGCCAGTAACATGTTTTTTTTTATATGTCCATTATAGCTGCAATATAATTAAGGGCAAATCAAAAAATGAAATTCGAACTAGAAGTTCGAATTTTCTTTACATTTTTATAGAGGGTAGAATCGTTACATTTACATATGAAAAAGTATGTATCAATTTTTTTTTCCGAATGAAAAAATAGTTAAAATGAAATTTGCTAGGTGTCTTGAATCTTTCTCCTAATTTTTTGCAAAACAATGACTATATCTCAAAATGTATATTTTAGACTAGAAATGTATGTTTTAGAATATTGCAACCCAATTTGTAATGTGATAATAATGTCACTATTATTCGATAAATCTGTGGGCTTATTTTAAAGAAAGAATACAAATAGAATATTTTAAAAAAATTGTTCGAATAAAATAATCTTCATTTAAAACTATAACCTATCCTGCAATTGCAACATTTAGTTAGATATAATAATCGAATTATCTAAAAGAAATAATATCATTAACTCTTTTCTAAGTAGAGTATAGGCCGTTTTGACAATTTATAGTGCAGCAGCTAATAAAATGCAGTAAATTCTTAAATTCTATAAATTTATTAGAAAATATATTGAAATAAAAATTTTCACACATATAAAAAATTTATTTTGACAATATTGTCAACTCTGTTTCTGTAAATTCTGTTTCGAAAAGTAGCTTGATCATAAAACTGAATGACAAAGAAATGAAAAATCTTACTTTTACAATATATCTGCGAAAAATAGTATTTTAGAGGCAAAGATAATAATGCAAGATTTTATAACGATACGGGAGAGTTAACTGGAGGTCATCAAGTATTTGTGTTCAACTAATGTGAAAAGCAAGGGCAGGTATTCAGCTTTAAAATGGCACAATTTGCAGTTAAATAAATTGTGTTTAAATTTATGTCCTGTTTCAGGTCAGGAATGAATCGAATGGTGACACAGGAAATGTGAAAACATCCACCACGTAATCAAGTTCCTTCACTATATCTGATAGCATTTCCCTAAGTTTTTGTTTCCGTAAATTTCGACAAATGAAAAAAAAATAAAAATAGATAAAAGCTAAAAAGCAGTAACGACAATGATAAAAACTACCGTTTTATACTACACCTACTTGATATACTTGGTTACACGGAATTAAAATCCTTCCATGAATGGTATTTTTAATGTAAAAACTACTTTTGTATAGAATTTTATAATATGGAGAAAAAATATTTAATCGTCTGAAATGTTTTTCTAAGATTAAAATTTGAATATTAGTTGAACCAGATGATTTTTAAATATCGTCGACAGCTGATTTTCACCATAAGTTATTAATTTTGTTATATTGGTATTGCAAATTTTATTCATAAATGCGTAAGTAGAAATGAGAACATTGTAAAATAATTAATTAAATAATTAATTTTTCATTAATAAAGAGCATAAATTTAAAAAAAATAAAAGTTAAACAAAAAATAAAGTTATAAAAATTGTTAATTGTCTGCTTTTAAAATTTTGCTAATACGTTCTGGCAACAGATCTCATGTATTCTTGTTTTTCAAAAATAAAAATATTTCATTTGCTCACGGAAGCTTCGGTTTCCTAGCCTTCGTTGAATTGTAGCGTTGAACTTAGGTTTTTCGTTTGGTAATCGTTAAGTCACTACCTTAAAATTAATATAAAGATTGCAAAAAAAGTATTAAAATAAAAGATAAATTGAGAATTAAAAAGTAGTTAAAATTCTCAACGTTGCTTCGCAAAAGAGTACCTATAGATTTCCTTACCTCAAAATCATTTGCTTTAAATTCTTAACATTTTTTACAAGAATTGAAAGAATTGTATAAGAATAAAATTGATATCATTGGAAAAGTAAAATTTTGAATTTTAAGATGGTTTCGAAATATCCTTTTCCGGAATAATTTTTTCTGTGGAACTAATTATTTGTATTATTAACTAAATAAATATTTTATTAATTTCTGAGCACTGAAAAATTGATGATAATATTTTTCTTGTCTTAAACAATAGCGAACAAAATTTGGTTGAATTTGGCACTGTTGTTTTGAAGCATGCATACATATATAAGTAGCCACGATGTCTCTTAATTATATTAAGCAAAATATTTTTAAGCTAGATATTTTTAAATGATTTTAATTTAATATTTTTCTAAACAGTTTTAAAGTAAATATGACAATCTGAAATAACAAAACATTTAATTCTGAGCCACCTTTGATAGAGGTGGTTTCAATAGAACACGTTTAAAAAATTCTCTTTGATAAAATTTTTTAAATTAAACAAAAAAAAAAAAAATACAAAACTTTTTTCACTTTGTATTATATAAATTAATGCAAAGTTTGCAATGAATATTGATTTGAGAATCAGCAGTTAATTACAAAACAAGCAGATCCACATCGATTTACGAAAGAATTTGAAAGCACGAAAAAGTCGTGAAATTTAAATGATACTTGATTATAATTTGAATAAATTTTAATATATGGCTCATCTGAAAAAAATGCAAGTAAATTAAATTCCCTGACCTCGTCTCGTGATTCTTGTAGTCAGTAGTTGCCTACTTAGACTATTTGAAAATCCGGTATTGGGCATAAATGCAAAATATTAAATAACATAATAGAAAATATTACAAATTAAAAAAAAAACAAAATAAATTGCGATAGAGAATCAATTAGTGAAAAATAAAGATAAAATAAGGTTTATAACAAGACTAGGCCAAAATAAAAGGTTAAAATGTATTAAAAAACCACTCATTTCCAAAAAAAAAAAATTAAAACAAAGAATTTATAGAAAAATAAACCGAACCAGTACAATTAAATAAAAAATAAAAATAAAACTCAGGCTGAACCGGACACCAAAATCAAAGCAATGTAGGATTTTAGAATAATTGACTTGTCGGCGTTACTGGTCAAACAGCTAAAGATGAATATCTTTATTATCCTTTTTTGCATTTTTAAATGATTAAATTATTATTATTATTTGTAAATCGCCCGGAATGCTGCTAGCAGATCTGAACTTTTAATATTAAAAGAGAATTATCCTTGACATTTTATTAGTAGGAACGGGGTTCCTGCCATGATTCGTGTCTTTTTTATTACAAGAGGATGAAAACATCTATATGCTTCAACATGGGATCTTTGGATCTGAAATTTATTCTATGCATCATTTCTAAACAATATTAATATCTCTAGAAATGCACTTTTCATTATTTTTGGAGCAGTAAATAAACTTTAAAAAGTTATAAATTGCGCTAGACTTTTTTTTAAAAATAAGTTTTCATTTTATGACAATTAAACCAAAGCCATAAACAGGCAATAAATTTAATAAAAACAATTTTACTAGTATACTAAAAGGTATAATTTTTTTTAAAAAAATGCTAATTACTTTCTATTTTATAGTTTTAAAATTATAATTTATAACTATATATTTTATGGATTATCGTAATTATTTATTTTTCATAAATATTTTCTTTTTGTCATATTAGATGGATGAGAATTTATCATCATGGGATCAGACGAATCTATTTTGATAAATTAGGATATGCCAAAACAGGGATTCAATTTAAGTTCAGTTTCGAACTTTCTTCTCTCTCTCTCAGTAATGCACTCATCTATCTCTGGTCGATAGTCAGTTGGAAAATATCAGATGTTGCCAGATGTATGAAATAAGAATGAGTTATAATTAATTGATTAATTGAACTTAAATTCTGAAAATAATGAAATAATTACAGTCACAATAAAAATATTAATACAAATTTCGAAATTTTAGAACGTGAATGGAAACTCCATTCGAAATTTTTTGTAAATATGAAACAAATCAAGTTAAATAAAAGTGTTGTGAAAGAATTAACGAATAACAGAAAAAAATTAATTGAAGGACAAAACGAATTTCATTTATAGTTAATGTTAGTATGTTTAGTTGCAATTTGTTGAAGAATATTGAAGTAACGGTATTTAATTCTTTAATTCACGAATCTTTTAATGAAGAGACTCAAAACCAGACAAGAAACAAATTGTGTGGATACAGTGCCTGTAGAATATGCATATAATAGAAAAAAGAATATATATTAATTAAATATCAGAAAACTTAAATAATACACTCCAGACTTAACTATGGTTAAAAAATATGTTTAAAAACATTTAATTATTTCCCAAAATTTCCAGGTGAAACAACAGAATTCTTAGAAATACGATTATAAAAGAGCATGATTACAAGAGGATGAATTTAATTCACTTTATTTGCCGCATTATAGGATGAATGATAAAACAACTGTATAAAAGGTTTTGATTGATTTATTTATTTTACGAAAAGTTTATTTTTGTGAAAACTTCTTAGAATTACGGCAAAAGAAAGAGAAAAAAAAGTTTATTTTTAGAAAAGAAATTGAAAAAATTATTTTTAGGACATTTCTTGTTTAACCTGGCATCTTTATAATTAAAAGAGCGAAGGATAATTATGGAGAGTCTCATAGATATTTTGATAATTTCATAGAGCTAAAAATTAAGAAATTTCATAAAAGAAATTTATTTATAGCTGTTGACATGTTTGAACAATAGAAATTTACGGCATTTAATAATTTTTTTTTTTTTTTTTTTTTTTTTTTTGAGGTGGAAAACCTATAAACTAAACTCTCTGTTGTTTTGATCAATAATTCATCATTCTTTTCCAGAATATTTCCTCAAAACCTTTTGATTTAATCTGAAAAATTTCATTTGTAAAGATGGATCTTTGGATCGATTTTTCACTTATTTCCTGGTGTATTTGAGTAATTCAAATTTCATACCGTTGAGTATTCTAAGGAACAAATCACTATTTTAGTATTTTCAGAACTCAGTTTTCATTTAATACGACGAATGGACTAAATTTTAGTTTTATACTCAAAGCAGCAACTGATAATGAATTTGAGATTTAATTGATTTCGAAAATTATATAATGAATTATAAACCAAACATTTTAAAAAATCAGAAAACTTAAATGCCATTTTTTTTGTATGCTATATGGTTTAAAACTATTGAATCATTTTTTTTTCCAAATTTTGTGCACGAATTCTATGAAACATGAAAAAAGTTTGATGAAATTTTGTGGCATTTAAAATGTATATAAGTTTTTGAAATAAAAAACTAGATAGGGTACCCTTTGAATCGACCTTGGTGTTTTTCTAGAACGAACTTGCCTCTTGCTTTCAATAAGAATTTTGTTTTAATTCGTTTATTTTTTACTTTTTGTAAAAATAAAAGACAGCTTTAACCTTTCATTTTTAAGGATAACTGTTTTTAAGTATTTTTTACAATTTTCTACATATATTTATTATTAATTTGTTAATATTATTTCAATATTACGTTTATTTTGAAGAAAGCATTACTAAGACAGCGTTGAGTCTGTTTGTTTTTAGTGGTGTTTCTTTTTTATGTGCATTTCTATGTATAGAGTTTTGTCCTTTATAGGTTCTTAACTTATATTTTTTTATTTCAATTTTAAAAAATTGCAGATGATAAGGAGATTTTATGTGTCATGATATTTTAGATAAAAATTAAATTTACACTTAAAATATTAGTTATTAAAGAATTAACTTCTGGAGCAATACCAAATATATCAGATAGTAATACAAAAATCTTATAATCATGCATTTATAAAAATTAATTTTAAAAACTGTTTTCATTAAAATCCAACGCCAAAAAATGCTGCCTGGAACAAAATTGTTCTAACAAGGATGTTTTCAAAAAGTTATCTACACTAAGAAGACAGAAAACAACAGTCTTACCTTCTGAAGGTTGAGTCTTACAGTATCGCTGCACAAGGTGGACAAACAGGTACATCAGTCGTCCCATCTGGAATATTAAACAGATATCAGTTTTTTATTGTTTTTTATAAGAACAAGAGAACTCACCAGATACTTCTAAGCGTGCCAGAAAAACAAAGGCTTTGACCCTAAAAACACGTTTTCTTTGAAAAAGCTGGCCGGATTATCCATTCTATGTCATTCGTTTACCGACAAATTCTTTTTTGTGGAGCAGATATTTTACCGCTTGTCAGATATCAATGTGGAGTAGAAACGGAATGCTGAATTAGTGCTTAAAACGTAGTATGTTGCAAGCTTTATTTTATTTATTTTCCATTTGTTTTACAAATTATGGTCAAACTGTGTTAACTGTTGACCCACAAACTTCCTTGGACAAAACATGTGAATGTCCTTCAAGGTCACATAATGTTCCATGCAAAAAAAAAAAAAAAAAAGTTTTTTTTTTTTAAATTAGAATTTTTTTAATTTTATTTTTCTACATTGGCAAGTAAAAATATATTTAGAATTTAAAAATTATCCTTTCCTTTTTTTTATTTAACAGAATCCCATTGCTGCGTAGAGTACTGAAAAGACTTTCAATTATCGGGTAAAGGTAGTCTTAAAATAAGTTATTCAACTTCTCTCTTCATTTCGTAAGAGCTGTAAATATTCAAGGCGCGTTTAGTAAAATACTAGACCAATTCTAACGAGATTATCTACGAATAAACTGCAAGAATAAAAGGCATTGCAAAAAGAAATGTAATTATAGATGTAAAATATATTTTGCTATATATGTAATTAAATCTCACCTAATTTGGAAAAGTAAGATAAAAGCAAATTTTTTACATTTTAACAATGATGGATTTAAAAAAGTCATTAGGTTTAAAATCAAACTAAGAACACATAATGGAGCATTATTAAAACTGATTATATGGTTTGATTATCATTCCAAAATAAAATTGTTTTATTTTTTTCTTCGTTCAAAGAAGGGGTTTTCTTTTTCTTTTGTAGATGTATTTTAAGCGTTGTATAGAAAGTAAATTAGCTGAACAATTAGGAAGATATCAATTTAATTTACAACTGCTTTTTTTAAAATATTTTTTTCAAATTAAAACTATAATGAATTTTTCCCTGTAAAATAATAAAGTGATAAATATATCACGAATGCAATATAATCCCATAATAATCTAAAGTATTTTAATTTTAAAAAAAAATACTGCATTTACCAAAAACAGCCACATGCAATATTTGTTTTGAAATAATATAATTTTTTTTATTATCTATAATTTTAACTAAAATACTAAAAAGGGGCATTCCAAAGAATATATTAATATCATTTGCTTTAAGAAAATAAATTAATTTCAATGTACTCAATTTAATCAATTTCGAAACATCTAAGAAGCATTAAATTTTAAAACATTTCTTATGGACAGAAACTTTGCAATAAAATTGTAAAAAAAAAGTAATATTTTTAAAAATACATTTCTAGGAAAAATTATGAAGCAAATGAAGCACATACCTTTTCTTCGTATGTCAGCATTTCCCAAATAGGAATTGCGCTGGGTGTCACACTACTGACCAGCAATAAAATAGAAATTATTTGCGCGACTCGCCTATGCATTATTCCTATTTTAAGAAATTCCAAATACTATATTTTTTAATAAAAAGAGTGTCAGTTCACATTCCTTTCTAAGAGCCTTATGTTTCGACAAAGCAGACTTTTCACTAAACCTACACTTTTCTCTCTTTTGGCTACACGAGGAAAGGATATTTCTGTTGGCGTTCGAAGGAGTCTTATGGCTCCGTTCTCCTTCTTCTCCTTTTATATACGTTATTTAGATGAAGGTGGAGAGCGAAAGGTCAGGTGCACGTCGGAGTTCCAGAGAGAGACGGATGATCGGGAAAAACCAACGCATCTCTTCTTCCCCCTCTCTTTGTGTGTCTGTGATTTGAGGTTGCTTTATACGAACGAACTTTTGAGTGGAAGGTTGCAAGATTCAAGATTTTATTGCTTTATTTGGCGAGATGTAAACAAAAGGCAAAAAATAAAAGAATCATGTGAAAGGAGAATGTCCTATTGTTTTTGAGTAAGTTTATTGAATGGCAAAGTGGCGACGATGACATAGCGAGAGGTCAGCAAGAGGGATATAAGATGGTCGAAAGTAAATTTTAAGAATCTCTACGAAGCATTGACAAAGAGATGGAGGACCAGAGAGACAGTTTTATAGAGGACCCAGCAAATAACTATAATCTCATTTATGTTGTTTTTTTAGACAAATGTGATTAGGAAGCAAAAAAATAATGCCATGCCTTGAGCACTATTTACAGAAGCTGATTGAGATACTTTAAGGCCTTAGATGGTACATATTACGAGGTTCCTCTTTTAATAAGGTGGTCAATTTAGTTTTATATTTCAGCATATTTTAACATGTTAGTGATTTATTTTATATTTATATTATTTTTATTTTATTAATTTTTCAAGTATGAATTTATTTTTATTAATTTATTATAACTCAGACTGTTCGACATACATGTTGGTACACACCATTATTGAAAAAAATGTATGGTTTTATGTATAATCTATAACAGAGTGATTATAAGGGAGCTCAAATAACCTTACCAATTATACATGAAGTGCTGCTATTATCTTAATATTTTATCATTCAAAGAATTTGTATGTTCATGTACTTAGTTGGTGTAAGAAAGTATTGTCCTCTCATCTGACCGCGGCTCAGAATTACTAGGTTTGGTCCCAAAACATCCCTAGTGTTGCTTTAAAAAAAACGGGTCGTTCATATAATTTAAAAACTCACAATTATCTTAATCCCCTGCTAGAAAACCGATGAATTTAAAATTGATGCATTTGAAGTTAATATCAATTGATTTTATAAAAGCACTGCTGAAGTCTTTGTTGTGAAATGCATGGCGTTTTTCAAATTGCATGTCATAAAAAGTACAGGTGAATAAAAGTTGTGGAATATGTAATAATGAAAATTATAATTTTTGATAACTAGATGACAAGGAATTCAAATCAATTTCTGATTAAAATATGAGCTTATAAGATTTTAATTTAGAAGAAGAATCCGTTATTCATTCTCTTCAGTCAGTAGGATCTAAACTTTTATTTTTACTTTCTCATATACAGAATATACAAAGGGAAAGTATTGTAATCACCTCCCCCCCAAAAAACTAATAAACACACTTTTGGATGTCTGTCTATCTTCCTGTGTCCACAATAACCTAAAAGCAGTTTGAGCTAGACGGATGAAATTTGGTAAATGGTCTTTACACCACATTTGTAGATTTCTATGAAATTTTGAACGAAATCCTAATGGGGACTTAATTAATCTTAATTAGGGTTCCTGGCATAGGGGTAGCACGTCTTCCTTGTGATCTGGGCGTCCCGGGTTCGAGTCCCGGTTTGGGCATGGTTGTTCTTTAGTTGTTCTATCTGTGAGAAGTGTGAATGTGCCCTCCTGTAAAAAGGGGTTGTGCAAGCGAATGAGTGATGCGTGAGTAGCTAAGTCTTACTCTTGGCCCTAGTTGGCGCTACTATAAAAACAAGAGACGCACCCCCTCAGGCTTAAACTCGGCTGTTTTTGACGACGGGGCTTGTCCGTGGCAAGTGCCATAATTACAAACAAACACACAGGCTAAACCCTAATAACTAAACACTCTTTCGTAACTGTTTTCCCCCAATGGCATGTAGTAATGATACGCTACACTCATTAAAGAATGTATGATAAAGTTTCGGAGAGACCATACAAGCTTATTTTATGATAAAGTGATTAAAAATACAGCGCTGATAAAAAGGATTGGAGAGATAACAAAGAACAAAACATTCGCAATGAATAGTTCAAAAGAGCTAGACAATTAAAATATGTCAAGACAAATTATATGTTTGGAAAATAGTTTCCCAACATATAATTTAATTCGAAGAATAACATATTATGAAATTGAATTTATATTACTGTAACGTTTTCGAATTTAATATTACGAAAAAAATCTAAATATGAAATATACAATTCAGACTTCCATGAAGTGTTACAAAAGGAATAAACCGGAGTGTCTCTAGTATAAAGAAAACAAACTGAATTTCTCTTCTTCTGTGAATTGCATAATGAGTAAAAGTATTTAGGATTTGATTTCTAAACTCACAAAACAAAGCAACTATGATTCAATTCAACTGCACACAATTTCATAATTTCTATCCGACGGCTTTAACAAAATATGATTTTTAGTTTTATTCCCTTTTAAATTACAATCAGTATTTAATTCATCAATTGATTATGCAAGATGGATATTCAAAATTAAAAATTATATTTAAATTCAAATTGATTCTGATAATTTTTCTCCGTTGTCTAGAAAAGTCTGCCGGTCCTCCGTCTAGAAAAGTTCACTACACAGTGCCAGATTTCTAAAGGCCTCTGAGTGGGAAATGGGGGCGAAGACTGGTCATTTGAAAATTATTTATTAGTCCAACTGCCTAATCAATAAATTTGTGAAAAAGATTTATAAACTTCAAAATATTAAGATTACAGTATGTATTTACAATGAATATTAAAATCACAATGAAATAAACTATAATTAATCACGCATAATAAATTGGAATATTAACTCTCTAGTTAACTTATTAACTAATTTTGATACATTCCATTTGGCACGTTGGCCAAAATAATAATATTTAATAACTATTTGAAATTCCTTTTTAATAATATATCGTAGCAATTAAATACTTTTATTCATAAGTAAAGGTATCATTAACTAATTACTACAGTTATTTTTAAAAAATTAAACTGAAATGAATCACTAACATGTTAAGTTAAAAATGTGTTGAAATGTTAAACTAAAATGATCGGTTACTCATAATGTTCATTGCTAGTAACCAGAAAATGTTTACATTCGCGACTGGTCAAATGTGGAATTACTGAAAGCGTAGTGACCAAAGGGAACAAACAATAGATGTCCCCATTCTTAGAAGGTGCCATGGGGACAATACATTGGTTGAGTGTATGTCAATTTTAAAAGAGAAATATAATGAAAAGAGGAAAAAATAAGCCCCAAGCGCCACTTACACTTGCAAAGCCGCTGATTGCAACTAGGAGTTAAAAAATTATATTACACCTCAGAATTCAATTACTACCATTAAGCCATTAGAGAGTACATTTGATTATAAAATTATAAAAGCATTAAGATTAATTTTTTCAAAAATGTCCGTTGTGTCTATATTTAATTATTTTAAAACTGCATAATCATTAAGCCAGTTATTACCACATGTTCCTAAGCATGTTCATGTTGATCAAACCAGGAACATGGCAAGTAATGTTTCTTTTTGTAGCCCATATCTGATATTATCGGTGGAAATTTCATTGCATTTAGCAAACGGAATGAATTTCATGAATTCAAGGACAATGCACTGCTTTTTCAACGGTGGTATATGTCTCCATCGTAGTGACAATACAAAAAAAAATAATAAATAACTACATAATACCATTTTACTCATTAAAAAACATGAAAGAGAATAATGGACAAAATAATTTAGGTAAATATATTTACTTCAACTGTAAATTTAGGGCATAATATGATTCTTTTAACTCTTATTATTATGACCAATCGCTTTTCAAAATGCTTAGAGATGACTATTATTTTTTCACACATTGGTTATACAGCAGGTTCCGAATATATATATTTATGGCTAAATTGATTATTAGTGTGCTATGTAAGGTTGATGAGAAGATATCTGCCCAAAGTTGAAAATTATAAGGTCCAACTCTAAATAGTCTTGACATTAATTTAACAAAACTATACATAAATCATTTTGCTTTTTTTAACTACTTCTGCTCACTGAAATCGAAATGTAGAAAAATCGCAATTCGATAAGTTTCCGTTTAGTCAAATTTTCTATAAAAGATTTTAAATGTCATTGACATGTTATTTATTCTCCCTTTTGCAAAAGATGATTTTTACAAAGAAAAGTTTCCTTGTCTAATGTTTTTTTGAATGTTCAGTGACTTTTTATTTGCCAACATTCTAAGAAATCAATTAAATTGACTTCCATAAAAATTCAGCATATGAAAGACATGGACGTTTTTGAAGAAGTTAAGAATTACCTAGTTTTAACCACGTTCATGAAAATGTTGTAATTGCTGAATACCTTACTGTTCGGCATTTTTGTGAAGTGACGTCACCTTCAGATGGTGCTGCTAATTTATAGCTTGGTTTAAATAATTAATCTCATGCTGCAAAATGTCGCGAGAATATCGTCTGGTCTTCTTAGAACTTGTTTTGCAGTTTAATTATTGTACTTTTACAATACTCAATTTGTGTTTATTCTTTAACAATATTTTCTTATACTTTATGATTCTTTAACAATTTTTTCATATACTTTATAACCGAATTTTTACGATTTTAACTCTACTCTTACGAATTTTAAATGTTTCTCAAAAAATCTGTATATTTTAGAATATAATTTTAAAATAAACTATATTATATTCATTGGATTACCACACATACAATATCTTCCAAAATATCTAAGAAACAGAGAACTTGTGATCGATATATTTGCTAGTTTCAACTACTGCAAAGCAGCATAAACAACACCTATGCAGCATGATATGCTATAATACATGACTACTCAGATTCTCTAAAGACACACAAAATTTTGAATGATTGGAACATCATGACAACATAAATGGGGATTATGGTTGAGTCCTAAGGGGCCATCACTGACCAAGGCACAATCCCTTCCATAGGAGGCATTTCAGGTCATCGGCAGGTGTATTCGGCCCTACACCATTTCTGTACCACCATATTGGAAGCTTCTCATCACCAAATTTGAGGGCGCCATCGTGTGTATTCACGAAATGCAATAAAACTCTATAGTAAATGAAAAAATGACAATAAAGAAGCTATACAGAAAAGAAATGTCAAAAACATTGATACAATATAAAAGATATTATAGTTTCTTGAGAATGTAACATATGATCTGCTTCAACCCATCTTTTTACAGGATTTTTTTTAGGATTATATTAAATTCAATAAAGCGGATAGGTAAGTTCGGTCTTCGATTTTTTTTTTTCATTTTCCCTATAACATAATTTTAAAATTTCTATTTAATGAATTTCCTTTTTATTGAGATTATCAAGTGGATCAACGTGATTTCGTTAAATAGAAAATCGATTGCCTTCGATAAAAACAATACCTGTCAATATTTCCGCAACCCCGGATTTCGATTTGCAGTTCAAGAAAATTTTAAATCATTTCAAAATGAAAGAGATTTCCAGGTCGTTTCTTTACATATGATACTGCTTAGTTTCTCCTCCTAGTATCACAATTTAAATTTACTATAGGCTGTTTTGAGACGAACTTCGTATATTTGAATCTTAGTCAGATGACGAAGCCAACAATAACAAGTAGTCTTGTTTAATCATAAAAATATTGGGAAAGATTTATATATAATTATAAAAAGGCATTAGCAGGCTCCAAGATATCTATCTATAAAGTGAAAAATTATGATGTAATGGAAAAGAAATGAAATTAATAATACACTTTCAATGTAATTTTTCAAAATGAAGCAAAATTTTACATTCCAACAATATAGTATTAAATATTAAATATTAGAAGTTGAGCAAATGTTTTAAAGTTTTGTATTTTTGATTGGCTTAAGTCATAATTTCAGAAGCTAGGGTTTTTAACCCATTTTAAAATTCAAAATACTATTTGTATAGCGATTAAATTCGTTTTTAATTACAGCCTTGATCACGCACTCCTAAGTACATAGTTTTTATATTTTCAATGAATGGAATACCGCGTTTGTAAATAAATGCAATAATTAAGAGTATGCAAAAATTTCGTGTTATATTTAGAGTATAATTTTAAAACGAAATGAAAATTTAAATTCCAACTCCAACGTATTAAGATTGGATAAAATTTGAAAATAATAATATTAAATTTTTTTGAATATTAATGAAAATAAACCCAGTATAAGGAAAAAGTATGATTAACTGATTTTACAATTTAGAGATTTTACAATAAAAAGACTGCCATTTATGAACTCTTGATATCGCCTATTGGGAAGGGGGATCTGCCTGTTTATAACATTGTCGCCAATGTTTAAAACATTTACTGCGTATGCAATAAAATCTAATAAAATTATGTGGTATACAGTGATGAATATTATGTGGTACATAGCATGATTATTGCAGCAAATTTTGTCTGTAGAAACCTTAATCCTTCGTCTCTTTCTTTCTAGGTAACTTTCGGAATCTACTTATTTTATTTATATTAATTTCTAACCTTATCCGAAATTTTTGATTTTTTAAAAATATAATATGTCTTGAAAACATTATTTGCTCATTTTTAAACCCTTCAGTACATCGTATAGCCTTTTGGCTACATGTTTTTTTCCATTTATAAATTTCACATGCCTATTCCAAAGGGTAACAATGTAATATGGCCGAGAAGAGAGAAGACACTTTGAAATTTTAAAACTTCTGATTTATTCCATCCCGGGTGGCATAATTTATGCACAAGAAGCGGTGAAGAAACTGACATCAGTTCACAAGTAATACAAGAGTAGAAGAGTGAAATAGATCAAGATATTTTTCCCGAGTGATTTTATATTACGAGATTCTGATAGGGATTTTTTGACACGTGTAGATTATTTAGGAAAGGGAAATGTAGGTATATTTTAAAATAATTCACTTAGAATGACAGATTTTTATATCTTCACTTGGAGCGTGTGAAAGTGTTGATTAAAGCAGTTTTACGGAGCTCGTGTAGCATGAATTAAATAAAAAAAAAGGTGGAGCTGGATCAGGAAATAAGAGAACATTTTAGAATGAATATGAGCTGAGATAAAAATATGGATATTAATTACACGCACACGCACATGCGCTCACACACGAACACACATATATAGGTCAACATTTGTCACAGATCTACAATTTTTGTACAAAAGGTCGCATACTAATTTCAGTTATTTAAATTGGTTCACTTTTGTTTGCATATTAATGCAAACTGATGACAGATGAATACGAATGTACAGACTGTCAACCCTCTGACGGATTTGATACGAAATTTGATATGAATTTACACTTTACTAACTCCAAAGTTTACTAATTTCATTTATCTAGTTTTTTTTTATGCAGTTACCATGCTCACTTGACCATTGAGCAAATGGATTTAATTCAAAATTTGATAAAATCTGCAAATTTGCTGCAAAAATCATATGCCAAAATTTCATCCATATAGCTCTAGGCCATTTTGAATTACCATGTTTACAAACAGACTGGCAGGCAGACATAATTCTAAATATGTATTTTTCGGTTTGAGAGAAATCTGAAACGTGTTGATTCTTCAAAATCTCAAGGTCGAATTTTTTGACGGTTACTCTTTGTATATTTCACATACCAAAAACTAAAAACAGGATAGAGAAAAGTAAAACGGACACGAATAATTGAGACAGGACTATCGCAGACAGTACCGTTCACAGAATCTAAATCTAAACCAAAACATTTCTATTTTTCATTTTCTGGTTTTGGAAATTATCAAGGTCTCAAATTCCACTCGCGACTGTTGGAAAGCTTATTTTTCTTTTGCTGTTATTCCTTTTTTAAAGTTTCATTAACATTTTATTAACGTTTCACACCATCTTGTCATTTCGAATTTCCTGGCGGCTGCTTGGGGTAAATCCCAAACAAACTTTAAAGGAAGAAGAGACAGATTGCTTTCAAAAGAATTTTCTTGAGAAAGTAAACGAAATTTGCGTGATGCGAGAACCATATTAGGAAGAATACTCCTACGCAGAAGGCTTGATAAAAATAGAATTGATATCAATTTATTTAAAATATGTATTCAAAGGGTGCAATTTAAGTTGACATATTTTTTCGAAAATATCATTTTTTTAAATTTTTTTTCTTAAAATAAATCTATTTTTTAAATAATAAATCTTTTTGAGCAGAAGTCTGATTTCATTTAAGTTCCGATTAAATTTCTGAAAGAAAATGAAGAGTTTATATTCTTTTTTTTCAGCGAGCGGAAATGGTCTCCTCGAAACTTTCTCGCACACTCACTCATAAGGCTTTATTTCTTCTATTCTGTCCCTGATAAGAATTGAAAATTTTTAGCAAGGCCGTGAACGCTACATGTACTCAGATTTTTATTTTCAGAGTCCCGTTCATTAACATTTTGTGTTAACTTAAGAAAATTGGATATGCATTTTTGACGTCTCGTTTTTCGACTGACTGAAACGAAAAGAAATTCGGAACTACAATTCAAGTAACAAGATCACACACAAAATTTTATTCTTATTATTTTATCTAATTTTATCTTATTTATTTTTTATCTTTTATTATTTTTATCTTAATTTTTTTCTTGAATATTTTTTGTGTGATCTTTTTTACATGTATATGAATGTACAAATTGACAGAATATCAACCCATGTATGTAACCTCATGATGTAAGATCAAATTTTTTATACAAATCTACCTTTTAATGCTAAAACTGTGCACCAAATTGTATCGGTCCAATTTTTTTTTCTTGATTTTGTAGTAACAGAATTTTCTTGTACTCGTATAGACAAATATGCTCACTTCTTGGATTTCGTTAAAAATTTGTAAGAAATTTATAACTCTAATGGCAAGTGTGATAGCAAATTTTATCCATATAGATTAAAAAAATGTTTCACTTAGATGAATAAAATTTAGACAGACAGACATAATTCCAAAAATGTGTTTTTCGAATTCAGGAAAGTATGAAATGTGGAGCTTTGTCAAAATATTATGATCCAATTTTCTTACGTCTATAATAGTTTGTGCCTTTAACTATTTTGTGTACTATAATCTTCGTGTACTTTGTATATGAAAAAGTAAAAATGTTTGTATTTTACTTTACAGGTTTAAAATTTTTACATTTCGAGATTTAAAATGATCTACTCCACTAAAAAAAATCTACACATCTTTATTTAAATACAAAATATCGGAAAAATATGTGGAAGTCATACATTTTATTAACAGAATATATTATTATTGTGATGCATATGCTTTGAGATTCTAAAACTTCTCAAACTTACATATGAAAGCTTATTTATGAAATCAGCGAGCTGTTTCAACATTTCCTATTAACCAGAGTGTGAGTTTGAAATTCATGTAATATTTACGTGAATGAATTTATTATCGTTTACAAACTAATATTAACAGATTCACCGACAAGACTCACAGTTGTGATTCACATCTTGGATTTAATTAAATCACACCTTTTCTTCCATATCTTAATTAGATGGTAGGTATCAATCGTAAGCATTAGTTAAGTGACATCAGCAGTAGCCAATGTTTAAAAAATCAATCTACGAAATCTAATATCAATATTAATTAGATTCTACATAAATCTATACAATATTTCTTTTAGATGTTATATATATAGAAAATAAGAGCAGTGTAAATTGCAGTAAAATTTCGAAGCAGTGTAAAAAATTAGATTTTCTTAGAATCTTAAAATTACTGGCATTGAAAACCAAAAGTTATGCAGGATTATGTTCAATTTCGGAAGACAGAATTGTCGATGAAGAGTATTGTTGATATATTTCACTGTTTGAATTCCCTGTGTTTAGAAATTCAAAACGCCAATCAAAAGAAGATGTTAGCATTAATTTAATGTTATTTTTAACTGCTTCAAATTAAAAATTATGTATAATTTGTGATAAATCCTATCTTGTTTCAAGAATTCCCTTTTAATTTAAACGAATACCAATAAGACTCATTTACAAGTTTAATATCTTGTTAATTTTTATGGCACTTGTCAAAGGCAAGCCCGCTGACAAAGTCAGCGATTTTAAGCCAAGTTTTAGCGTCTCTTGTTTCAGTAGCGCCATCTAGAGTCAAGACTACGTCTTAGCTACTCATTCGTCACAGCCTTTTTCACGGAGCGGACTTTATTCACACATTTCATTCACTCATCCATAGATCATAATTTCGATCTGAAACAGAGAAAGATAATCTCTCATCCAATACCATCAATGGTATTGCCTCGACTTGCAAGACTTTGTGGCCACGACAGATTTATACGTGCACCAGTCACCATATACACGGGGAGTTTAATATCTTTGTGATATAGAACAATTATGCATTCAATGAAGCCATTCGAAATCTTATTTTATTATTTCATTCTGTATATTTATTCGCCTAATTTTTTTTATATTTAATTAATATAATATTTATTATTTTTGCAATTAATAATAATTCTTTTTCATAATTTAATAACTTTTTTTTAAGCCCAACTATTGAAGTAAAATCATTTATTCTTTCAGAATTTGATAATTTTTTTTTTCGCCACGTTAAAGTTGTCTATATAAAGAATACTAAAAAAAATTGATCATTTTGCTTTATTAAAAACTGGTGATTTTATTTTCTTCTATAAATATAATAAATTTAGATCTTATTTATACTTATGCCTTCTTAGCATAAGTATATTATAAAAATTAAAAATTTATACAGTTTTACCAATGAATTTAATTAAATCTGAATTTACCAAAAAAATGCACCTTTGTTATTTGAGATTTAATTAATTTTAATTGAAGTTAATTAAGTTTCTTTTCTACAAAATTCGAAATTTATCTTTATTTTTTTTTTTTCAGAATGAAAAACAAAATCGAGAAAAATTGAAGATCAATTGTATTTCTTTGAAACAAATTATTTAACAATTTTCAATTTTAAATGTTTAAATGTTAAATTAATATTTTGCTAATATCATCAATCTTATTTAAGCTTTAACAAAATAACAATAAGTTGAAACAGATACATAATTTGAAGACAGATATTTGATTGCTTAAATTTATGATTACAATAAAAACTGAAGGGAGGCGTTCACTTTGAATGTTCTTAACGATTATTAATGGCAATGAAACGCGTTCTTTCAATTTTAACCTTAACTACGCCCTTGGGTCAGAATGAGTTGGGTTTGATTAATTGATTTTCGCCTTCTTGGAACTTCTGCACTATTTCTTGAATGAATCATAGTGGGATTTTCTTTCCATTAGGTTTGGGAATAAGTATTTTATGAGCTAAAGAAGCATTAAACTCATTATGAAAAAAAAGTGATTAAAAACAAATAACAAAATCGATCAAGATGTGATAGATGATTATGATTGCACTGTTAAATGATCTTACCACTTTGCTTTATTTTTAATGCATTTTAATCTATACTTATAATAAAGCTCAATGTGTGTGTGTGTGTGTGTTGGCGCTCTACAGACCAGACCATTCAACCTACAGCTACCAAATTTGGCACGTGTATACCTTGGAGGCCGGGAATGTGCACCTGGGGGTTATTTTTTCGAATTTTTAACTAGAATTTTATTTATTTAAAAATTAAGCGAAATTTTGACGTGTTTCTACTATAACTGCCGAAAATACTACCGCACAAAAAAGATTTTTACATGAAGTTAAAGATAAAAAATTTATCTTTTAAATGATACAATTGTTTTAATCTTAAAATTAAATTTCTATGTTTAATGAATTTTTAAATAAATATTTTAACTATGTTTTTCAATGATTTTTTTCGTCAAAAATAAAAATGAGGATTAAGCACGTTTCGCATTCCAGAGAAAAAAATAGCTTTTTCCAAAGTGTTGCCATCACATTGATTAAAGCTCTAACTGAAAATAAATTAAATCTTTTTGGAAATGAAATCTGCAAAATTATAATTTTCGGCAAGTGTCTGTAAGAAATGAAACAAATATGAAATATTATTTTTTCTAAAAAATAAATTCAAGAAAAATTATTTTATGATCTTTTACACTCTCTATACAGGATGTTTATTCAGTCCCGGATCCATTTTGATATTTAATGACTCATAAAATAATGAAGATATAAACAAACTTATGGCATTTATTGATGGAATAACTCATATATTTTCCTTTTCAGGTTTGAATATTTTTACTTTTGTAAATATCGTCTGCGCGTGTTTTTAATTTCAGATAATTTCATTTTCCAGTCTAAATATCTGTACTTTTCTAAATATCGTCTGCTTATTAATTGCATTTTTCTCCCTTTTGTTTTTGGCAACTATTGAAATGTTATGTGTTTTTTCTATGTAGTACTTTTGGATGTGATGTTTTATTCGATCGGATATTAAGGAGAATGCATACACCACAAGAGAAAGCACAGATTTTATGGTGTTCATAGAGCTAATTTCCAATCAACTAAATCACTGACTTTTAAGAGTTAATTTCAAATCACTTAAACTGACTGATTTATGAAGATTTGAATATCACTATTCAATAAAAAAAGGATAATTTCAGATTTTTCATCGATCCTTTCAAAGAAAATACGCCAATAAGCGCGCAAGTTTCTCAAGATTTATTGGCCTAAGATTATGGAAATGGTGAGTTTTTCTAAATTTTTAACATTTAAAACTTCATAAATAAGTCTTAGTTGATCGTGGAAAATAGAAACATTCATTCATTTATTTAAAATTTGGTGTGTCCAGAATATTTCTCAGAATATGATACCTTACTGCATTAAATTTAGATTTCATAATTTTTGAAATATATTTATAAGCAGGAACAAAATATTATTATTGATTTCATTTCAATCCTTTTGAAAGCAAAACTAAAAACTGAATTTTATACTGAATCTCAGGAATTTTTGTTGAATTATTGTTTCAGATATTACATAAACTATGAAAAATATTTTGTATTTAACATAAGACTTAAATCCCGAGCGATTGTGTTTGCAATACTCATATTCAATAATAATAATAATTAATAAATAACAATAAAGATGATTAATAAAATAAAACGCTTGGTTTTATTAAAAATATCTTAATATCAATTGCAATTTCGTCATTTACATTTTTAATTAAAGTTGAAGTTTTACCGGAAATGGCAGCAAATTAGCAAAATATATATAGTAAATTGAACGAAACGATCTAAACAATATAAGTTTGGTATGACTATCAAAATTTGAAGATTAAAAATGTTTTATTTGAGAATCCTTTAAGAGACCAGTTACTTAAAAAATTTAATTGAAAATTGTAGCGAGCGGTAATACTGGCGAACCGGCTGGTCGCCAAAGGCGGCTAGTCATTAATAAATACGTTAAACACATTTATTACAATCAGCTAATGAAAATTGAGAGCCTAATGATATAAAATGGATATTCATAAGTTTAATCCTTTGCACTCGGAAAAGTAATTCGATGCACAATTATTCAGTTATCACAAGGATTTGCTTATTGCTATGAAAAAAAGCTATTTATTACAATTTAAGCTGAATTTCACCGAAAAATAAATCTACACTTTCTTACCATTTTTTAGGAATATTTTAAAATTCCAAATTAAAATAAATAAATAAATAAAACGTCAAAATAATGCACCATCTTGAACGGTGAATGAGAGGCACACCATCCGAGTGCCAAGAGTTAAAAGTGCCCAGTGGCCAAATCCTAATGCATTAAAGTACCATTTATACGTCTTTCAAGGAACTAATGTAGAATTTCGCAGAAATAAAATGTCAAAATTTTTATAATTTATTTTTGATTATTACAAATTTAGTGTCGCTAATGTAATTAATTTAAAAGTGATAATGTTAAAGGTTTTTGAAAGTAATACTTGTGTATTATTTACAAAATTGAAAAGAATAATTACTTTTAAAGTTAAATAATTATCATAAAAGTGAGAAAAATCGCACCTTTGTTACATACACATTTTGAGTATTTATTTTAGGTTTTTTATTTTTATTTTACATGATTTATGAGCATACATGTAAGGGAAAAAAAGTCTCTTTAATCATTAATGAGTATTGTTAAACTTAATAATAATAAAAGACTTGTCAAAAAGATTAAGACTAAGATAAAAGATTAGCAATAAAGCATGTTAATTGTTAATGAGCCTTAAAAACAGCATTATGAGTTAAATTGATTTCGTTGAATTCTTTTTAGCTAGTGTTTTTGACAAATAAAATAAGTTTAAAGTTCTTCGATGGAATGAAATTCAAAATAAATTCGAAGTTTTGAGTCTTTAAAAAAAGTGGAATAACTTCTTCACATTCTTCTTCATTATGGTATGAATTAAAAATTAGACATAAATTTATCAATTTCGAATTATTCCAAAATCATCATAATGGTGTCACAATTGACATAATCCTCTGCTGTTAGAAATTATTCAGTTCTTCAACAACGAAGACGACATTATAACCATAACTTTGTTTCATATAAACCAAGTAATTTATCATAATAATGTATGGCTATTGTATGATTATTATCACAATAATGTATGACTTATCAGGTTAAAAAGCTGACAAAATATTATATAAGCAACCTTGAAATATGCTGAACAGCCAAATGAAACCTCTTGTATGGATTAATATTCTTTTATTAGATGCTGTTATATAACAGATAGAAAATATCCATTCCCATAGAAGCAACTTTTTGTTACAAACATTTTTTTTCAGTAACTAATTTGTTTGTTCATTTTTTCTTAGCTTAGTTTACAAGCTTAGATGCAAAGTTTGAAGACTCTTTTTATCTTGAAATACAGTAAAATAAGTATATTATAAATGGTATATAGTATTTTATACACAAAATAAATTTCCTCTCCTTTCTGTCCCGTTTATTAGGCACTGGCGATTCCCGTTAATTTCAGTTATCTGGTTCTCTCTTTTAACCAGTGGTAGATTGTATATTGGAGCCGTAGAAATGCTGTAATCTATACTGCATTGCTTAGTATTGTATTACTTATACAATACTAAGCAATATTGTATTACTTATTGCTTTCAAAATATTTTATATTTAAACAACAAATAATATACAGGGTGTCCCTGAATCTATGGGTCAAACTGTAATGGTAGGTAAAATATGTATAAAGATGCATTTTTTGTATAACATTGTAGGTCGCAAATAAAAAGTTTTGGCGGTAGAGACAAAAATGCTGATGTAATGGAATAAAAACTCTTTACTTGCGTAATATTGTAATAAGTGCACAAATGTATCACCACCAACTTCGATACAGGCCTGATAATGGGGTACTCTTTTGAGGATGCCTGGTGTTTCACGAAAAGTTGCAGCAAATTGAAAGTTTTTCAGTGAGGTTCTCATCGGAGTCAATTACAGTGTTGCAGATACTGCATTTTCCTACCTTGTTTATACTTACTTGCATTTACGTGTTCCGTTTACACTTTTCATTTCCGTCACCATATTGCTACACAAAAATGCTTCTTTATATTTATTTTACCTAACCCTGAAAGTTTGGCCCATGAATTCAGGAACACCATGCATTTTTAATAATAATCCTTTCTAATTAATTTTGGAATAATTTAATTATAGGTCAGTAAAATAAATAATTATATTTTTAACTTTATGTAAGTAGGACTTATCAAAGAAGTCAAGCAGTTTCTAATTTTAATTGATTTAAATTAAAAATTACATTTTAAAATAAATGCTTTCGCTTATCTCTTTGCAACCCTCATTTTCTTTTTAAAAATGTATGCAATTTTGCGTGAGGAATAAACCATTAAAGCATAAGGTTAAAATAAAAAGCTTATATAGAAATGCCTCCAGGTACTTAATTACGAATAAACTCAGTAGTACAATATTTTTATTTATCAATAATTGTGATTCATTTTTTCCTACAAATCATTCAAATTTCAGTTTCAGGAAAAATATTTCTGCTATAGAAAATTATTTAAAATCCAGCTTTCTGTATCTTCCGAATGGAAAGAGATTGTATTTCTGACAGTATATCCCTCCACAAACAAACTGTTCAGTGAATCGAAAGCAATTTGTTTCTGCACATACGCAACAGCAGAAAACAATACTGGATTAAATTACAGACACAATAATGCTTGTAGTGAGAGAAAATTTATACGGAAAGAGACAAATCGTTTTTCCTGGTTTCTTTCGAATTTTGAAACCTCTAAAATGAATGCTATTAGATTGTAGTTGGATTTAGATATTGCATGCAAAATTAAATAAATCAGTGGTTATATTTAAACGCTGAAAAAAATTGAGAAATGCCGAAGTTCCGCAATGTCCATATACAAGTCGTCCCTAACTTTAACTATCCAGAATTTTCTGTAACTTTTAAAATTATTTCTTTTCAAATGCTATCACGAAGATATTTAAGTTCAGACATGGCCACCCAAAGCCTCGAATTACCAAAAAAAGAATATTTACCTATATGACCAGACATATTCGAATACGACGATGGATTGAGGTATGCAAGAATTCTGTCTGTGAAAACAACAAGCCCCGGCGACAAGAATTCCCCAGGTCCCTGTCCAAAAATGGCAGAAAAACAATTTTATGCAGATCGAGAGGGTAATAACCAAGCGGCGCCTTTGGTATGCCTCGCCGTGTCTTCCGCTTCTTTTTGCTCAACAACTGATGAATGCTTTCGTGACGTCATAACTTCTCGATCTTCTCCTTTTCAGATACTATATATTTTTTTTACTTCTGATCCTCCCCAAGGTCAAGGACAACTGGAAGGTACGACGGGCGCCTTCAAGAATGTTGTTCTCATCTTACGCATGTCGCCAGGTGAGATTATAGTATTCTTCAGATGGAAATTCCCCATGAACTGCGACAGCTATCAAGTTACGTCTGGTATCCGCGAACTTTTCAATTTTTTTCCCTTATTTTTACAACTAACCCTTACCCTCCAGGGATGGATTCCCCAAATAACATAATGCAGGGCTCCCGACCATAGCTAAACATCAATTATTCTTGGCACTTACATGGCTTGCAGATGGTTTTAAATGTTAACAAACGTCACAGCTTATGCAAAAGAACCATTTAAATAGCGTTTGTTTGATGATTAAATCTTTTTCAATTATTTTTTTACAACAATAGTTCAAAATTCTTTGACGTGGCAGCCCAGATTAAATACCGCGAGTGTCAAATGTTTCTGCTACTGTTTTTTTAGTAAATAAAAAATTACTGTTGAGTCCTTTATACATCTAATTTCAAGATTCCTTTATAAAAAAATCGATGAACAGAAATTTCGAAACAAAAAAATTTCTCTATGCAGAAATATATATTGGTAAATTTTCATCATTTCTTTATTATTTAATTATGCATTGCTGGTTGAATTTTTTAGATTCTTAAATATAAAAGAAATTTATTATGATCTTTATTTCACTTATATTTTTACAAATTACAACAATTTTTCAAAATTGTTAATATTAAGATATCTGAAAAAAAAAATACGATGATCATGATATGATATGATATGAAGAAATATGATTACCACTATGATATAAAAATATCGATAGCGGCAAATAAAAAAAAATATGAAATGTCTAAAGTACCGATATTTCATATTTTTTTTATTTACCATTTCTTAATTTTATTCCCCTTTTTAGGTCTTTTATCTAACTGAATTCCTTTTTAATAGCTAAAAATTATCATTTAAGGGCCGTACTTAATTAAAATAAAAATCTCACTCTTTATTAGAAAAACGATTTGTAAAATAAAGGAAATTCATCGGAATATAGTAGTGAATTGAAACATACTAATATAGGTAAAGGCGAATAAAGCAGAATCATTCAATATTAAAAATATATGCGAATGTTGCCAAATATTTTTCTTAACTTATTTGATATTATATCATAAAGGATTTTACTTCGATAAAAAAAAAAGAAAAAAGAAAAGAAAAGTAGCGCCGCAAAGCTTTCATTGGGAGAGTGACAGTATACACTTTTTTTCGACTAATAATCATCACACCTAATAACTACTAAAAATAAATTTCAGATTAAAAAACAACGACATAAATTATGTTGTATTTTTATTCCATTATATACAAAAGAATACATAATATGGATTTTTCACATTATATACCACTACTCACATTGGTGACCAGTTGGCCCACCGGGAACAACGTTTGTGTTTATTTTCACATAAATCTCATATGCACTATCTGATGCTCATGATTACTTCAACAAAGTATCTTTAAAAATTCAACTGTGATAGGTATTGAAGTCATATAATAGTAATACATCTATTATGTTTATTGCGAATATGAATTTCTCTAATGGAATCTATTCCCGTGACGTCACAGAGCCATTAAAAAGTATTTGGGTAAACTATATTCGAAATGCATGTTGGCTTTCGTACTGAAGTTCCGCTTTCCTTTATTCTTGTAAACTATTCAGGTAATTTGCAGAATATTTCATTATATTTGTAGCATTCAACAGTGGGAAAAATCTTCCACATGATTAAATACTTGATGAAACAATAAAAGCTGCTTAAATTTCATTGCAACAATAAAAATATATCGTTAAAAATTATAAAAGAATATTTTTTAAATTAAAAAATATCACACAGCAACAACTAAGTTGATATCACTAAAAAATCATTTTTAAAATTTTATAATAATACGTAAATTATTTTGACGCAATAATATTTTCACAACTTATAATGGAAATACTAAGAAAATTATAGTATAATATTTATTATTAAAATTTAAAAAAAAAAAAAGGTTCTGAGTTTCACACTCTTACTCGTTTGTGTCAAATTTGGCAGGTCAGTGTTAATAATATATGGAATACTAGCAGACACATATTGTTCTTTTTATTAGCAGAGATTGCATAAGTAAAATGGATTTTTGTGTTTTATGATCAATTTCTGTTATAAATTTGAATAAAAATAGTGTTGAAAAATATAAATCTGACATACGATCTGTCAGTCAGATTGGAGCTTCTCGTAAATCAAAGGAATTCTGTAGTTTTATATATTAAATCATGCAACAAGAAAGAACGGTAGTAATTTCTTTTCTGTGTTCTGGTGAGCTATTGAAGGTTTACTCAATTTTCCTCAAACTGAGACAGAAAATAGTCCATTGCCCTCCAGACTATTTTCCATGCAGACGACTTAATCCCCTATTTTGGGCCTCAAGTAATATTTGAGTATTTTAGGATCGCTTTGACCAACAAAATATACCAAATTTCATTTTTGTCACGATTCCTTTACTCATAAATTGGCAAAACATGCTAGACGAAATGGAATTAGAATCACAAATTCCACAACTGCTTTATAGGGAGTAATTAGAAAATTTAATTTAATTAATTTTGAAAATGTACCATTAAACTTTTTTTCTTTAGCATTCCACAAAAATGTCAAATTCTAAAAATTTAAATTTTGAAATTGCTTCCCTTTTGCATATTGATCCATTTGCAGTTCATTTTTGCTTTCTCGTATAAATAGTATTGAGAAAGTATAGTAATCGTCAAAAAAAAAAAAAAAAAAAAAAAAAAAAAAAAAAAAAAAATTGAACTCGGGATTTTGACGAATCTCCACGTTTTAGACCTCCCTGAGTTCCCAAAACACATTTTAGCAAAATGTGCGTTCTATCTATATGTGACAAAAATAACTGAAAAATGATCTGAGCTAGATGGTTGAAATTCGGTATACGGGTTTTACACCAAATTTTCAAAATTTTATCAAATTTTGAGTAAAACTTGGTAAGGAAAAGTCCTTCTGTCCTGCTTTTCTAATATAAATTAATACAATAATTTCAAAACGAAGAGAGCTAGATAGATAAAATTTGGTACACAGATTTAATATTTATAGTGTGGATACTTATCATATTTTGACACAAATTCAACGAGGAATTGACCGTCTATGATCTGAACTTTCAGAAACACACGTAAACGCGATAACTCAAAAACGCAATAACTTAAATTTATCAAATTTTTACAGAATTTTGAGACTACAAGTGGAGTTTTGTCACAAATTTTGGTTTCAGTGCCAGGGATTCATCGCCAAAAAATTCTCCAAGGATGACATGAAAGATTTAGTCAAAATATTGAATTCACACCAGAAGTTAATATTTCTTAACTATTGTACGCCAATGCTTTGTAAGGCGTTCTCAGAGATTACACCTTTATGATGACCACCCCCACTGGCTCATTTCTTTCATTGTCATTTGTTCTGTTATCTATGCTTTTTATGCTTTGGATTGGTACAAAGCAAACAAAAATGTAGCTATTCCGTCCATAATAGAAACTAGCGGGAGTGGTTTACCTACAATTTTCTCACATACTCTCCAATTGAGAACTTATTCTTCCTTCCCCTTCGCATAAAATTATGAGACCTGAGTAAGGCCCCAAATACTTTATGTGACCTTAGCAAAAAATAGTTACGAAATACAAAATTTTCGGCCTGAATCTAATATTTTTATTGCGTCTATCGTCCGAATGTGTGTTTTTGAATGCCTTTTTGTAGACTGTATGAAACCAAAATTTGACAGGGTGCTGCTGTTGCAGTTACACAATAATATATCGGATAAAATTGATTTAAATCACTCCGTTTATGAGTTATAGCGCTTACATGCATGTGGGAGTACAGAGCAACAGACGGTCCTCCTTTGACATATCTATCCAAAATTTGATAAGAATTTTCGATGTTAAACTTTGTACTAAATTTTATTTACCTAGCTCTTTGCGTTTTGAAGTTATCGAGTTCACTTGTTATCGAACAGCCAAATAGACAGATTTCCTACGAATGGAGTTCGTTTAAAAACTGATAAAAGTCTACAAATTTGGCCGTGATTCCATATATAAAATTTCATCTGTCTTAAAGCCTTTTTTTAGATATTATGTTCACAAATAGACAGAAATAATGTCAAAAATGAGTTTTTCGAACTAAAGAAGATCTGAAACGCGGATCTCGAGTTCGAATTTATGACGATTACAATGCTTCCTCTATAAAAAAAAAATAATAAATACTTCCGTATACTGCCATTTTTTTCCATTAAAAAGAAATGCAGCTAAACCTAAAAAAAAAAAGGCTTGAGGAGCGGGTACATTTATGATAAATATCACCTATTACAACCTCTTTTGCTATTTTTATTCGCAAAATGCTCTTTGTTTTCAAATAATGGCGATTGGCTACTCTGCAACGATCGACTTTAATTCTCTGAAGAATGATCTCGAAGCTGCGAAATTTTTCTTTTCAACTAAGACCCACAATGTAGAGGAAATTTTCCGAGATCGGAAATAAGTCCTGATGCATTGTGACCAACAAAAAAAGGAAAAGAATGCTCGGAACCTAAGACTACATTGAAGGTCGAAGAGCAGATTGTTGATAAACTTGGCACCAGATACCTGCTCATCTTATTGCGTCTATCGTGATATGATAAGCGTTGACTTACGTTCGTCCTTTGGAGGTGAACAACTTAATTAATTATTCTTTGAAAGTACATGATACTCTATAAGGAAGAAAGAATGTTTCAATGTTACGATTCGTAGTGATTTCTTGAACCTTTTTTTTTTGCTCATTAATTCTTTTTACAAAGGGAATTAATTCATCGATGACGGTTTGGTATATAATTTATCAAGAGTTAGATCTTGATAAGAGTTGTATCTTTATTAAACTGGTCATGTAAAAATATGATTTTGAAGAAGTTGTTTCATAATTTTTTTTCTGTTTAAATCGAATCTGCATTGGTATAACTTATTGAAACCGTTTCGAAAATATGTGGACAATTTATGCACAAATTAAATTTGTAGAAATTATATTTATGCTTTTACTGCATCTCTCATTTTAAAATTTCAGCCTTACTTCTTAAATAAAATAATTTCTTGATTATGAACGAACTTCATCATTGATGATAATCAAATGACTATATAATTTTTTATTGAAAATATATCATATTTAAATGTGAAATGTATATATTTCAAGTAAACTGCAATACATTTTGCTGAAATTTGTCTTTTAAGAAATCGCTCCAGATTATTTCTGAAAAAAAAGTCTGCATTCTATAATCTATCGTATTTTTCATCTAGATTCATCTTGTTTAAAACTTCTGCCATCCGTTATTCGAACATATGATTTGTAATAAATTCGAGTCAGTTGATAACTCCTGTGACCTGCAAAATATGATAAACTAACTTAAACAAGATGGAGTGGTGTCCCCAAAATTTTCTCTCATATTCCATAATAAAGGGTTTATCTTCCCATTCCCCTGAATAAATAGATGTTGATCTTGAGTAAAGCCGTGCACACACTGAGTGCTCAGAATTTTCTTTTCAAAATCCCCACATGAATGTTTTGTGTTTCTTAATATAATGAAAGAAATCAGATATTCATTTTGGATGCCACCATTTTATTAATCGATTGAACCAAAAATTTGACAAAGAGCAACAAGTATAATTACAAAATCACGTAGCAAATTTCATTTACTTAAGTCATTGCATTTTCGAGCTATTGTGTCTACACTCTGCATGCAAATGTACAGGCCAACAGATGGCTATCCCTTCAGTGGATTGTGTTCAAAATTTTATATAGATCTGCAATTTAGATACTTAAGCTATGTTCCAAATTTTATCACTTATCTCTTTCTATTTTGTAGTAATTGAGTTTACTTGTATTCGAATACACAGGCGACAAATTTCTTGTCAATGGATTTCGTTCAAACCTGCAAATTCGGTGTAAAGAACACATATCAAATTTTATCCGTTTATCTCGAAGTGTTTTTGAGTCATCGAGGCATGATTTTAAAAATATGCTTTTCGGATTCAGATGTCCGAAATTTGGGGATTCTTGAAAATCATGAGTTCAACGTTTTGTAGATTACAATGCGTTCTCTTTGTATACCTCGCATGCGAGAATGCAAAAAGACTCTTTAATATGTTTCTTGTGGTAATTTCGATCTAATTCAGGTTTAATTATTTCTATCATGTGAGAACAAGATGTTGTTTTGGTTAGGGTTTTGAAGCTCGAAATCGCGTAGGCAATGAATAAAGCATAAATGGCAATTTTCATCATCATCTTTTAATCGCATATATTTTTTACCTGCTTTTACCAGTATTGCATTCTTATTATGCATGCTTCTTTGAAAGCAGATGCGTTTTCAAAAGGTTGGCCTGCTTTTACCGGTATTGCTTTATTATTACGTATGCTTCTTTGACAGCAGATGCGCTCTTAAAAGGTTGAAGTAGAATTATGACATCATAGCTGTTATTTCATCTGAAAATAGGTCGAGTTCCAAAACTTTGTTTGCCAGTTAGAAAAATTGAAAATGAAAATTTAAAATTATATATATATATATATATATATATATATATATATATATATATATATATATAGAGAGAGAGAGAGAGAGAGAGAGAGACCGATAGAGAAGTCTCGTGATTGTTTCAAACCGGTTTAAACTGGTTAATGACTTAAATTAATTAAGACAAATAATACCTTAAAAATAATAATGTTCTCACATGATAACTTGAAACTTGCGATCGTAGATTTCATTTTTTAAAGTTTTTTTCTTTCTTTGGTTTCTTCTCATTAGACTGAATATCAATCACTAACTATCGCCATTACATTTGTACTCTTTTAATTCGACCAAAACAACATGACGTCGAAGTCACAGGGAGACGTCAATTTTCATATTACTTTACATTCAACTGCGCATTATCATATACTGTTACATTCATAAAATTAAAAAGAAATAACAAGTGCGCAATAAATTGAAAAATTAATTTTATGGAGTCTGTTTGTTGTGTATCACGTGAGCATGAACTGATCCCAAATCTCGTGCAATATCACATGATAAAAATGTGATCCTCTTTTACTTTCTCGAATACATAGTATAGAGAGTAATCATCAAAAAATACGAGCTCGAGGTTTTGACGAATCGCCACTTTTAGATCTCCCTACGTTCTAAAAACACTTTTTTTGGAAAATATCTATCTATAACAAAGATAATTCAAAAATACTTCAAGCTAGTTGCATGATATTTGGAATACTGTCTTTATACTAAAATTGTAGATTTTCGTCAAATTTTGAGTATAATTCGTATAGAGGAAGTCTGTCCGCCAGGCTGTTCGAACATAAGTAAAATTCACTAGACAGATTCAATATCTATAGTATAGACAACTATCATATTTGGAGTCAAATCCAACAAGAAGTTCACCGTCTGTCGGTTTGTAGTCATCGTTGTAGCTGAACATTTTCAGAAAAATAATGATTTAAATATATCAAATTTGGTATGAAATTTTGTGACCACAAATTTAATTCTGTATCGAATTTTGTTTTAATCAGTGGGGTAAAACGCGTCTAAAACACAAATTCAATTTTCGGATACTATTATACCCTTGCCAGAGAGTAATCGCCAAAAATCTCGCCAAATCTCGCAAGGCAATATAGAAAAAAAATGCTAATTTCTCATCAAAAAATATTTCATATCATATGCTAATGTCATGCAAGGCGTTTTCTGTTATAACATCTTTATTACAGAGTAGGTGAGAAATTTTTGCGGAAACCACTCCTATTGGTTTGAAAGATAACATTACAATTTCTTAATGTGAAAAAAAAAATAGGAGAAAATTGGAAAATACTTGATTATATACATTTTTCCAAAAACATTTCTGGAATACCGAAACCTGTTTATGATAGTCATTATATATATTTAACTACAGAGTGATAATGGAAAAAGAACTGTTCTGAAATTTGAAGTCCTAACTATCATGCCGTTTATTGAAAATGAATGAAATTTTGATTTAAGTTATTTTGAGACATGCGCTCAAGAATCACATGAAGAACATTAGTTAGAAATTCTAATAATTATGGTTGTAGTAACAAAATTTCGAAAATTTTAGAAGGCAATGCAGATAGTAACAAAATTTCGAAAATTTTAAATGACTATGCAGACTTTTATATGAAAATGCGATTTCCATTGTGAAAAACCATAAATGGCATTTGAACAATGCTTGTAGCATGAAAACTGCCGGCGTTAGACGGACTAAAATGAAAAAAGAAGAAAAAATTGTGGATCTCACCATATTACGACTTTTTTTCCTACTGGCATTACATTTCACACTGCATTTTCGTTTCTGATTCCAGCCTATCGAATTTCTCTTAAATAAGAAGATGGGACCAAGATACGAATATTTCCTGATTCAGCGTAAGATACTGTTATATCTGACATCGTCGCACAAGATGACAGAAAAGAGCGTGATATACAAGCCTCATTACGTGCTTTTTTCAACTCTGATAAGCAAACAAAGTGGGGAAATTGTAAAAATTTGTTATTATATTGCGTGTCTACCGCAGAAACTTGAGCTATGTCGAGATCTGTATACTAAAAAAGCTGTATGGAGCTTGATACGTATTTTTGAAGAAAATGGTTACACATGAGATGGTTCACGGTCTGGATCGGTCTCCTTTCCTTTCGAGACAGCTGCAGAAACCCATGAGATGATAAGTTCATCTTGCAAGTGCAAGTGTTGCTCCACCCGTTCTGCATTTGCCGAATTTTACAGTCCACAAGATTTGTGCTCTATTCTACATATTGGTTTAAGCGTGACTAGATGTTGCAATTAGGTGATTACCAACTACGACTAGAGACTGCTAATGAATTTTTCATCCAGTATACGCATAATTGCGCATTTTGTAGATAAAGCCCATTTCTCATTGATTGATTACGTCAATTTAAAAAAATGCGTGCACGGGTTACGCAACAATCCCCATAGTGTGGTTGCACTTCCTTTATAAAAAGAAAAAGTGAATTTGTAGTGCAGTATAACAAGCACTTTCATTTTCAGCTTTTGATTTTTGGAAAAGGTTGCTGTCGTAAGTTTATAAACATATACGATAACAAGTGTTCGTTATCTAGAAATGTTCTGGAATTCAACAGCGAAACATTCTGTACGGGGTGTGGATGAAAGATAACAATCTCTCATATTCAAGGTTTACTATCGAACGTTTCTTAACACTACAATTTGATGACACAATTATCCCAAGTCATTTTACAATTCTGTGGCCGCCAAAGTCTACTGACATCACTCGAAGGGATATCTGGTTGTGAGGATGTCTGAAATTCAAAGAGCAAACGATAATTTAATCCGCAAGCTAAATCCGATTTGACCGATACTATCAGACATCAGATTAAGCACGTTTATCTTGCCATGGTATGTGCTGTAGGGCTATTCACTATTTGTGTAGGTAAAGTGCCATCGTTGGTGAAATCAGTCACGTGGAAAATTTTCGAAACACAATAAAATGTTTTGCTTTCTATTACTTCACTATTCTGATTGGTAGTTTTCGCTTTTCTTCTTAGTCTGTCTAGCGCCAGCGATTTCCGTGGCATAGGTGTCGTCTTAAAGAATACTGGAATGAAATATCACTATGGATATCACATTCCAGCTAGCTAAAGTAAGTGCTGATATTTAAAATTTTCGAAACTTTATTGCCTTAATTGTAATTATTAGAGTTTAATTGTTGTTTTTATACGATTCTTGAGAGCATACCTTAAAATACTTTCAATCAAAAGTTTATTCAATTTGCCGTGAATAGTATGATTGCTGGACTCATATTTAGGGAAGTTTTGTTTATAATCACTCTATATACTCTCAATGCATGTTTTTAATCATTCTATATATGATTGGTTGCTTCAGTTTATGAAACAACCAGTCTTAAAATGTTAAATTTAGATTTCGTCGTCACCAAAAAATTATCTAAACCTCAAATGTGTTTTAGATGATAATTATTATTTTTTGATGTATTAATTAATTTGATTACTGATGTATCTTAAATTTTACGTGATCCTTTTCAACCAATTTTTATTTTCTGATATACGTAGTACAGAGAAAGTATAGCAATCGTCAGAAAATTCGGAATCAGGATTTTGACAAATCTCCACGTTTTAAACCTCCCTGAGTTCGAAAAACTCATTTTTAGAAAATGTTCGTCTCTCTGTCCCTATGCGGCAAAGATCATTCAGAAACGCATTGAGCTGGACGATTGAAATTTGGCACATGGTCATTACCTAAATTTGCAGATTTATATCAAATTTCGAGTAAAATCTGTTCAGAGGAAATTCTACTCGGCTGTCCAAATATAAGTTAAAACGATAACTACAAAATGAAGAGAGCTAGATAGATAAGATTCGGTACACAGATTCAACATCTATGGTGTAGACACCTATCAAATTTTGAACAAAATCTAACAAAGGATTGATTTTTTTTTCGATTTATACTTTCAGAAACATGTAAACGCAATAATTCAAAAATGCAATAATTCAAATATATGAAATATGCTTTTGGATTTTGTGACTACAATTGTAGTTTTGCGCCAAATTTTAGTTTTGATCGGTTGAGAAAAATGTCTAAAACATTAATTCAATTTCTGGATACTGTTAACGGCATGTCAGGGATTAATTGCCAAAAATCACACGATAAATTCAGTAAAAATGCTAAATTCACGCCAAAAGTTAATATTTCGTTATTATTGTACACCATTGCCACGTAAGGCATTCTCTGGCAGGCCACGTTTATTAGAGAGTATGCAAGAAAATTGTGGAAAGATCAGTTCCACTTTTTAAATTACGAGATTTCTTGTCAATCCAGAAAAGAAATGCTGTCCTTTCTGATAATCCATTGAGTTAATTTTCTTGGTTTTTCCTAAATAGGAATAAATATCATCAAATATTGAATAGTGAAATAGGAAAAGGGAACAAATCTTTTCGCTGATTGAGTTGAGAGCAGGCAGATAAATTCCGCAGTCCTTGGAGAGATTGAAATCCTAATATTTTAGTAAACAATATCTGAGATAAAAAAAAGGATTTTAAAATTTAATAAAAAAATAATATTAAAAAAAATAATTTATAGCGAAATCATTTTGTTTTTAAATCTGGAAGAAAGTTTAAAATCACCTTAAGATTCCAAAGTAATATGAGAGCGAGAAGAATTTCCTATCGTATAATATAAATTTTTATAACAAATACATTTTTATCGTCTGCAGGAAGATAAATATTTTGTAACGGTTTATATATGTTCTCAAAAATGCTAAAGCATTATTAAATTCTCATATAACAAACGAATAAAATAGTATTAAATAATAAAAGGAAGAAAATTAATTTCATGGAGTTATTTAGAAAATTTATAATTTCTAGAATTGTTCCATACTTAATAAGAACTCAATACATCTTTCAAAGGTTACATACATGATTTTATATTCATTAGAGGAATCTAGAGAAATAATTCCCAAAGGAAAACTATTATGTAATTTCGACACAGATTCATCTCTGACAATCAGAATATTTTTAACTGTAAAAAAAAAAAAAAAAAAAAAGAGTTTTGGTAGAGAAAAAAATTAGATTTCAACCTTAACTCTGAATGCCCCCTTGGTATCGCAGTGACAAGGATTGATTATAAACGAGTTTTGGTATGAAAACATCAGTTAAAACTTAAGTTTTCATTACCATAAAGAATTGAAAATGATAAAAAACTATAGAACAAACCTCCTCCATCTCCTTCTTTTTTTTTTTGAAATTCGCTATTCGATCGAGGAAATAATGACATTTTTCTCTTATTTCACTTAGTTTTTTTAAAAAAGGAACAGTTTTCATAATACTTGCTTGAAGCGCATACTGGCGTAATTTTTGCTAAGCTACACTGTTATTACGAATTTACACCAGCTCACAAATTGTCCTTCAGTCTTTTAATTTCTTGTATATGAAGTATAAAGAAAGCATTGCAATGTCAAAAATTCAAACTCGAGATTCTGATGAATCCTCATGCTTTAGACTTCCCCGAGTTTGAAAAGCACACTTTTGGTAAAAGTCCGTCCGTCTGTCTGTGACAAAGATAACTCAAAAACGCTTTGAGATAGGCAGATGACATTTGGCATACATTTCTTACACCAAATGTGTAGATTTATATCAAGTTTTGCGCAAAATCCGTTCAGAGGAAGTCTGCCTGCCTGTCTGTTCAAATATAAGATAACGCTATAATTACAAAACGTAGAGAACTAGATGAATAAAATTCATACACAGATTTAGCATCTATTATGTAAACACCTATCAAATTTTGAACCAAATCCAACAAGGGGTTGACCGTCTGTCGGTCTGTACTTTCAGACACATATAAATACGATAATTCAAAAACGCAATGACTTAAATATATCAAATTTGGATGCGATTTTGTGATTATAACTGTACTTTTGCGTTAAATTTTTGTTCTAATAATTAGGGAAAGCGCGACCAAGACATAAATTTGATTTCTGGATACTATTAACTGCATGTCAGGAGTTAATCGCCAAATATCTCGCCAAAGGTCAGAGAAAATATTCAGAAAAAAATGTTAAATTCATGCCAAAAGTGAATATTTCGTAACTATTGTAGGTCAATGCAATGCAAGGCATTCCTGGAAAACACCTTTATTAGAGAATATGCGAGAAAATTTTGGGAAGATCACTTCCGCTGGTTTATATTGTGTTTATTTCGTAGCAAAGCTGAAATCCCTTTTTACAAACAGCTGTTATTTAAAATTTGAAGAAAATTGGATTTTGTAATTACTATTCTCTCTCTCTTTAGGAGATATACCACAAGTATACATACGGATGAGAAGGCGCTAGATAAATAAAAGAGATAGATAATAAAAACCTTCTTCTGGGAAAAAGCAATGATGTTTGAGATTGATTTGTCTCCATTTGGACTACACGTCTTATGGAAAAGATTGAGCTATGGTCGGTGACGGTACTTACAGTTACCCTCTTTAGTTGTGTAAGTGCACCGATGGTGATGCATCAATTACATCCCAGATGCTTAAGAATGACGAGGATAAATTTTAAGGCTATTTACTACCCTATATACCACAAAAAAAATTATTGGCTTTGTTCTACCCTAGATTTTCTCTCTTGTTTTTACATTATAGCTTGTTTTGTGTTTAGCTTTGTTGTGGTGTAAAGAAAATAGAATAAGCATTTTGAATCTACTGTCACTGACCAACTGACTTTAAAAAATTTAACTCATCAACTGAGTGTGAAGATCAGATAATAGAATTTATGTATCTTGCTTTCTGAGCGTTTTTTTTTTAATTTCATTCAAATATGAGCTAATAGACTACCAGCAAGCAATAAATGCAAAGTTGAATTCGGTTGAAAAAATTTAATACATAAATACAATTCTGATGATAAAACTGTAAGCTCAATTCTTTTCTTCCACATGTTGAGTTTTTGAATAACCATACTAATCATAAGCACACAGATGTGCTTATAGACAGCTTTGTAGAATTTGTTTGAATTTTCGACCAAAAACATTTAACTGATTCAGAATTTCGATGTAAAAATCAGTAGTCTTTTCTTAAATATGATTCCTAAAATTTCTTTTGCTTTCTCACGGAGATTTAAATCAATGATATTCTTTAAAATCTTGATGTCGAATTTTTTTGAAAATTAAAATATTCTTTTATTTGTATGACTTGGTAAAAAAAAAGCAAACGTGAGAATAAAATATGAAATTAGATAGTTATTTTAAAAACTATCTATATGGCAAAATCATTTGGTAACTGTAAAAGAGAAAGACCAACGCTTAGGTTAATTGACAGCCCAAAAAGACTTGAAAACTATTGGAAACTAAATAGGGAAACCTTAGAAAAGGAAGGGATAGCATGGAATGGAACTTTCAAAAATGCCAGGGCCCATCCAGGGTGTCACGCCAATGAAGAAAAAGTAGGTAATGATTAGTGACTGTTTTATTAGCTTTGTTGTTTTTTTTAACGGATACAACGGATATATCAGTTCAGAATATTTTTCATTACTGCTATTAAATATTAATTGGATAATTTAAAACTTTTGCTAACAAAAAAAAAGGGAGGAAAAAGAAAGAGGTTTTATCTTATATTTAGTTTAATTTGTCTAGTTTGATTATATCGGCTGCAATTCGTAGAAAGAATGCCGATGATAAAAATATTACGTTAAAAATGTCCTATATTTTGAAATATATGAAATAATTAGTAATAAACTAAAAAAATTAATATTTATCTTTGCTTTGTTGCAAAAGATATATTAAAATAATCATACTGAATATTCAGAATTTGTTGAACCGAACCCGGTTACATAGCTGAAAATCATTGTTACAAAATATATTTAAAATTACTTTTGAAAACTTATTAAAATTAAAGAAAAAAATTATTCGGAAATAAAGTATGTACCTCTCAAAAATTAATTTTTACTTTCTCGCATACGTAGTAGAGAGAAAATGTAGTAATCGTCGAAAAATTCAAATTCGAGATTTTGACAAATCTCCATGTTTTACAAATCCTGAGTTCAAAAAACAAATATTTAAAAAAATGTCCCTCTGTCTATGACAAAGAAAACTCAAAAACGCTTTGAGATACGCAGTTGAAATTTGGAATACGGTCTTTACCGCTTCGTTGGCGCTTTTTGTGAAAGAATCTTGCAACCATGCGCTGACTTGGCTTCAGCGATAAATTTTATTGTAACCTTGTTGACATGGGATCAGTTTTCAAAAACAGTTTCGTACTGAGTCGTTGCGGGGTCAGTGAACCTCGATGAAATAAAAAGTTGGCTTTCGAATTGTCGTTTGATTTTAAATAAGATTACAGTCCACTTAATAAAAAATTGAAATGAACCAGCTTAAACTTATGGTAGATTTCGCACCAACACAAAAGTTGCAAATTTCTATCAAATTTTGTGCGAAATCCGTTCAGAGAAAGATCTTCTGTTCGGCTGTTCGAATATAAGGTAACACGATAACTACAAAAGAAAGAGAGCTAGAAAACTAAGATTCGGTACACAGATTCAACATCTATAGTGTAGACACCTTTCGAATTTTGACCCAATCCAACAACGGATTAACTGTCTGTTGGTCTGTACTTTCAGAAACGTAAACGCGATAATTCAAAAATTCAGTGACTTAAATATATTGATTTTGGTATGGGATTTTGTGACTACAAGTGTAATTTTGTGTCAAATTTTTGTTCCAATTGGTGGTAAAAACATGTTTAAAACTTAAATTTGATTTTTGGATGCTTTTATCTGCATACCAGGGATTAATTGCCGAAACACTCGCCAAGGATGACACGATAGATGCAGTAAAAATATTAAATTCACACCGAAAGTTAATATTTCTTAACTATTTTACGCCAGTGTCGTGCAAGGCATGGCAAGTTTATGAGAAACTACGCAAGAAAGTTTTGGGGAGACTACTCCGGCTGGCCTAATTTAAGTTAAGTAAGCAAATAAGTAAAAAAAAAAATAACTTTACAATAATGTACTTCGACGTTATTGCTGAAGAACATCAAAATTTCGATAAATTTTTGATTAATTAAATACTTAATTAAAATTTCGAAAACTCATTACTATGAGCACCTATTAGCTAAGTGAACGACTTGATTTAAATTCCAACGGTGTGTTCGCTAAATTGTTTTGAACGTATTTTGTACTTTCGCTGTCTACAGATTATGTTCAACTACCCCTAAATTCTAGCACGTTTAGCTATATTTTCATCGCTAAAATAGATCTTGAAAAACTCATGAGACAGATAGCTGTTTTTTTTTTAATCCAAGTTTCATTCCGCCTTTGTTCCTTAATCTGTCTTTATGATTTTTTTCCCAATATGAATCGCCATTGAGCTAGGCAGCAATCATACAAGCACTGTTATTTTCCTTTCAAATATGTATGCAAATTATAGTTGTAGAAAACCAAAAGAAAAGCCTAGAAAGGTTCTCTTCACTGTCTGCAATAAACAATTGCTTTTCCAATTCAACTTCCATGTAAATGGAATTTCTAAGAATATAAAACTTTCTATAGATGCTGCAGTTCTTTGACCAAGGAAGTTCTTGGTATCCATTTAGTATTATTATAGGTGATGAAATTCGATATAATAATAGGTTCCAGTACTATGGATCAATCTACATTATGGCGCTGTGCAGTAAGTAGTGTTTTGTCACTTATGACCAACATGGCGATTTTAAAGGTTCCAAGACTGAAAATACTTTTCTTAAAAATAGCGTATTTATAGAATATAATCAAAATTTTAAATTATACCAAAGGCCAAAAAGTCAGAAGTACCGAAATGTAGCATAAAAGCTTTGTTTGATTACGATGTTCCAGTACTTTTCAGAAAAAATAGATAATGGGAAAAAACCAAAAGTACCGTTTCAAATATTTTTCATTCTCATCCAAACTTTGGATTTTCTTCAATTAATAAATGAAAACATAAATCAACATCTTTCATTTTCTTTTTCATATATAACTGAAAAAAAGAAATCTGAAAATAGGCTTTCAAATACACTTACGTCCGTAAATTAAAATGGTTTATTTGAGAGCAAATATACTAGAGCAAAATTTCTGATCAAATAGGGCCAAGAATATTGTTAAAAATATCATGCTTGTCTTTCAAGTTTGAAATAAACCACATGATTACATTGAAAATACTTCATAAGGGAGAGAAAAGTGAAGTGTATTTTTACTGAATTCATAGTGTGATCCTTGGCGAGGTTTTTGCGACTGATCTCTCGCCAAAGGTTAAAATTATTTGAAAATCGAATTTGGGTTTTAAACATGTTCTTCCTAACCGATTGAAACAGAAATTGACACGTAACATAATGTCACGTAATAAACTGATATATTTAAACCATTACGTTTTTCAGCTATCAAGTTTGCATACTTATGAATTTTCAAATCTACAGACGATCAATCTCTTGGTTGGATTTCGTTCAAAATTTCACAGATATCCACGCTATAGATGGTAAATCTATGTATCGAATTTTATCTCTCTAGTGTTCTTAGTTTAGTAGTTATCGTGTTCACTTTTGTTCGAACAGCCGGACAGACAGACTTCCTCTGAACATATTTTGCTCAAAATTTGATAGAAATCTACAAATTCGGTGTAAAGACCGTAGAACTCGAATTTTATTCGTCTAACTCAAAGCCTTTTTAGAGTTATTTTTGTCACAAACAGACAGATGGATGGAATGACATTTTCTACAAATGTGTTTTTTAGGGACTCAGGGAGGTCTAAAAAGGTCTTGGAAATTCGACAAATCTGGAGGTTTTCTTTTTTAATGATTACTATACTTTCTGTACACTACGTATATGAGAAAGTAAAAAGCAAATTCTTTCGATGAAGCAAAAGGCTCATACTTTTCTGCAAGTGACAGTCTTGGGAAGGGTCATTTTGCTTTTCTGGACAAAACATGGTTTTTCCCTTCCTTTTTACTCCTGCTCACGTGTAGGTCCAGTTTGGAATGGGAGGAGTGGCGAAAATCAATTTAGCGAGGGTGGAGCTGAAACATCTTGCTTTTTAACCCTTCTTACAACAGGCTTTTACTTAACTCGACATTTTTTTTTTTTCATTTTTATGTATAGAATTTTAAAATTAAATTTTCTGTATTTTCTCGATATATCAGAGTCCTGAAATTTTGTACATTTTTATATTTCTAATGACAATATTATATTTTATTACTTTCAAAACTTAATAATCAATAAATCTGTTAATTTTAATTAAATTTTGATTTTAAAAAATGCGCGATTTGGTAGTTAATTTGAAGGAAATTGATATAAAGATTCCATAATGTTAAAAAAATTATGAAATAAGAATAATTCTTTTTATAGAATTCTAGAAATTCTTTAGAAGAATTAGAATTAATTCTTTGGTGTAATATTCTACTATAATTGGAATATTAGATCAAAAGAAAGGGAAAATAGAAAGGCTTGACTTATTTTTATTACTTTTATTACATATTTCACTATTTATTTTGTTGCGTATTTTCTTTTTTATTTTCTTATCAATTAAAAATATTGAGACCTAATAACTTTTTCAAATTAAAACGATTTATAAAATTTTTCATTTTCATTTTTATTATTTTAGGTTCCTTTTTATTACACTAGTTTATGAAACAACTCATTGAAACCTTCCATTTTGTCTAAAATCACTGCAATTTAAAAAATTTATTGAAGGGTGCAAATCAAATAAAATTCGTATATATCTATCTATTCTATCATAAAAATTGAACCAAAAATTTTTCTGTTTATAGTATGCAAAAGTACTTTTATAAATTACTCAAAATATATGTTGAATGTTATTACGAAAAAAGTTGAAATTCCGTTCGTAGATTGTACGGAGAAAATTCCAATAAACCCAATGACAAATAACATTGCTTTGTTTTACATGAAAACACGATATACACGTAACAAAACACAAATAAATTTGCACAAAACAACATTTTCAATAAACAGCAACCAGAATATAAGCAGAAAATCGCTATTAAATAAAGTAACAACAGAAAGCGCTCAGACAGAACTCACTGGAGGGAGTTTGTTCAACTACTCGCTTGTATAAAACTCAATTGGCTACCCCTTACTTACCAACTCCCCTCTGTGCTCCAAAGCTTTTTACACTGAATGTTCTATGGAGCTATCAAAAATTCTCAAATATCCGGGACCTTTTATTTGTTTCGCCAAAGTCGTCTCCAAGCCGCCAAATTATCTTCAAAATCATTGCCAGAGCCGAGGAATCATTGACTCGGTCACCATTTGGTAGGCATTACTATATTCCTTAACAAGAGTTTTACTACACAGGGAAGAAATATTACAAATTCGTGACAATATTATTGATATTCACAGAATATCTATCCTTTAAATAATTATATAGGAATGTAATTACACACATTTGATTTTTATTTGAACATTTTTATACATAATAATTTACATAAATTTTGCCATCTGTTATATTTTGAATTTAACAATACTCTTTATCCCTTTTCATTTTAGTTTTTAATTACTATAATTTATATATATTTAGAAGGATGGTGAGGAGGTTATTAAATGGAATCAGAAAAATTAATAAGAAAAATTTTGCATTTTAAATTTTTTGATATTAATTGTTATCATTTGATATTAAAAACGCTTCAGTTTCAGTATCAAGCGATTAAAAAGAAATTATATGAATGTGAAACAAAACAAAATATGTATTTTTATGACATAAATACTCTATTTTAAAAATGTAACGGAAATAATTGAATGAATAGCTATATTTAACATAAAAAACGAAAGTAACATTATGAAACGTAACGTTGATGTAAAAAATTCTATTAAAAATTCTTAAGTATTTTAATAGTATTTATTCTCTTTGCCTCTTTATAAATTTATAATCAGATTTAAATCCTCAGTGTTTTAAATTATTTCCAAATACTTTTGATAGCTCTTGAGCAAGGGACGACTCTTAAAATGACTATATGTCTGGTTTCGAGTCTTTTTTTTTTATCTACTTATAAGGAATCTCAAGAACTGTCTCTTTCTTAAGAATAATTAATTGTCTCTTTCTTAAGAATAATGAATTCTTAAGAATAATTAATCTGTACAAAAAAAAATAAAGATTAATAAAATTTTATCTAAAAAATTAATTTCGGAAGAATCTTTCAAATTTTATCTTTCTTAGAATATTACTAATTACTGAATAATGGCAGTTGCATATTGAAATGCCTTAAAAAATTATCTATTTACATCTTGTGTTCGACACCCATCTTTCCTGTTAAAATTAATGCCTAAAGCAAAGAGATTGTTTGGAACTGTTTCAGATTTTAGCTCTTGATCTCGGATTTTTTAAAGTGAAATATATTTAAATTTTGAAGAATTATCTTCCTCATCTTCTACTATACATAGAATAAGATAATATTAGTTTAATGAGTAATGGTAGCTCATTATCATAATACCTTTGAAAATTATTGATTTCAGTCATGTGTTTGTTGATGCCATCATTATAGCAAAGTGGCAAGACGTCCTGGATCAATTAGGATAATCCCAGTTTTTGGTAAGGTCTCGGATTCGGAACCGGAGGGTTTCAAGTTCGTGACCCGATTCCACCGAAGAACCGTCGTGTAAGGGGGTCAGTTGCACGTTAAATCCGTCATGACCAAACGTCCTCCCGCTGGTGTGGTGTGGCGTGGAGAGGGGGGTGCCAGCTCAGGTATCGTCCTCGTCATTTGACCGTGGTTCAAAATGACGAGATCCGTCCCCAAATAGCCCTAGTGTTGCTTCAAAACGGGACGTTAGTATAACCAAACCAAACCAACCAAACCCAATTTTTGGCTCCTTTTATCGGTCTATCAGCGAAGCATAAATAATTATCTAAAAGTACAATGTCATTAATACCTTTTTACTTTTTCATATATGTGGTATAGAAAAAGTATTGTGATTGTCAAAAAATTAGAATTTGAGATTTTGATGAATCTTCATGCTTTAGACTTCCCAGAATTAGAAAAACACATTTTTGGTAAATGTATGCCTATTTGTGACAAAGATAACTTAAAAACGTTTTGATCTAGACGAATGAAATTTGATATTCTGTCTTTACACATTTAGTTTTTGTAATTTCTATCAAATTTTAAGAAAAAATCCCTTCAGGTAAATCTGTCTGTTCCGACTGTTCGAATAAAAGTTAACACAATAACTAAAAAAGAAAGAGTTAGATGGTTAAAATTCGATACACAAATTTAACATTAATAGTGTAGACACGATTCAAATTTTGAGCCGACGAGAAGTCGACCGTATGTATTTCAGAAGCATGTAAGCGCGACAATTCAAAAATGCGATGATTTAAATATACCAAATTTGGTAAGATTTGTGTGACTGCAAGTGTATATTTGTGTCAAATTTTTGCTTCAAGTCGTTGGGGAAACACCTTTAAAGCACCGATTTTCGGATACTATTAATCTCACGACAGAGATTAATCGCCAAAACACTCTCCAAGGATGACGAATTAGGTCCAAATAAAATGCTAAATTCACACCAAATGTTAATATTTCTTAACTATTGTACGCCAATGTCATGCAAGACATTTTCTGGCGTTACAAGCTAATTAGGAAGTATGCCAGAAAGTTTTGAGATCAGTCCCGTTGGATCATTTTATTAACTCTCGACTTTCCAAACGGATGATTTGAAAGAGATATTTTTGATATGATAAACATAAGAACGACATTAAATGTCCTGTTATCATTCTGTTTGCCGAGACTGTAGAAAAACTGGTAATTTAATCCATTCCAATGTCGTAACTTGAAATTTATGAAATTCATATTTATTAGATAGAACAAAAGCGTAATTAACAAATTATAACATTTATTCTATCTTAAGAGTTAAGATATATAAACGTATTGTAGTATCAAACATGGAAAAGAGTAAATAATATTTTCTATGAGAAGCATCAAACTATTATTCAGTAGAATTATCAAGTGTAATAAATAAAACAATATCAAATACAACATTGTTCACCTTTCTATCGCATATAAGTAACGAACTTAATTTGCTGACTAAAAAAGTTAACTTTATAAGGATACAAACTGTAGCCTTAGAAGCCCCATTTATATTATGGCTCACATTACGTGGTGATCTTTCGTAATAGGATTTGAAAATTGACTCCTATATACTTCTTTCCCTAGAATTAGAATATGACGTAAAAAACGACGAATAAAGTTTGTTGGTTACTATCTTAAACTTCTGACTACGTAATTTTTATAATTATTATTATTTAAATATTTTTTAAACAAAGTGAACTGGTACTATATGCTACACGATAATAATATGATATAATAAAAATGTGTAATAGTAAAAATAAACATTCTAAACTGCGAAAAACGCGGGATGCAATAGAAAATGGATTGATTGCCAACCCGCGGAAATCGCAGGATAAGCAGCTGGAGGGTTAAATCCAGATCATAGTATTAAAAAGCGAATATATATTCTAGATTTTAAAACTCCTACAACTATTAAACAGCACAATTAATTCTTTTAAGTGCGTTTGTTTATCTACGATGATGACCATAGTTACTTTATCTTCAAAAAAAGTTTTAAAACACACACACAAAAAAAATCCACTTTCTTCTGTTTATTTTGATTTAGCAAATATCCATGATTTACGTGATTTGAAAAGATGAATTCTCATTTGAATGCGATTTGTTGACATGTTATTCACTTCCGCGAGTTGACACTTCTGTGTCATTTAAATAGTTCTGTAGTTTTGAACGCAATGTGTGCAAACGAAATAAAGAAATGAAAAATCCCGTCACGTGAAATAAAAGTAAATCTTAGGCGTATTGCTATTCTTTCTCGTCACCTATGTTCAAGGTTACAGCGTGTGATTCATTTAGAACAATTTTTATTCTATTATCTTTTTCTCAACATCCTTAATCAAGACTATAAAGGGAGAAAAATCGAATACTTACGTCATCGGAACAGTTTCACTTTTTCAGATGTTTTGTTCTGCCTTTATATGGATCAGGATTTCTTGACAGTATTTTTTCTTCTTTTAAATATCAATGTGCTTACATTAGCATTAGCCATTTTCTCCTGTAACATTTTTTTTATTTTTCTGTCGCAGTTTACTGATTGCTCGTCAGTGTAATTAGAAAGATTTTGTTTGTCATTGCGTTGCAAATTTAAATCGTAGTAAACATGTAATAAGAGTAACTCCTTAAAGAAAAATTGAGGACTAAAGGATAAAAAATTTTTTAGCGTTTTTTTTTTCTTTTCTTTTGTTAACTTTACAATTTTGAAGAATAAACATAATTTTCTTTACTTTCATGACTCTACAGCTCAGAAATTCCAAATTGAACACCGTTCTATTTTGCACTGAAATTATATCTATTAACATATCATTTCCTAGGTATCGATTTTTTGATTAGAACTCATTACAACATCCTTTAAGCGTCGCAAAAACTATAGAAAGCATTCTTTATCTCTGAAATACTGTGGTATATTTATTCTACATCTCAGAGAAAATAAGCCCTCTTGAATACTGATGAATATGATAAAATTGATGAACAATTAATATAAGGTTATTATGAAGCTTTTATTTCGTTTTTTTCTGTGACGTCTGTGGTAAAGTGATTTCTCCCTCTCCCAGTTATATATGGACTTAAAAACCTGAGTCAAACCGGTAGTACTTTATTATCGAGTATCTATATCTTGGGTATATATATCAAGTATATATATCCTTGTCCATTTCATGCCACATTGCAAATTTTTATGAAATACCATTTTTTATACATATAAAGTTTATACACTGGTATCCTTAAATTAAGTTACCATGACATTGTTCGCACTTATTCAAAATAACTTCACTATTTTTTAAAAGGTTGATGTTCTGTGTAGTTTTGAGAATAATCTATGCAGCACAAGAAACTACATTTTATTAGATGTCTTTTTAAAAGTTTAAAAAGTAACCAATTTTAAGAAAACGTGAAACTGATCGACTTGATTTTATAAATTTTTCTTCTATAGAAATGTTTTTAACAGAAAATTCTTATGATTGACTAATTACAGCAAAAACGAATAATCGGAATCATTTATACGATGAAGCCATCTATAGATAACGCACTGGTGGCTAGTTTCAAGTGAAAATCACTAGCTAGTTAAAACTGTATCGGATAGCAGTACCCAGGATGTAGAATCAATTCCAAATAGCAGATATCATTAGCAAAGCCCAACAACTACATCTTCAAATAGCGAATATTACAATAGATTCTATATGTGCTTATAGGTAGCTAAGAGCTTGGAAATTTCTTTCAGTCCCTTTCTGTTAGGGTTGGAACAATAATTTCTTACGGACTGTTTACAGACGAATGATTTTAGAAAAGCCTTTATGCATGGAAGCTGGTAATATCCATACTGCTAAAAACGTCGAAGAGAAGAATATTTTCTGTCGATCCAATAACAGCAATTTTACAGACTTCTAAATTGAAATGTATATTTTCTTTATCGATAAATTATTATAAACTGAGATTTTCGGTGAATCTTCACTAGGAAAATTCATCGGGTTGTCTTCAACCATTCCTCCAACATGCAAAACAAAACTGAAATTTTTGTGGAAGGAAGAGAAGTATCTGTGAGCAGAGGAATAATGTTGAATTGCTGTAAGCTTCTCTTTGTCTTTGAAGTGAGTTCTGTGAAACACAATGGCACAAAGAAAGCTAATATAAAGTTCTAGAATCTTATACGAAGTTTTTTTCAGGAGCTATTGAAAATGGCTTTGTTGTTACGACAGCAACCAGAGGCGACATAATGGATAATTTTATAGAGAAAGACGAAATCCATTGAATGTCATGATCAGTAAGATAACCGGATCTGGATTAAAGAGGATTGATAAAAGAGGATTGATGTCTCGCAAAAGTCTAGGAAGAACCTTTGCAAAACGTCAGCCCTCTCCTTGGATTTTTCATGTTTGAAAATATTAGTTGTTAGAAGAGTGGAATTTATTACCATGAGCATTAATAGACATCATTTTCAACACAAGGACCTAGACGTGGTTACTCCAATTATCATTTGCAGACGATTCTGAAATGCTATGTTCTGTCAATCCTTCAGTCTCATTTGCTTATTTGAAAATATTACTATTTTTATACGCTGTTTTATTACTAGTTGTGTGATAGTATTCGGCATATGTATGCCAAATTGCATTGCAATACACCGATTATTATTCGAAATATCACATGCTTCGTACTTTTAACTTAACTCGTTGACATCAATATATTTTAAGTATCTGCTTATTCGTATTACAGTCAAATTTCTTATTTCATAAACCAGAAAGAAATGAACAAAGGAATTTTTTTATTAATTATGGAAGATTATATAATGGATATGCATTTAGCACGAGATCTTTACCAAAACGTTTGTTTTTATACCAGATTATCACAAATATATCTCTAATACTCAAGAACAATGTTACGTTATCTTCATGATATTGTGCGGCATTCAAAATTTCAAACAGCGCCATGAAGATACCATAAAATATGTTCTAATAGGAACTATATTATTTTTCATGACGTTGTTTTATATTCTGAATACTGGAAAATATTGCGATGACATTATTTAGAATATCTTATGCTATTTGGATTTAAAGCTGATAAGTAGAGATTCCAATATTCTGCTTGCAACGTAGTCTACTTCAGTACTTTTTATTATAAGGAATAGGTAGAACGTTTTTATTAGAACAGATTTCGTAATAAAGCAGAAAAATGGATTCTGCGAATAATTCTGGTGCAACAAATAGAACTTTAATAAAGAAAATGCCTTTTCTGGAAATGAATAAATTATTCTTAAGTGGTGACATAATACAGTATGGAATTCTATGACAAAAAAATATGAATCCTTAAATTGAATAGTAAAATGAAATTGATGGCCAAGCACTTAGCTACTTATGAGTGCATTTTATTGTCCTCCGAGAAATGATTTTTTCCCTTTCTGTAAACAAAGACATTCTTAAAATAGCTTAAAGTACCGTTAGAAAATTCATCTCCGTTAATCGTCAAAAAATTCGACTTCAAGATTTTGATGAGTCTGCACGTTTTGAACCTTTTTGAGTCCGGAAAAAAAAAAAAAAAAAGAAGACATTTTTAGAAACTATTCTGTTCATCAGCGTCGGAACACAATAAAATTTCTAGTTTTAGCGGAATAAAATTTCTTATTATATTTTTACATCAAAATTGTTGAGCTTTTCGAATTTTGAAAGAAATCCATCAAAAGGGATTCTGTCTTTCCGTCTTTATGTAAACACAAAAACTCAAGGAGCTATATGAAATTCTGCACATTGTTTTATCACTAGTATTCCAAATCGATATCAAATTCGCAAAAGGGGGTTAACTGTCTGTCAATATGTTCATTAATTTATATACAAAAATAATGTTAAGAGGAGCTTTGGCTCAGGAACTTTCAATTGAGTTTTCTTGAATAAATCATTCCAATTATATAAAAAAAAGTGGATCAAAATTGTAAACACATAGCCAAAATCAGAATGTGCTATATTTGAGAAATATATAGAGAAGTTGAGGGTAAATTCTTCTTCTGCTTATGATAATTTCAGTAGAAATTCTACTTAAATTAATATTTTTGCTTAACGAGGATGATTTTTACTATTTCTGATAAAAAAATTTCGGAAAGTAAATTTTTATAATTCTTTATGATCTATATAAGTGCTACATTTTTCATGAATTATTTTCTATGAAATTCTTTCCTTTGATTCTCAATTATAATTTCATTTGCATTAATTTAATAAAAAATTCTATTGTATTAATTTAATAATAATATTTTTATATATTGAAAAATTAATAATTGCAAGATTTGTACCATATTTTAGTAATTGCTAAATGGAAGTATGGTACAGTCGCCAAAAATGTAATGTTTAAATATAGTAACCTAACTGTATTTTACAGTTGATATTTGGCGAGTCTTCTATGATTTTGCACAATCTTGCTAAATTCAGTTGCGAAAATTCAACATTGCGCTTTTTAATTTTATCAAATTAGTGTTAGAGAGAAATCCTCGTTAGCAGAAGCGGAAGAGAAAATATCCCTGCTGATTAATATATAAATTTAATTTAACCCTTAACTGGGGACGTGCGGTTTGTGAGACCGCTAGCGATGGGTTTTCTGTCACCCCTATTCTAATTTTAGCTCAATTGAATGGATTGACCCTGTAGCTTCCTGTTTTGTGACCTTCAATACACGTGCACTTTTTCAACCGATTTCAGCAGATGCTTTTTTAAATAATTCAGTTATTTCTTCGAGCGCGGTCTCTAAGACCGCATCTTCCTGTTAGTGTCCCAGTGATAAACAAGGCTTAGCAGATGGCGCTAAAACTTGGGCCCCGAAATATCATCCAGTTTATTGATCCTATTATGAAGCAGTGCTCCAGACACTTTTATATGAAGCAGAAAGTGATTTTAGTGATAAGGATAATTTTACAGAAGGGTTTTTCGATGAAAGTTCGCATTCAACTGATTTTGATATGTATGTTCAAACATAATTAATTTTTCTAGTGATAATGTATTTTGAAAAAATTATAAAATATATTAATATAGCAAGAGAGATATATACAGAATTGATAGGTTGATTTTTATACTAGTTCTTAACCTGTATGTTTAAAATGCCCTAGAAAACCATGCTGTAAAAGTCACACAAGCCGATAAAAGAAGGAAAAATTTTACCCATTGTCATTTTTTTTATTTTTTATATAATTGTTGAATTTTACATTATATTGTCTTCTATATACCTTCATATACTGTAAAAATAAATATGATTTAAAAAGTAATATGCTTTTTCAAGAATATTATTTATTGCAACATGTGATTTCAGAAGAAAATGTATGTTCCAACGCATTTACTTTTTTCAATGACAATATACTTTTAAAAATTTCTAAAACATATCTATATATCAAGAAAAATATCTGCAAAATATATTGGCAGTTTTTCATACTAATACATTCATTAGAAAATTTAATTTGAGTGTAAATGAAATGCTGTCTCGTAGACCGCACCTCCCCAGATAAGTCCTACAATTTCACCTCCCCAGTTAAGGGTTAATTTATCATCACACTTTCATAAGAAATGTGTTGTAATCTTAATGAACTTGGCAATTTTTAGATCAATATTCTATAGAAAATCGTTTGCTTAATTTGTGAGGAATTGCGTAAAAGTGTAACCAGATAATGAATAGTTAAAAGAGAGAAAATAAGAATAAAAGATATCTATTTAAAATTTATAGTAATTACTATATTTTTAATTAATTTAATACAAATGTTATATCCATATATTACCAAATATACATAAAAATGGCATTATAAATAATATCTCATTCAGAACGTTTTGAATCTACATTGTGTTTGTACCCTTATTTATTTATTTTTGCATTTTATTTGCTTCCTTTCCCAAAACTTTTTCAAAAATTATTTCTCAACTTGTCATACAGATTTCTAATATCATTAGATTGAAAGATATATTACTGGTCCTAAAATTTTGAGAAAATTGTTTAAGAAATATTAACCATGCGAGTCATTATAAAATAATTGTCAATTAGTTATATTACATTCTTTCTTTACAGTCTTTCTTTTCGGTGAAAAGTAAAGTTTTATTATTTAATTGAAAGTCAGACCGCAAACGATAATTTGGTTTACATTCCTACATCATCGACGACAAAAAAAAAAAAAAAAAAAAAAAAAAATCGTGTTAATGAAATATCTGCTATTTTTTTAGCTAGATGATCTCAAAAAGGGAGGGTTCAAAGAATAGTTTCAACGTGAAATGATTTTTAGCAAGAAAAAAAATGACGTCAAAAGCAAAATGAATTTTTGGGTTTCTTCGTGTAGTACTTTTATTTTGGAAAGCTTGATGTAATTATGGTCTAATGAAATTTTTTGAATTAAACGCATGCATTTAATTAATAAAATAAACTTAAAAGAATATTTTGGTCAATTTCTGTCTTTTCAAGACTTTTAATGTATTTAAGTAATAAAACTAAATTTTTCTAATTTCAAAGTAATAAAGAAATTGATGTAAGTTTGTCAAAAGTTGCTCATTTTGAAGTGTTTTAAATAAATATTCTTAAACTTGTGACTTCATTTGCAAATCGTAAATCGCAATAAAAGATTTTTAATGTCTATTTCTCATTATAATTGGCCTGAAACTGAGGCTCTGAGTATGCCGGTGAAGGGAGCTTGGATGAGTAAGTGAATTATCGCTTCTATGGATGATATAGTAATGGTGTAAGGTCGAGTTGTCTTCACTATAATGATGGAACGTACCTACATCTGTGGAAGAAAATAATTCGTGGTCAAATTTCCTGCCCTTAGTAATCCACCTTCTGTTCCCATGTTAATGTAATCATGATTATCATTTGACTGACCTCAAATACAAAGGCAGGCCAGGAAAAGTTAGCTGTCTTGTGGAATGTCAAAAATTATTATTATTTTATGGATACATGATTAAGTTACAGTTATTCTTCAGATAATAATCTTTGCATTCCGTTTGCCGTACTTAACTTTCAGATTACAGGTAATATTCTCCTAACATGGAGCTTCTGTATAAAACTACTTTGCCTCATTCTAAGATAGAATTTACATTTTGTTTTACTATCTCTTTGTGTTTCTATTATTATATTATCCAAATCTGGTGATAAAAGAAAACAGAAGGATGTTCCAGATGTTTTGGACTATCATGCAATTTTGTTAGTAAATAGCTTAAAGACCCCTATATAGAATTCTCATTTATGCATTACTTCGCCATAGTCCTAGTTCAGTCTTAAATATTATAAATTGCAACTATTATAAACATACTTAAATTTTAATTAAGTTTTAAGCTTTGAAAAATTAATAGTGATATTTTTTTTCTCGCTTCGAAAACGGCATGTGGTTGATTTGTACAAAATTGAACAAAAATTGTAGATTATATATCTGCTTACTTAAAATTCAATACTCTTTCAGTTACAATATTACATGCAAATTGTCTCGTAAAAGACATAGATAAAGATGACAGAGAATTTTGATGGCAGTAATTTTTCATCTTATTAAATAAGTTTAAGATTTTTTAAACCAATAAAAATACTATCAAAATATTTTTAAATTATTATTATTATTATTAAAATGGATAAATTCGGGTTTTTAGCAGCAAAGGCTGTCATCTCCTAATGCTAGAAAGTCAGAGTTAATAAATATCAAAAAACTTCGTGAACGAATACAAATTTGACGAAAGCGCTTATGAAAAAAGTTTTTTGGATCAAAATTTTAAGCGACGAAATTTTTTGGTGATTGAAAGCTTGCTCCAAAGGTATGTTTTTTGAATTGAATACTTCAAAGAGTACGCAAAAATATGTTCAAATTCATTTTCTTGATTATAGAAGAATCAATATAATTATTATAAAATCCAAATTTACACAGTAGAGCTGGGGTTATGATTATCCTGATAATTAGACTTGCTGTTATTACATCCTCTCTTCTACTGTTAAGCATTGTAGAAAGAGAAAAATGGATGAAATATCTCTTAAAGCTTCTTAGTATTTTGCTATTTTAGTGCGTGTAATTTAGTGCGAGGTTTTTTGATAATAAAAGTTCACTCAGAATATGGTTATGACTCTGTGTCCGTTATTGCGAGAAAATCCGCCTTTTCATTCTAAGTAATGTTTGACTGCTCTGGAATCCATACCAAAACGATTTTTTGGTTGAAATTTGTTCTAATTATAATTTTTTTTTTTTAGCTATTCTATGAATTACTCTCGGACATTTGAAAGATAAATTTTTCAAGGCTTGAAAGACAGAAAAACTATCTGTTAACTAGAATTTTTTTTTCTGGAATAATATTTTAAAAAGTAAAACAGGAATATCAAAACAAACCAACGAAAAGCATAATAAAGTTAAAGTATGTTTCATTGTTACATAGCAAAGGTGAATCTACTGATTTTAGTTTTAAACTTCTGTACATCTATTCGTTTATTTATTAAAAATTGAAAAATTACTAAAAAGTGCATGGAAATGAAATCAACATCATGAAAAGGTAAATATTTGAATTTTATAGTAATATAAAAATATTTCTCTTTTGATAATTGTTTTTGAAGTTACTGTAGAAAAATCACAAACTCTTAGTTAATTTCTAATTAACTGAATATTTAATTAACTTTGGCATTACGTTATATTCTTTTTCTTGCTTTAAATAATAAACGTTCAATCTTAAGTTGAATTCCGTCCAATTGTCAAAGAAGAGACATGGAATATACATACTTAGCCACAATAATTTTTATACATAACGATAAAATATTTTTTAATAGTATTTTATATAAAATATTATTTGCATAGTTTTTAGATTTCACTTTTCAGTTTTTGGATAAATCAACTTCCCGAATTGCACGCGGATTTCAGAGAGTACTTAATTGAAGGGATTTTGATCTCTATAATAAAACTATCTACATTTTGATTGGAGAGAGCACTGATTAATTATCAAAAAAATGAAATTCTAGCTTCTTTCCTATCAGCCCGTATACAAAGGGGGAAATTTCTGTTGACACATTATCTGTACTCCTCATTAGGAAAAAGTTAATGAGCCTTTAACCTCAATTATTGCCTGTGGGGATAAATCTAACGAGAAGCCTCATTACCAAATATAATCATGAAAAGTTAATATTTTTAACTTTGTAGACAGATTACTTCTGCAGGAGATCAGCAATACTTCCAGATTTTATAGTGGGAAGAAAATCGTCGTATCTACTTTGAACAATTCTACTACTGAAATGGCTCCGACCTTCTTGAAATAGAAAGTACAGCAAATAAAGGATAAAACGAGACACATTTTCCGAATGTTTGATGTGGGGACATTTCATAAGATTTTAAAGTTTTTGTTTTTTTAAAAATCCAAAATAAGTATCTGTATGTACATAAAAAAAAGATAATTATTAATAAAATTTTTAGAGGTAACATTAACTATAATAGCTAATAGATAATATTAACAATAAATTTTTGTAGAATTTGTAAATATGTCTGATTAGCTATTGTCATATTTAGCTAAACGTATGATAGCTAAGACTACTTTAAAGAAAGTTTATTAGCATGATATTGTTTTCAAGGTTAGTTCATTTCCTAAGATCTGCATGATGTTTCAGGCAAAAAATACTTTGCGGAATGGATCTTTGTACATTGAACTATCCAATTTTTCACAAATTGCTTTTGGCAAGTAAGTAGTTCCTAAGAAATACTTTTCTTAATTTTTTAAATAATTAAAAGTTAAAATTTTAACAATTCCTCTCTAATTTTGTAATGCATTATCACACAAAAATATTTTTAAAAACTTTAAAATTTAAAAAAAAGTAGCATTTAAAACATGCCCATTGTATTTCTTGCATTTTCCTTTAAAATTTAACAAATATATCAAAACCATCTTTAAATATAATTTTTTTGATTATGCTTTTTCTTTTTGTAACATCGTGCAACGAAGTAACAAGTTTGTGAATAATCCATATGAATCTCTACTTATAATAAAAATGAAAGTATGTGTATATTGGCGCTCTATAAGCCGCACCGTTTGACCCAAAGCTACTAAACTTTGTCCATACATACTTTGGAAGGTAGAAATGAATAACTCGGAATATTTTTTGAAATTTTAATTAGGATTTTTATTAATTAAAATTTAAGCAAAATTGTGACTTTTTTTCCCGCGATATCTTCCTAAAATACTACAGTTCAAAATTGTGTTTTTTATATAATTTTTAATTTCTTTAATACCAGTTTTTTTCAATTTTTTTTTCCTATTTTTAATTAATTTTCAAAAAGCACATTTTCTAACAATATATTATTTCATATAAGAAAACAAAAGTCAAATTTTACCTGCAAGAGCATGTTAAACATGCCCGAAAAATATCAGATTTTATCAATGTGCTTCTATGACGTTGACAGATACTAAAATTAAACTATTAAGTTAGCTCTCATTACAAACTACACCTAAAAAATTATATATTTCAGCACATGTCCATATGAAATGAAGTAGATATGAAGCATGATATTTTCTAGAAAACTGAATTCGGAAAAAAAAATTTCTGTGATCTTTTAAAATATCTTTACAATTAATTTAATTATTTTGTATTATTCAAAGCATGTATAATTTACATATACTGGATGAGTATTTTAATTGGGCCCAAAAGTTAATTTCTAAACAGTCAGTAATAAGCATATACATCTAATAAAAATTATCTAAAAAGTAAGGATTTATACTTTATGTAGTTTGAGTCAGCTATGTTCTGATAACTTACAGAGTTTTCAACTTTTACAAAGACACTAGGTAATATGAATTATATTTAATAAATTATTTTGGCGACACTAAGATTTTAAATTTAAAAAAAAAGCTCCACTTTTTTGGGTCTAAAACTGACTGAGTTTATAAAAATTAGATATCACTATTTTATAAAAGTAAAATTTAAGAAAAATTTGCGATTTTCGACAGCTACATTGACTGTCTCAAAAAAGATATGATAATCAATGTCATTAGTTTTCCCACAGCTTATTGCTTTAAAATAAAGATATCCAAAGATTCATAATTTGGTCAGATTGGGTGGTAGAAGTTTGAAACACATTTTTTAATTTATAAGTTAGAATATCAAGAATATTTTATTGACTATAATTTATAAGATTATTATATACTTCATAATTTTTCAGAAGTTTCTTTATTGACTGAAACAAAATAATATATTATTACTTACGTCATTTAGAGCATTTCCCCAATTGCAAATATGTATCTATTTCGAATAATTTAGAAATCAACTACTGGGGCATGATTAAAGCAGACACTGTGTGTATAAAAATTCAGGAAACTGATGATTTGAAAAAAAAAAAAAAAGATTTCACAGAACAACAGGTTAATTTTTAAAGAGTGAGAAAAAAAGTCAGAAAATTGGATTAAAAAACATAGAATTTTTTTTAGAAAAGTTAGGTCAAAATGAAAATATGAAAATTAAAATCCACACTAATAGACATCGCTTGCATATTTGTGCTAACCAATATATATTTTAAAACATTTCCAAAATGAAAACAAATATATTTTGAAGATGCAGCAGGGTCTCAATTAAACAGAGCTAAGAATTCCGTATATTCAGCTTTTATTTCATTAGTTAAAAGGATGTAGCATTCATTTAAATCCTTAAACGTATCACCACGACATTTATTATTCCAGATAATATGAAGATTTCGAAATTTTAATGTAACATTTATTTACAAGCTAATTGGGAAACTTTCGTTTCAGCTACATGTCTTGGTTTATTTGCATTTCAATAAAGATTAAAAAAAAAAAACTCATCAATGGCAGAGTAAAACAATAAAAAACAATAAACTATCAATCAAATCTCTACAAATATTAATGAATAATCGCCTTTGGCGACTAATTAGCCGGGATTAAGGATTACTAAAAATTTCATTTATAGGATTTATGTCACGATCCTAATGGCTTTCTCTGCAAAATATTTTTAAGCTTGAAGTTTTGATGCATTTTAGAAGCCTTATTCAATTTTGTTTGTTGTGTTATAACTTTTTTTCAAATTGTCTAACAATATCATTACGCATCTAATTATAATACAGAAAAGAGTAGCACCATTTAAAAAGGAAGCCATTAAAATTTTTTCACCATTACTTGATTCTGAAGTTAAACCCTAATTGCAAGTAACAAAATTATATAACATTTATTAAAAGAAGTCTTATACTAAAGCCTATTAAACATGAAGAAATAAGCTGAATTTTCGTAACTTGATCATGAACAATGGAAAAAAATGTCAGGATGAAATATTCGTAACAAAGACAAAAAAAAAAAAAAAAAATCTTTCAATTCATTAATAAAATACGTTGTTTAAAATATATTAAAAACATTTTTAAATTTAATTAAAAATAAAAAGAAATTATATGGCACAAAAATTAGTATTATTAATAAGAAAATGTTTTGAATTTTTAGATGACGTGAAAGACAACTTTGTGCAATAATATTTTTGAAAGTTATCGCTGGAAGACCACTCAAAATTCAATAATTAATCACTTCTTTTTCAGAACTTCTAACCTGGATTCTGATTTCTATTTTCTACCACAAGAAATCGAACGATAATTTCATAGTGATGTTTAATATTTCGAATGCCCAATTTATCTTGAAGATATCATAATGACTATTATAGAGTGACTTGTGTTCTTCGAGATCGCTCTATTCTAGTGGCTTTAAAATCAAGAAACTTGGCTCGTGAATTGATTCTACTAAAGGACCACTGTGAACGCGCCTTTGATGCACGTTGAATCTTTTAGGTCCAAAGTCCATATGTTGTTGTGGAAACTCGGAGACAGAATCTTCGTTCAAGTGTAATACTTGTCACTTGACCGCGGGGGAAAAAAATGCAGAGCCTGTTTCTAAATAACTTTTTAACATGAGATTATACTGTCTTTTAATTCTATATCTTTTATAGCATTATATTATGATATCTTCTTACGAATCTTTCTAAAAGTTTCTTTCTTAAGATTTTATATAACTTAAGTAGGCATTTTTTTGCCCGCCTTCCATTCGAGATGGGGAGGATTTCTTTACTATATCTGCGGTAAAGTATTCAACATGAAACTTTTAAGAAAACTGAATATCATATTTCTCATGTTCTTTTTCTCGATGTTTTTTTGCTTTGAAGATATTTCCAATTTTGCTTATTTTTATTAATGGTTCTCAATACAGTATACAAGCATTTTTGTTTGATGATCCAAAAATTAATCACAGTGTGCATTCTGGAATTGATGGGATCGTTACGAAGCAAAAACTGGATTCAAACGTAATTAAATTTAACCTAATGGTCGGGATTCGCTTTTCCAGATTCGGATTTATTGATTCTTTTATGATTAGTTTTTTCGGACTCGCTCAGTTACGAACGACCCATCCCAATACAACATGGCGGCACGCATGCTTTTAGAAATATTTTTGTTTATTATTGTAATTTCGTATCCGTCTTAAAGATTTTATCTTGTTATTCAAAGAGCAACTGTTCTAAACGATCAGCTATAATAGTTGTGTGCTTAAGGCTTTTCAGTTTCATCCTAAAAGTTATATTTTTTTGTGTTTTGTCACAGAAATGATAACGACGCAATGGATCACGAGGAGAATATTGCTACTTTATTGAGCATGGGCTTCGAAAACATTGATGATATCAAAAAATCGTTGCGTCTAGGTAAAAATGATATCAATGAAGCAGTTTCTATACTTACAAATGAACATTCAGAATATCATTTGGGAACTGATGAGGGCTTACAAGATATGTCATCTAGTCATGCTGTTAGTGTTGCTCCTCCTCCTTATGAACCGTTGTGTAGTTCTCAAGTAAGTGAACATTTGAATTTAATTCTGTATGTATGTACTATCGATTTTGTTCCGAAAATGTTATCTGTGTTGACTTGCCACTCTTTTATAGTACATGTTGTAAATTGTTTACTTTGAGTAATTCTAAAATGATTTGCTTATTTTTTCTCTGCTGAAGATTTTTAGCATAAATAAAAGAAGGGAAAGCAATTCTTATATTCATTATGCATTCAACTGATTATTGAACTATTAATCTATCACAAAATGTCTCATTTAATGTGAAGTTTTTAACATACCTTAAATTTTTTAATATTATTTTGCATTTGAATTCCTTTTTAAGAATGGATATGTTACTTTTTGATTATCTTCTTCGAATATCAGTTTTTGTCATCTTTGAACAAAGTATTTTATATTGGAATAACATAGTAATAATCTTATATCAGATTGTTAAAAATGTATTTAAATAATTATTCAGATAAATACATAAAATTTAATCATAAATTTGCATCATTTGCTAATTTTACAAGAGTTGTATATTATTTTATTCAATTTTTAATTATACCAATTTTTATGCAAACTGGATCGATGAATTCTATTAAAATCAATATGAAATGAGCTTTTGAAATTGGAGAGAAATATGTTTCTTGCGATAAAGTATATATATATATAAACTGAGATTTTGTTAATTAAAATAAATAGGTCAAGGATATTTGATAAAATGATTACCTGTAAATTTATCAGATTTTTTTTTATGTTTTTATATTTTGCCATACATTTTTCAAAAAACTTTACATTTTTTTTATGATTGATATATAAGATAAACCTTCAAAATGAAAGTTTGAGATTTTTATATGAAGTTTCGGTAAAATCCTAGTTTAGTGTACTCCTTATTTTGTCAAGGATGCTAATCAGTACAGTATCGCCAATCAAGATGGCTAAAAATATAAATAATACTATGAAACAATGGCAGTTACCCACCATTTTTATTAAAATTATGAGATTTATTGATCACAATTGTTTTATTTAAGAAAACTTTTTTTTGAACCTATATGAGTCACTTGGTGAATCCCCTTTAAATTTTAAAATCGTGAACTTTTGCACAGTGGCTGCACCAGCCTGTACTTTTAGACAATAAAATTTGAACATGCAATACTATGGGCATCTGAAGACATAATTTACCTTAAAAACATCTTATAGCTTCGCTATCAGCGGGAGTGGGAACTTAGTAACTTTGCTAAGTCATTAAACTTAAAAATTCTGAGAATAACATGAAAAGCACATGGGGAAAATGAAAGTATACATTTCTAATAGCTTTGCTACAAGAGACTGGTGTCTTTCTTAAAAAGAAATTCGAAGGAAGAAATATATTTATTCGGTTCAATGATTTCTTCATTAAAGTAGGAACAATTTTCCATTAAAAGAAAAAAAGTAGAACTTTTCAGTGATAGAAATGTCATTCTGTTGATACTATATATATTTTGAGATGTAAATATTGAATTCTCAAATACAATATCTCTCATAATATTTCTAATCATCCCATCAGATATATTATTAAACACTCACAGACTTATCAAATAATCATGGAAAACCTACAAAAAGAACAATAAATCACCAAGAATTCCATTAGAATGGTAAGATAATATTAAAATGAAAAACTTTGAAATATGGACAAATGATTCAAAAAGCTTGAGCAGGTGGTTTTAGTTTTTATTTTCTGTTCTGGAAAAATACATAAGCAGATTTTTAATTAAAATAAAATAATTTGGTAAGAATTGTAAAAGGATAAATATTATTTGCTCTTTGTTTGCATTAAAAATAACATTGAATATTTTGTTGATAGTAATATTACTTTCAATTACAATTTAATTAAATTCTTTAGTGAATGATTATTTGTGAATTAATAATATTATTTTTTTTTCTTACAAAATTGCTGTAGTAGATGTGCAACTCAACAAGTGAAAAAAATAGTAAATAAATCAGTATTAGGGTTACTAAGAAAATTATTCCTCTTGCTTTTTTTGGTTACCATATTGGTGACAAACTCAGGAGCACTCCAAACTAGGGTTCAACTGAAGTTTCATAAACTTCATTTCACGTAACATTTTGAGATTTATGTAGTGATAACCTGATTTTAACATATTTTGTACCATTAAAATCAAAATTTATTTTATTTGACTAATTTTTTTTATTATTGTCTCATTTTGTTTTATTGTAAACCATTATTTTTAGACAGTCCAAACGAATCTCACACAGAGTGATGAATGCATGGAAGCAAATGTTTTTCCTACTACAAATCTCTATGAGCTTGAATCAAGAATTTTTACTGATCAATGGTCTATACCTTTTAAGAAAGAAGAATCACTAGGAAAATGTTTAATTAGTGCCACACAGCTTGCAGAAGAAGGTAAAAAGCATATGCTGTTTAATCAGATTAGTTAATTATTTTATTATGAAAATATTGACATTTTGTAGATTTTTTTTATTTTTATTTTTTTGTATACTAAGTATAGAGAAAGCATTGTAATTACCAAAAAATTCGAACTTAAGATTTTGACAAAACTATTCTTCAGATGTCCTTGAGTTTGAAAAACATATTTTTGTAAAATATCTGTACATCTGTCTGAGATAAAAGTAATTTAAAAATACTTTGAGTTAGATGAATGAAATTTAGTATATGATCTTTACATGAAATTTATAGATTTTTGTTACATTTTGAGCAAAATCCATTCAGAGTAAGTCTGTCTATCCAGCTGTTTGAATAAAACTTAACATAACTACAGGACAAAGAGAGTTATTGGATAAAATTCAATGAACAGATTTAACATTTATAGTGTACTCACCTGTTAATTTTGTACTAAATCTAACAAGGGGTTGATTTGTTAGTGTGCAGTTTCAGAAATATGTAAACTCAAAAATTCAGCGACAAATATATCAAATTTGGTATGGTTATTTTTTTACTACAAATGTAGTTTTGTGTCAAATTTATGATTCAATCTCTTGGAAAGAATGTGTGTAAAACCTAAATTCGATATTTGGATACTTTTAACTGCATGCTGGGGATTAATTGCCAAAAAAATCATCAAAGGTTACATGATAAATTCAGTATAAATTCTAAATTCACACTAAATATGAATTTAGTATATTCAATATTTTGCAACTGTTGTATGCTAATGTCGTACAAGGTATTCTCTGGATAGCATTTTTATAAGAGAGTGAAATTTTTGGGGAGACTTTATTGGATCTATTCTATAGTGAGAAAATGTTAGTTTGTTACAAAAATTATTTTTGTTCTTTGTTAAGTATGTGAGCATTTATGATTTTATAATTATAATTAGCTTAAAAATAAAATTTTAAAAATTCTCGAAAGATCTGATTATCATGGCATTTCAGTGTAAGTCAAAATAACTAAATCAAATCAATTGTGGGAGTAATGAAATTATTTTAATTAAATTTGAAAATATTTTCACAAAGCCTATTAGAGGGTCTTAACTGAGACAAATTTTTTACCAAATGCTTAAAAAAATTATTTATAGATTGTAAAATAATTTTAAATGAAATTTAAGTTTAAAAAATTCTTAAGTGAAACATTTTTGGAAATGAAGTTCTTAAAATGTCCTATTTAATCTTAGTAAAAAAAAAAGTTTTTAATGAACTGATTACTTTTATTTAAGAATCTCATTACAATAACAATGTGAAAAAATTAAAATTAATTTAATCTACAATTGTATTGAAAAATTTTCACTTGTTCACAAATTAAAAAAAAATATTTGAGTTTTATTATAATGATTTTTTTTATCAAGTTATTGAAACTGATATATATTTTTATTTTAGGTCTTTGTGAAGTTAATGATAGTTGTAGAAAGTTTATTGAACATGTTTTACCAGAAGCTTTTAAGAAGGTAAGAAATTTGATTTAGTCACAAGTCTTAAAATTGTGTAGTTCTTTTATTTATTGAGAGTTATATAATATTTCTTCACTATTTTGCAGCTTTTAACTTCAGGTGCTGTTCGCAATTGGGGTTTAGACATTCAAGAAGGAGTAAAATCTATGTTACATTTGTTAATCAATTTAATCACTACTCGACTAAAAACAGATCCTGTTCCAGAATCATTATTGCAAGTTTTAGAAAAAGTATACATTTCTTCTCTTTTTTTTTTAGTTTCATTTAAGATGAAGGTTTTTATTTTATCCTTTTCAAAAATAATTAAGACATTTAGATATGAAGTTATAATAAATATTTACTTTATTAATACCCTGAAGCTAAGTTATTAGTTGTGCCATTTATGGAAACTTGTAATGTTAATAAGCAGTTATGAAAGTCAATTATACATATTAGAAAAAACGTTTATTTCATTTTTCTGTGAATTATGTCATTGAAATTATTAGTACTTTTAAAAAAGTATTTGTTTCTGGTTTTTATATTAGTAATTTTATTCTTTCATGTTGCTGAATTTAAAATTTGTTGAAAGCTATAAAATTTAGATAATTACAAAAGAAAATTATGTAGCAATTGTAAAAAATTTTTTCCCACACATGTAAAAAAACAAACTTATGAATGACACGTTTTAGTATGAAACGACATTTGATAAGTTTTAGTATGAAATAAAATTTTTAAATAATATTGTAATTTATTGTATTGTTGATTAAATATTATTTGTATTTAGTCATAAAAAAGAACCTGAATGCAATTACTTTGTCTTAAAATTCCTGATATGCTACTGTAATTTGATAGAGGCACAGAAATGTATCCTTAACCTGCATATGATTTTTTTTATATTGATGAATAATGCCTTATAATTATTATTGTATTATAGTGTTACTATTATCGTAAGTTTTTATTTTTCATTTTTATATCTTTAGGCTTTTGACCCTGAATCAGAGTTTCATATAAAAAATAAACATAAGACAGTTTCATCCGCTCATTGGCTGGATTCTGTATTTGTACCAGAACAAGCTTATGCTGTTAGCCGCAATTCCATCGTATGTTATTTTCTCTTTTCTCTTTGTCTAGATGAATTTGTAGTAGAAATTTTATATAATGGATTTTAAATTACATAATTTCTGAAAATTACTTTATAGTAAAACCATTTATATACTTATTTTAATATTTATGTAATATTATTTATTAATTATGATTCTTATTTTCATACCCAAGTAGTATTTCTGTGATATTTTCCATGCGACTATAATAAGTTTGTTTTATTTTATAAAATTTATTTAAATACCTTTTTTGTAGGATTTTGAGATAATATTATGAAAACATGATATTAGCACTGTTTTGAAATTATAAAATAATATTTAATTATTTGTTAAATAGTTTTTATATATATTTTTAGGAACCATATGGATGGCTCGTTGGTCTTATCAATAGGGTGAGTTTTAATTATATGTTTTATGTATTGGTGATTATATTGTAAAATTGTTCAAGCATGGTAAAAAAAAATTTTTTTCTATGTATTTGTAATTTTTTAAAAAAATCTGCTAATGTATGAGAAAGAAATGATTATAAAAATGAGGGCAATAGCATATTATTTACTTTTAGATTATTTGTAATTTGATAAGCTGATGATATCAACCCTTCTACTTGTTAGTTAATTTTGTATCTTTGTATAACCCGTTTATGAACATTAATTCATTATATTAATGCATTTATACCTGTTTATAAAACAGAATTATAGTTAAAATTATTTTAACTATTATTCATTAGGGGAGAACTCTGCCATTTTATTCTAATTTGTTTACTTTATTTTAGATGAAATTTTTAAATTCTATTATTTATTTCTTACCTAGTTTGGACAACAAAATGGTTTTGAATCAATTCAGCATAGATTTTCGGGGGATATTACTGGCACTGTGAGTATAATTATACTTTTCATAACTAAAAAAAATCATTTAAAAATGTAATTTGTTTTCACATTTTTTCCCCCTCAGTTTTATTCTTTATTGAAAACACTAAAATATGTTGTTTTTTCCATTTCTGATGGGTTATGAAATGTTAAATATATAATGAAGAAACACAAAGAATAGAATTAGTTCTTTGTCAAAAATAGGTTATACATGGAAATTTTTAAAAAACTCATTTTTTTTTATTGAGGATGGTGTTTTTATTTGCCTGTCTAGAGCAAATGATTCATAAGAAAATGTTGAGTGATTATTACATCAATTTCTAATCACGGTAACAGTAATTATATATAACTGAGGTTCATAAACACTTTTTTATATTTAAAAAATTAAAAAATTGATTCAAAATTAAATCTGTTATATAAATTAAGAAAAATAACATTATTCCAGTTTTATGCAAGCTTTAACAAAAAAATTAACAAACTGATATGCAAAAAATCATTTATTATATTAAAATTTAAAACATATATTAAAATTTAAAATATCAGCGGAAAATGGTAAAATAAATGATTTTGTTCTCTTTTGAATGATGTTGCTTGAAACAGTGTTTATTTGCCCTCCACCTAAATGGATATTGCAAGTTTTGCTCATTAAACATATTTTCTATACAAAGTTATTTATTTCATGGACAGAAAAAGAGATGTTGCTAAGTGGGTGATGTCTACTAATGGGAAGACCTTTAGAATGCTCATTTTGATATTTTCAGAAATAAAATTGGATTGTATGCAAAATTACGAATTATTATCTGAAGGATATTGGAGGTGTATTATCTATTGATTTTGTTATAATTGTAATCTTCAACAATTTTTAAATTCCCATAAAAAAGTTTTTTACAAAATTGTGTTTTAAATCTGAAGTAAATGTTATAAAGAAAGTTATATTTCATCATGCTGCTATCTACGATCCTGTAAAGGAACAAAATGCTGTCTTTTTTAAAATTGTTGTCCCCTTTTTTAGGACCACTATGCTAAAAAAGGTTAATGGTAACTTAAATACATATAAATTTTTGTAATAAATCTATTTCTGTTTTTCACCTTAGATATCTTAGTCTTTTTTTACTTTTATAATTCTAATGTATTCTTAAAGGTTTTTCTCCAAATTTGTTATGTATTAGTATATATTTTATAGAACGAAAATTTTAGACTATTTTCATTAATAACAAATCTTATTTTTTAGGGCATGGCTGCATTATTGTCTCCGCTTGCAAAATGTGCAGAGTTCCTAAACCCAAATAAAGTTTGTCAGCACTTATCACCATGCATGGATATTGCTGTTCGTTATATCAAATCACTTTCAGATAATGACATTAAAAGTAAAGTAAGTGAAAGGATTTAATTGTTTGTAGTATTTTTCCAACAGAACATACGTGAAGAATAAAAATTATTGAGAAAATAAAATTATTCAATATATATGATAATAATATATATTTTATACAATGATGTATAAAAGTAAAGACATCCATTAAAATTTTAATAATCAACTTCAATTATTGCAAATCTTTGTCCTCTACTGCAAATCTGTTTAAAGGAAATAATTTTAAAGTTTTTGTAAGAAGTGCCAATGTATCATTACATAATGGGGAAAACAATATGAAAATTAAACATAACTGTCATGAAAGTGACAAAGATGATAAGTTTATTGCATACTTTGAATATTAATTGTGTATTTTATATTATTAATGTTCATGCAAATTTATAACATTTTTAATTAATTCTAAATTTTGAAAAATCTTTTATTGAGTTCAATGGCATAAGAAATTTAAGTGTTACATACTTATCATACAGACAATCAGATAAAGTGATTTTAAATGATCCTTCCATTATGCATTCCCCACCTCTAATGAGTTGGTTTTAAATGGTTCTATCTTTCCTGTCTTTTATTAGGAAATTGCATGGTAGAAAAGAATATTCATCTGTGTTTTAGGAAAAAAAGTTCTGTTCTTAATAGTCAAAAAAAAAAAATGGCAGAAAATCTGCAAGTTTTAGAAATTGGAATAATAATAATATATTCATACAATTAAAGTCTTAGGATTTTTTTTGTGTCATGTAATTGAAGTTCATCATTATAATGGTTGTAAATAAATCAGGACTGATGAAATGTCATATAAAAAAAATATATATATATAGTTGCTTTACTGTAAATATATATGTCAATTGAGAGGAAAGGGAGTGTAGACTGTTCAAAAATTATTGTATACATTACAAAATTATTTAAAAAAGAAACTTGGTGCAGGAACTGATTTTCTTTGTCAAATATTACGTAATTATTTTTGTTCTGTAGAATAGTTGTTTTATAAATTTCAAAAATAGTTCATTATAAATTCTCTTAAGTAATTAACTTGTAAATACTTACCAATGAAATTGACTATATTTGTATTTATATTTATTATTAAAAATCGCAGGATCTTACTTTGAAATTTATTAGTTTTTGTAGTTGTGTTATAAAGTACTTTGTTTATTCTTTTTTTATCTTCTTTGTCAGTACAGTAATCCTTATACTATCTTTTTTTCCCCCCACTTCATAATTTCCAATCATTCTTTGACATTCCAAATAATAACATAATTTTGTGGTTATTATAAAAATTGATTTTGCTAAGGATGCTTAGGATGCACAGGTTTAATATTTTTTGAACAAATATTAATGTGTGAGTGGCATATTGAAATTTTTAAAAAATACATTTTCTTATCTAAAATCTTTTGTAAAAGTTTATGGTGTAATTTTTAATTTAACCATAATAAATATATTTATATTATATATCTGGTATTTATTTAAATTAATCACATAGAAATAGCTTTCATTTATTTAAAAGAAATATATAATGCTGTCTTTGAACATGGCATAGGTTAAATGACTTCTAGAATGTAAAATGTTATTTATTTTTATTTATTCTTTTTATTTTAAGTTCCCCATATTAATTTTGAAAAATTATATTTTAAAAAAAGTTTTAGTCTATGATTTTATTAGAAATAGCGTCCGTTTATCTATTTTTCTTCTCAATGCTTACTGTTCCCAAGTATATATATGCATGCATACATCTAAAACATTCTTTTCAGAAAAGGTGTGGGGTTCTTCAACAATTTTTATTTTTTATAATTTTAAGAAGACAGTCCAATTTTTACCCATTATCAAGATTCTTTGTCAAAGACATGCAGCATATCAACTAGGAGAGCAGAAGTCTGGTAATAAGAGACTGTGAGAAAGTATTTTGTATTTACATTGTTTTGGAAAGGAGTATGCTTGCACAGTGCTATGGTTCTGTGGGAAAAGAATAGTTCTTGCACCTGAGATCCTAAAGTTATTGTGAAATTTGAGTTTGAGTGATTAGGAAATTGTTTTTAAAACATAGATTAATTAGAAATTATTACATATATATTGATGCAACTTTCCTTTATTAATTAAAATTTGTTTTAAATTTCATTATATAAGAAAAACATGGAACATAGAAAAAGAGCTGTTATGTTGAAATATATTTGTTAGGATAATGAATAGATGTTTTTCATTTTAACAACTTAAGTTCATATATGTATAACTGCTGATTTTCTTTGCATTTTTTTTCAGAGTGTATGTTCCATATCAGATTTGTTGAAAAGCATGAAAGTGTTGTGCCTTCACTTATGGCCTCATCAAGTGGCACTTACTAATTCTTTATGCCTTGAGGTTATTCTTCGTATGTTAAAGTGTCCTCATTTTAATGCTCGAATGAATGGCTTAAAAGAGGTATGTAGATTTAAGAAACTATTGACAAAAAACAAATGAATTAACTTTAATTTTTGTAGATGGATATTTAATAAAACTTATGTATAAATATGTATTAACTTTGAAAATTTATCATTTTAGGTCATGAAACTTATTGATGACAGTTCTAGCATGAGGTCATCCAAGATAGCCATTGATTCGGAAAGTCTTTTAAATTGGTTATCTGAAAATGAAATTTTGTCTATTGCATTAGAAGGTAAGTTTAAAACAGTTGCATAGTTATTTAATTGTTGTATATAATTTTTCATTCATATAGTTATAAAAGAAAAATTAGTTTTTACTATTCGTCATTTTCTATGATACTTTTCTATTCTTGCTATTTTTTCGAAATATAACGAAGTTTTGAAATAACTTTTAAAAAGAATCTTAGATAAAATTATGAATAAGATTAAATAGTTTGAAACAACTTACTTTTGATCAAACCACTAAATTTAATAGCATTGAATTATCATTCAGTTCATTTGGAATGAGAAGTATTAGCTAATAAAAGATTATTTGTGTTTGAAATCAAATCATTCTTAAAAATTAATTCAAAATTATTTTAAAATTCTTTCATATTTCAGGAAATATTGACCAAGTTCAGTACACAGACAAAATCAAAGTTATTGTTGAATTTACTGGTCACCGTTTGTCCTTAGACGAATTAACTAAAATTTGGCGAATGCAGGTAAATATTTTTGATTCGTAAAAAATATAGAATACTGTTTATTACATTGTTGTTCTACTTTTAGAGTCACAATATGCTTAATATTTTTTAATGATGCTTTAACAATAATTAAAATTGTCAAATTTCAGCTTTAATATTTTAAATCAGAATAACTTTTATAAACAAATTTTGTCTTTAAATTTTCTAGACTACTTAAAATAACTTACTAGTGATTAATTTGAAGTTGTATTAATGAGAAAGCAGTTTATATAATTTCTGCTATCTTCTTATTGTTTTTATTTTTTAATTTTTTAAACAAACTTATAAAATTAACTTTCCAGAAATAATGTTACAGGATTTAAAAAGAATGAATAAAGATAAAATTTAAAAGAAAGAATTAATAAAGATAAGATGTTATCTTTATATAGAATTTTTAAAAATTCAAATGAATAATTATGTGTGCAATTTTTATAATCCCATTCAATTTATTCAAAAATCTAATGAATAAAATTCTAGTATTTTGATGATGTTTAGGTGTGTATGCATAAAATGGTGTTACACTGATAAAAAACTCATAATTTAAATTGGAAAAAAGAAAAAGAGTTTAAATAGCTGTCAAAGGACTAACCATTCAAAAGAAGAAAGAAAAAAAAATCATACACATATGTACTAGATGCAAAAGAAGCTAAAGACAGCCAAAGAAAATAAAAAAGCCAGAACGAAAAATAAAGCTGTAGGCATAAAAAGAAATCATGGAGAAGATCTAAATGACTCGAGCAGAAGAGCCGATATAATATTCGGCTGTAACAGTATCATTGAAAAACATAATTAGTAAATAATAAAATTTACTAAAGATAAGTAATTTAAACTTTAAAAATAGAAAAATAAATAGCCAAATAAAAAAATTAAAAGAATTTTAAAAGAAAAAGAAAAAATATAAATAAATAAATGAAAAAATAAAATAAAAAAAATAAACAGAAAAAAATATGTATGTTGGCTTAGTCTAAGGTAGAGTTCATATCAGGAACAAAAGGCTAGACAAGGAGTTTCAAGGTAGATATTCAACATAAATATCAAAATTCTGGTATACTCGAATCTAAAGAATTTCATTGTTATTCATTGATTAAAGATTTTCACTTTTTAATATGTTTTAAAAGAACCAATTTAAGCATGCAGTGTTTGTTTATATTGCAGGATGGACAAAATACACAGATTGTTGATAACATACACTCCATTATGTCTGCAGCTTCATCCAAATTTAATGTGGAACAGTTTGATCATCTTTTACTTTTAGTACAGGATGTAAGTCCAATATTTATTGAATGTATTGAATGTATATATATAAATATGATTACAATTCTGTTCAGTATGCATTGATATTAAAATATTGTTTTGCTATGATTTTTAGAGCTGGGAGAATAGCACAGATCAAATGAAAAAGCGACTTTTGTATTTCATCGGACGTATTGGGAAAGAAACAAATCAAGGTCGAGCATCTACAAAGGTATTATAACATAGCAGTATCTCATTACCTTAAAAATTTTTTTTAGCCTTTAAAAGTTTAATCATTTATAATATACATAATATTGCTTCAATTAATTTTCATGTAGTTGTCTACAACAATATTTAAAAATCATATTTGCAAAACAAAATTTTTGTTGACTGCAAAAATTTTATGTAAATTACATGAACAAAAGTGTATTTGATATAAAAACTTTTCAGATGTATTTTTTAAATAATTTTTGAGAATAATAATTATTATTAGAAATTTTCTCTCCTCTTCAGTTTGATTAGATATTTTTTGTCCCTTTTAAATATATCAAAAGAATTAAAAAAAGGCTTGATGGATTTGAAATAGATTTTCAAATTTTTTTCAGCATTCAAATTTTATCTTTGACATAAAAGCTGAAAATTGAATTGAACTTTTTTGAATATTTAAGAATGAAATTAAGTTATGAATTCTAATTAACTATAACCAAAATTTGAATAACTATAAATAACTATAAATAAAATAACTATAAATAAAATTTCAAAGTAATTTTTTAAATGCTCAGATTTTATTTTTGATATAATAAATTGAATATTAATGTCTGAGTAATTAAGGAATATTTGTTAAGAATAATTTTTCTTTAAGTATAAGTATGCACAAAATTTTGATTGTGATTTTTGAATTTTTTTAATAATTTCTTGCCATTCTTTATAAATCTTAATTTTTCTGAAAATTTTCTTTATAGGTTGTAGAGCTATTATGGGACCTTGCTCATGCTTCTTCTATTCCAATGAATATAGTAGAATTAGCTCTTCAAGAGCACTTTTCTATTTTATGTGAAGTAGCCCATAAAGATCAAATTAAAAAACAGTATTGTGTGAGATGTATTGAAGATATTAGAAAGGTAAGCTATAAATTTAAATTGTTCTTTTTATGAGAATAGATATTTATATTTTAATAATTTAAGGAAATGAAATTTTTGGAGAATTTTCATATATTAATATTTAGTATTTTTCGAAAGTCTTTTTGAAGCAGTAATAATTATTTTTATTTGTTGAGGAATTTGGTCTTTATTTCCTTTTTAGGAAATAATTATATCAACATTTTAGCTGTTATGTGATGGCAGTTGGAATTTTTTGAATCGATATATTTTATAAAGAAAGAGAAGGAAAAATGAACATAAAAAATATAAAAGTAAAATAATATTATTTATCCAAATTTCTAAAAAATACTCTAATGCTCAATATTTTTTTCTCTTTTTATTAACCACATTTCTATGTATAAATATATTTTAATTCTTTTCTTTTTTTCCTTTTTTAGGGTGTATCTGTTTTGCCATCTCTTCGACTGTTGCATAATATTTGTAAAAATATTTTGAAGTCTGGTGTCTACAAACAAGATAGAGTAAGTATTTTTCTTTTTACTAAAATAGATATTTACATCTTTTATTGTTTGAGAGAAAATTATTTGAATATTGAAACAAAGAGTTGTGGCTTTTCTTGTGAAGAAAAATTGGCAATTAGTTGGTGATATCCAAAAGACTGAGAAAATAAATTCTTTTATATGATCTAATTAATTTTTTTCTCTTTTATAAATTGATGTACATTATTTTTATAATTAGTAATTAAAATGTTTTTGGAATATTTCTAGGCTAGTTTGCACGAGTTGAACAAAAATCATGATATTATAAAACTTGTGACAACTAGTTTGGCTACTTGTCATAAACAGGCTGTCGAAGCTGCAAAGGGTGCCTTGAAACCAACAACTTTAGTTGATGGCAGATACTCGCATGAAGATGTAAGTCCATTATTACCCAATATTCTTAAATTTCAGATTACTATAAATGGTTGAATTTATTAAACTTTTAGAAAGTAGTTGATATTTTGATAGAGTTCATGACTGAAAGTACATCTATACATACATTCAAACATGGGATAGTATTTTTCTATAAAGTAACAATATTGAATAATATATATATTTTTATTATACATTTTAATTCAATCAAAATAAGCTACATAATTTCCATTCAAATGAAATTTAACATAAGATTTCCTTCATATTCATTAAGGAGTAAAAATTGTCCTACCCTTTTTTTAAATTCTCAATTGAACTTTTAAATATATAATGTTAGATGATCTTTAACATTTTGATACCTTAAATTAATTATTTGTGTTTTTTAATAGTGAAGGCAGAAGCTTTGTTTGCAATATAATTTCTTCTTTGAATTACAAATATTAATCATTACAATTGTGTTTCAATTTTTTTTTTTTGTAAAAGAATAGGTATAATATTTTTTTAATTAATTTTTTGTCAGCTATGGTTTATAACTTGGTTTGATATGACTTTATTTTTGATACTTATTCAAGTTTTTTTTTTCTCTCCTTCTAATGTGTATTTATGTTAAATTTTTTTTTATTTACTTTTCACATACAATTATTTTTGTTGGGATTAATTAATTCTTTTCCCCTCTTATTTTAGTACGTTAATGAGCATTTAAGTTTCTTACAATTTATCCTCCAAGATGGTGCACAATATTTAATATGGCTTAGAGCAAGGGAAGTTTGGGATGCCTTAGTGACAAATCCAGATTCTTGTGATAGAGATAAAGAGGTAATTTTTCATTAATTATATTGCCTATATACATTAAGTTTTTCATCATTGATTATTCTTATTTGAGAATAAAACTACTATTTTATAGAAACCTGGATCTATTTAGAAAGCACATTTTCATGTCTCCCACTTTCATTTACCAAATAAAGAATTTTTTATTAGTGTTAATCAGTGTATTATTAAAATGTTTGAGAAAACTTAAAATCAGTTTTATGCTAAACATATTGCAATTACTAAATTTAATTAATGTGTGGTTATTGTTAGAGTGATTCTAATGTAGATAATAAAGTTGAAATTTTTGATTTTTTTGTTTTAATTTCTTAGATCTTGAATGTCTCTTTGTTCCAAATGTAAACAAATTTATTTTCCTGTCAAAGTTTGTATTAGAATATAATTAAGAGACTAAATATATTTGTTATATTATAAAAGAATATGGAAGATTTTGCAATCCTAGTCAATACTTTAAAATATTAGTTAAATTTAATTAAAAATATATCTGAAAATTTTTTGTAAGAAAATTGTTTTTTCATGGTATTGCAGTCAATGATTTTAGGCATAATTTATTAAAATATGGAGAATTTTCAGAAATGCTTTAAATTGCATTATTATTTTATTCTTTGTAACGATTCTAATCTTCAACATAATGCATGTGCATATTTTAGATTTTTATTTAATATTCATTAATATGCTCAGCATTGTTTGAATAAATTCTTTTAATGAAACAATTTTTGTTGTGTAAAATATAATACATTTTATACTAAAAATGAATTTTTTTTAGTTTTGTGGAATGAAGTTACAAGCATTACTGATATTCTTATAATTTTATTTCTAGTTTAAAATAAATAAAATATGTTTGTTGAGAAATTTCTCATGCACATTTAAATAAAGGTTCAAGAGTAGAGAATTGTCAGTTATTGTTTGATATTACATTAATTTTAATAGATTTTTTTTTTTTGTCTTTATAAAGGTGTGCTATGATTGGTTTACAAGGTGCTTGCAAGATCTGGAATCAGAGACACAGTCTTCACTTTTTCAAACAAAACTTCTTAAATTGGAACCTGCTAAATTAACTTATACAGGTATGCATTCTAGGTAATTTAATAAATTTGGAAAAATTAAATACATTCTGCAAAATTAAATAAAAATTAATGTAAATAATATATTTAAACATGTGCATTTTTGTTTTTATATGATATTAAATAATTTTACTTTCAGACTGAATCATTTTTCTTTTTTCATATTATTATATCTTAGGTTTCCTCTGCTTCAGAACATACTTTGAGAGTGTCAATTCAGCAGATCACAAATTAAAAAGAAATTCTTCTGGCTTGGTTTGTAATAATTAAGATTTCTGTTACATTTTTTTTTAATGTTGCAACAAAAGTTTTTAACAAATAATTTTCTAATTATAATGTGTCATTAATTTTAGTTATATTATTTTATTTTATAATTTTAATAATCATATTAAGCTAATAAAAATGCATATATAAACTTATAGGCTTTTTATCTATAGTATATTATACATATATATTTGAGTCTATTTGTAAAGTATTATACATATTTTAAGATCATTTATATATTCAGTTTTTTTCTTTTTTTTTTATGAATGACTAAAAAACAGGAACCAGTAGCTACATTAGCTTCTAGAGTTTCTTGTATACTCCTACAGCATGTCCCTCCCTTTAAATTTTAATTAAGAAAATCAAGTAACTATTTTGATCATTTTCTTCTTAAATTGTGGTCTGTCCATGAAGTCAGTCCAAAACTCTATTATATATGTATAATTTTGATATCAAACTTGCACACCATGTTTCATTACTTTAATTTGTTGTGCTTTCTGTTATTCCATTCATAGATGGACAGATATTATTAAAATTTTTTTTTCTCGATCCCTCTGGTTGTCTTCTAACACCTAATAATTTAACAAATTCTAAATAATATATTTTCCTGAATATCTTCTATATATTCACTGTATTGTGCTTTTTAGTTATCAATTTTATTGTAAAATATTGATGTTTGAACTAATTTTTTGTTTGCTTCATTTTTGTAGAATGTTGAGAAGTTAGAATTAAATGGAATTGATTTCTTATGGCAAACTGCTTTATCTAGTGAAGAGCATATAGCAAATGTTGCTATTGAATATTTATTAGAAATATCTTATCATGCTTTGGTGCCTAGACTTAAGAAGGTAAATATTTTTATAATTAATCAATTTTTATAAGTTTATAATTATTAGATTTAATCATTAATTATTTAATATTTGTAAGAGATCTGCTTTATGTTTTAAATATTTCTTTGCTTTGTTTTATATTTCAAGAATACTGGAATTCTGATATTTGCTTTCTACATTGTTTTTATAAAATTTAATTAAAAATGATCATAAATGAATGATTAATGCTGTAAATGTTTATGTGTATCAAATAGTGAATTCATTTAATCAAAATGAAACAAGATTAAAAATCTTTTTAGCTTTATTATATTTTAAGTTACATGAAAATCACTCTTCAGTACAGAAACATATTACAGATACTTACATTGCTGTATATTGCAGTGAATTTTTTTTAAATGTAAAATATATTTATTTGATTAGGGTGCTATATCGAATAAACCCCCGAGATATTAGATCAGATAAAAATTGGTGGGTTGTTTTTAATTTAAAGAATCCATAAAAGTTATCGTGCATATATGTGAACAAATTGTTATTGTTTATTAAAATAATGCATTAATTATTTTTAAGCAAAATTTGGTTGTCAAAGTGCTGTTTTTTTTTTTAAATTTAGAATTTTGTTATAATGGAATTTTCTGTTAATGCTATGTCATAGACATTTTTCTGTTGTTTAACATCCTATTACAACACTGAATATTCTAAATTTGATAGTTATGAATTTAAAATTTTTAATTTTGGATCCTGAGCATTCTTATTTTTAAATATTATTCATTGACAATACAGTGATTAATGAATTAAATTATTAAAGTATCTCTTAGCCGTTTAAATTTATCTTCAAGTATTATTGAAATAGTAATCAACAGCCTAATTCATCTTTTATTATTATTTTGCATTTAAAAAAAGGATGTATAATATAGCTTTTTAAATTCTCATTTTTTTTTGCTTCTTTTAATTAATTTTTTGGTGAATTTATTGTTATATTTGATAATTTTAAAGTTATATGACTTTTAATATTTTTCCCTCCATATTTAGGATGTCCTATCTCTACATAATAGATTTATTAATGAATGCTACAAAAGATTAGAGGTTAGTATCATTGTTTGATAGGAGTTTTAGTACTGATCTAAAAAAGTTATACTTTTATTTGGTACATAATGTATGAGTTTACTTTTGTATTTTTATTTGTATTAATATTAGATTAATATTCTATTAAATTTTTTTTCTCTCTGTATTTGGGTATAAATATGATCATATATTCTGTGATTTCAAAATTTACATGTAATAAAATAAATTACTTTTTATTTCAGTCTCAGTCAGTGGCATTAAGTTCAAATGCAATGGTTACAGCTGTTTCCAATGCTACCAAGACTCTCACTGCTGTGTCCGTACTTGAAGTTGCTGCCTCTCCAGCAGCTAAAAGGTAAGCATTAACAACATTTGAAAGTAATTACTATTATAGAAAATAAACTTATTGGGAAATATGTTTACATGATGATGCTTATATGCTGGCATACTAATTATACAAATGTGAAACAAGAACAAATGTGATTCAGAAATTATTAAAAATGAATGCTATATGATTGAAATTTTTAAGTTTGCCACATTGTTACTTCTGAAGTAGCAGATGTTCAAAAAAAAAAAAAAAAAAACATTTTCAATGTTTTTATTAGTTTTATAATTAAAAAAGTCGGGATTTGAAAGTTATTTAATTAATCTAAAATTTGAAATTATGTTATGAAATATTTTAATCTATAAGTATTTACTTACACATTCACACTGGTTATCAAAATAGCGGAAATCTTTCTAGCAAAATATATTTTTGAGGTTCAATGACTCGTCGGCATTTGTTTTTCAAGTAATACAATAAAAATATATATCAGTAGTAAAGTTACCGGGCAAAAGATACAATACAGATATTTTGTGTGGAAGTTATAACTTCTATATAATTAATAATAAGTATAAAAAAGGAAAATGATGAACCATGCTTAAAACATTATCTACCATGATCCTATTCTTTGAGTGATTACATTCATATTTGGATAATTATTCTAGACTTAATGAGATACATTACAACAATAACAATACTGGAATAATCTTAATGCAAACAACTAACACTTCAATAAAATAATTATTTCTTGTGACATATAAATTATGGCTGTTTGTATTTGGATTCTGTATTATTTGGAGCAATCTAGGAAAATATTTTAACAATAAGTTAAACTATCTGAATAGATTATTTGTTTAAGAAGAAATTTATATTTAATTGTGGATAAATGTGGAATATTAATGCTTTAAGTTGAGATAATTAATATAAGCATTTTCTTTATATTTTAGTTAACCAAACAGACATTTCTTTAAATAAATTATTATGTGCAATAAATTTGGAGCCTTTTTGATTTTGTTTAATAAAATACCATCATAAAATTTATTATATTGCATTAGTAATTGAATTGGCATTCTATTGGTATTTATTTTATTCTGCTTTTTAAGAGAGAGAGAGAGAAAAAAGTCTTAAAGTGAGATAATAATCTACATCTAATACATTCATCTTTTCCAAAAGTTTGCCCGCATTTAGTCCACTCATGCTTTTTATTATATAAATTGGCTTGATGTGTAGTTTATTAATTGATATTTAGTAAAAATAAATAAATAAATTATAATGTTAAAATTTTATGAATAAGGAAAGTTACTTTTTTTTTTCATTCAATTTGATAGATTTTTTTTTTGAAATTTGATAGATCTTTTTTTTAATGTATATTTAAATGGATTGAACATTTTTTTTTTTCGTCAGAGCTGAAAAATTTCAAAGCATATGTCGTTTGCTGCAAATTGCCGAGAGGTACATTTCTTCCATTGAAGAGAACCATTTCTCTCCCAGAACTATTCTACCTCATGGAACATCGTTTATTGGCCATCCTTTGCTAATTAAGATATGTGTTGACTCATCAAAAGAAGAACACCTTGTTGTAGTGAGTGTTAATAATTTGACTTTGACTTTATTAATTATGTTTATTAAATAACAAGATAATGTCTGGTTTCTCAACATAAACTAGCATTTTTAAAGGTCTTTTTATAATTTTAAACTATTTTTATTTTTTATTCAGTCACATAGTAATGAAACTCTGGGGTCTGTAAAACAAAGAATTGCTCAATATCTGCATCAAAATCCAATGCAAGTTCACCTTTACCAAGAAGAAAATGTGGTATGTTAATATAATATTTATATGCAGTTTTATATTACTTATTTTATGTTTTTTGAGGTTTGTCCAAATAAAAAGTTGTGGCAGCATTGTATCAAATAAGTTAATGTGTTAGCCAATGGATGACATGGTTATATTCCCATTTGATATACATAGTTAATGGCTTTCGTTAATATCCTTATTTCTATTGGAGTTATTTCTGTACTTTTTTGCATGTTGGATTCCTTCAGATCAATATAATGAGTAGTTATTCAATTTCTTGAACATAAAGGAAACATGCTTCACTAATTTATTGCTGGATGAAAAATGTGTATAGAAATGGTGCACTATACTCTGATGACATCAGCATTATGAAGCTGGGTGTGTAAGCAAGCACACATTGCGGTCAAAACTAATAATTTTGTCCTTGAAGGATCTCATACTGCAGAATCATCAGATCACCACAAGTGAAATTGCTGCTGTATTGTTGTTAAATAAAATAATTAAACATCACATAATCCACAAAAAGCTTGGTAGAGTTTGTGTACAGTGGGTATCCAAGCATCAGGATCCATCATCAATTCAGGAGTTCCTACTTTGAAGGCATCTGCTTCCTGCATTGGTTTTCAATTAGTCAGGCAACACAGTGTTTCAATGTTAATAGCAATTATGTATAGTTCCACATGAATTGTAATTATAAATTTATTGCAAGATGAAAGCGAGAAGTAGTATCTATGGAGATCTATGGAGAGCAGTGTCTCACATAGTGCCTTGTATTACATGATATACAAAATTTCTTTGTGTATGATTGTGATTTTCTTTGCATTTGAATACACATAATATATATGAATTTATAGGGTATAGTATTTTATGCAAGATAATTAACTGAATTTTTCTATTTAATGACAATATTTCTTGCAATAATGTTCTTTTTTGTCTGTATTTTGGATTTTTTTCATTATTTCAATAATTGGCATGATTTTAATTTAGAAACATATTTTTGCAATATCATAAACAAAAGAATTTATCTTTAAGTTATGTGAAATTTGGTATTTAGAAGGAAAGCAAATGTATAATTGGAATTATGCAAAATCATTTAGTTGCAAAAGTGTGTAAAATTAAAAAAAATCAGCTATCATTAATTAAGGAAATAAAATAGTTTTAAGTTTATTTTATGACTTATGATTAAACAAATGCTTAACATTTTCTTATGATTTTTAAAATTTTTCTTTCAAGCAGATTCCTAAAAATAGAGAACAGCAGCTAATGAATCAGCTAAATATTCGTGATGGTCAAGTTCTTATTGTTAAATGTGTTGGTGGTGGAATGTCAACTGCTCTTTCTAGCCAGGTATTATGTCCTTTGAAGGAATTTATATATATTTCTTTTTTTAATATTTTATTAAATTTCAAGAATCATATAAGTGAGTGAAATCAAATAATATTATAATTAATGTTAGTATCTTATGGTACATTCTTTAAATTTAAACCACCACTTGGCTCTAATTATTTATGATATTTTTTCTTATTATTTAGAATGCTTGTGTTTACAAACATAAAAAAATTATTATTTTGCACAAATCTACAAATATTGATTTACATTTTTTTTGTGAGAATTTTTAAGTAAAATCTCGAATTTGACTTAGTCCATCGATTCTGGACTTGATTTTATTGAAAATCTAAACAGCCAGACATATATATATATAAAAGTAGTCAAACTATCTCCTATTATTGTGGCATTATTTCTTGGAGAGGTAGAGCTTTGAGTCAGATACAATTTCCATTTTCTGAATGTAACTTGCTTGCATTAGAAAAATTATGAGGCTCACTTCAAAATAATTTTTATATAATTTCAAAAATGGTGGCAATTAAAATTCAATGGCAGATTTTTAAAAAAGAATTAATTTAATCTTTTTATTGACTTTCTGTGGAGTTTTTTCTGTTATTTTCAAACAATAATTTACTTATAGGACTCAAGAACTTATTCTGGCTATGGTTCTTTAACTCTTCTGTCTGATTGTGCAACATCTGGAAGTCATGTCTCATATTTCTTGGATCAAGTTAGTTATACATTATTTTATCTCTAAAATTGTGTCAATCTGAATTTTTGTTATTTTAATAAAATATATAATTTCTAATATTAGCAAATTTTTTTATTCTCATTCAATAATATTTTTTGTACTATACACACAAAATTGAATTTAAAGCATAATTTAAACCAATATTTTTTTTGAAATATTATTCTTATAATGATTATAAATGTTTTTGAAATTTTTTTTCCTCTACCTTTTTAGTTTAATATTGCTGTCCAATTTTTTTTGTAGAATTCATTAAAAAAATGGACCCTTCTTAAAAATTGGAATAGGTTTTATTAAATTATGATGCATTTGTTTTAGGAAAAAGTTTTGCCTGGTGTAGTTATGGCAGCTGGTGGACAAGTGTTTGAAAAATTGTATTTGCTATCCACACATGAAGATCCCAGGTGATATTCACAATAACAATATTTCTTAGATTATTCAGAAACAAATATATTTTTCTGCTAAATACAATAAATAAAATATAAACAGTTGAATTTGTGTTAAATAAATGATCAATACTATTTGCATCAGGACTCCAAGACTGACATTTCTGAATAGTTATGTTGCATATATATATATATATATATATATAATGATATTTTAATTCTAATTTCAATTTAATTAATTTTCAAGATTTTATCTTCATTTAACCCATAGTAACTTTATTCTAAAATATTCTCTTATTTCGTGATCCAATTCCACTGTCTCTACTTAATTAATTCAAGAGAAGCTTTGTTAAATCAGCTAAAATAACTTTCCCACACTCCGCGTGAAGCGGCAAAATACCGCTGATGAGGCAAATTCTTTTTTAAAATCTCCCTGTGTTTCCCCTGCCTTCTTTGCGTGTGTAACGAAAATCCCTGTCGAAATCTCTTAATATATTAGCGCTATGAAGAAATGTTTTCCCTATCAAAATCATAGGTTATATAAGACCAGGGATAAAATGTCCAAGAGCTTTTTCCTCATTCCTGTCTGTGTCGTTCTGTGTGCTCATCGCTTGTACATGTGCCTGCTTCTTAAAAATGAAATAAAACGACGTCACGAAATAGCAAGTCTCTTCAATGTCTTCAAACTGCATTCTGCTTCACAACAAATAATGTTACACACACATATATATATCCAGTAATTTGTAGTCAGTTAAATTCATGTTTTCTGTCTTATTATTTTTTAAAGGATCTTTCTAGAAACAATTTTAACAGAAAAAAAAAAAAAAAACTGCTACCAAAGATGGTTAATATTCTTAATAAAACCTTAATTAATTTTTCTTAAAATTTTTCAAAATTGTTTTTTTCCTTGTTAGTGAAATGATAATAAATTATGTTTACATGTACATGTATCATATTGGCATCCTGAAATATTATTAAATTATTGTCAGATTTTTATGTCATGCTAATTTTCAGAATTTTTGAAATATATCCATCAGAATTTTCTTCAGATTTCTAAATGTATTTAAGATCAAAAATTTGAAATGCTGTTCTGTTCAGTCTTAGGAATGCTGTCATTAGAGCTTGAAATTAATTATTTTCAAATTTATATGAATATTACAAATAAAGTAGTGAAAATTATGAGAAATCTTTGTCTTCCCCTTTCTTCCCTACTTCAAAGATTTATTTTTTTCCATTCTTGAAATGCATTATATATGCATTTTGCCAGTTATATGAAGACAGATAAAGCAAAAATCATTATTCGTTTAATTAATATTACGTAGTTTTATGTTATTTTCAAATATGGATAGTAACATTTCTTTTAATTTAATATACAATTTGATTTTATTTAAAGATTAATTTTTGAAACAAAAGCATCAAGGGTTGCATATTTTTAATAGGTTAACAATATTAAAAGTGGCAAATCAAATGTCATGCATTAGAAAACAACTTTATCGAATCCCTCATTAATTTTGCATCTAATTTATCTTATATTTTTGAATGTGAGAATATTTTCATCATCATCTTTTTTTTTTGTATAAAAAATTGTTTATATTTTTTTTTTTTTTTTTGTAATTTTAGAGTCACATCTCAAGTAAGGAATTTATTACATCTTATTCCTACTGATCCTGCTATATTGGATGCATTGGATTCAATAAGTGCCAAAGTAATTAATTCAGTATACTTATACAAGCTTTTTTAAAAATTCGTAATGGTTTATAATAATTACTGTTTTTAATTTGATAATAAATTTTTAACAATTTTAGATGTGAGCATTTTTTTTTAATTTTTAATTTTTAGAAAGTAACTGAAATTCCATCACCAACCACTCCAAAGAGCAGTCCAAGGTCTAGTCCTAAAAAATTTACTGTCACTTCACCAACCAAAGAGCGATGTGAATCACCAAAAGAAGTCTTAAAGAATTTATTTGATGTTTCGTACCAGATTTCTCATTTCAAGCTTTTATATATTTTAGAGGTAGAGTCTTTTAAATTTTTGATTTTTCGAAATGTATCTAAAATATTTATTTCATAACAAATTTTTAAATTGTTTTTCATAGGCTTTAAGTGGAAAGCTAATGCCCGTTTCTCAGGACACTAACACTGTACAAAGTGCTCAAATGTTTAGCAATGATTTTCTTTCTGCTGGTGGTTTGACTTTAGTATTAAAGGTACTACAAAAGGACAGTATACCAAATGATGTGGATTATGATATTCGACAAGGGTGCTATTTAACTGCTTTGGCCATTGCAAGGTAAAAAAAAAAAAGTGTAATAGAATAATTTTTTCTTTTTGTATAAATAATAATAATGCTGATAAAAAATGTTCTAATGTCGCATCGCAAGTCCTTAAGAAAGTTGTGCACTTGAAATCAAATGTCAAATGAACAGAAATGAAAATTAGTGATATTTATCAATGAGAAAGAATGGAATTCGGATCTCCCAGATTGTTGGATATCGTACTGTTATGACTTGTACAAAGAACCTTAATATATAGTTGCAGATAAAGTGGTGGCTTGGAGATGATTGATATTTGTTGAGTCTGTAGGTGGCCATCACTGGGTATTTTAGCAAGACATTGCTTTGTTTCACATTGTAAGTAACTTAAATTTCTGATTTAATTCTCAAAACATTAAAGTACTCAACTAGCTGGCTTGTAATCCAGATTTTTAACTCAATAGAAAATCTTTAGGGCATCATATGTTGCAAAGTTTACAATAATGATAGATAATATTCTTATATGAATGAACTCTTTCAAGGATGTACAGTAGGGTAGAACAAAAACATCCTTACATTTTTTTTTTTTGTTTAGATTTTAGTTTGGCAATAATGTGGAAAAGTTGCCTTTTAGTTTCAAAAACAATATTTAAAAATTTGGTTGCAATATTACATTATCTTAAGGTGCCACAACAAGCTTGAAATTTGTAAAAAAATTGGGAAAATGAATATTTTAAAAAAGGCCTTTGAAAATTTTTCGTAGATTTTATTTTGGTAATAGTGCGGAAAATTTGCCTTTTAGGTTCAAAAATAATGTTTAAAACTTTGATTTCAGTATTACATTATCTTGAGGTGCCGTAAAGAGCTTGAAATTTGTAAAAAAAAAAGGGGGGGGGGGGATTTTTTAAAAGGGTCTCTCTTAAAAAATTTTCTTAGATTTTAGTTTGGCAATAGTGGTGAAAAGTTAGCTTTTAGGTTCACAAAGAATTTAAAAAAAAAAGTCTGGTTGCAATACAACAATATTTCAAGGTGCCACAATAAGCTTAAAATTTGTAAAAAAAATTAAAAAATTATAAACTTTAATAAAAGATTTTTATGAATTTTTCATTTATATAATGTTACAAAAAATTTTAAATGCATATATAAGCATTACAATTGAAAAAATTATGATTAAATATATTTTGAAATCTTTTTGGATTTGTTCATTGTCTAAACTTTTGCATTGTAATTATAAAATTTTAAAGTTTTCTTTTTTTAGGTATTTGATCTATTTAGAAATTTGTTTCAACTAAGTTAAATACATTTGGATATATCATAATTACATTATAGAATAATCATTTTATTTAAATATAGATTTTTATTGTGTGGAGAAACTGGGTTGGAATTATCCTATTTGTTTGGACATCATACAGTGTTTTCTAGTGGTTCAAAACTCTCTATAATTGAATATTGTACAAATACTGGAATATCTGATGATTTGTCTAGTGCAGTAAAGAGATTAAATGCAGTTAAAGCAATAGAAGTAAGTTATTTTAATATCCTTTATTATTTGGATATTTTGTGTTTTAAAATTTTTGTCATGTGTCAACTTTTCTTGTAGACAATAAAATGTGCTGATCTTTTGGAAACACTTCTGAATCTTGTTCGCCTATCTTGGGCTGCAGCAGCTGGTAATTTACTACTCGTAAATTGTACATTACCAATTAAAGAAGGAACTCATTCATGCATGGGTAGAAGTCGGCAAAGCAGCACTGGTAAATTTCATTGCTTTTATAACTGATATACTCTTGAAATTACTTTCAGTAGTGCCTTTACCCACTTAATCCCTTGTACAAAAATATAAATCACTTTTGCATTATTTCCTATACCTGCTGACTTGTGATTGTTTTTCAAATAAAGAATGTTAAAAGATTTTGGGGTGTTAATGTATGAGGAATATTTCTATGAAAAAAAAATTGTCAGCACATTTTACTATCAAATGCATATATATTTCAGAAGAAATAACTTTATCATTTAAGATAAATCTTTATCTTAAAATGCTACTGAAGAAAATATTAATTCAACATTTGATATTGCTCGTTGAGCTATCTGGCTGTAGTAGAATATGTGAAATGGCAATTATGAATTGGAAAAGTGGATTATATTTAGTTTTAAGAATAAATAAAATTTTAGCTCAACTTAAAACAATTAAAAATATATGATGTGGTCATTTATTAAAAGAATAATTTTATATTTACAGATCTTTATGCTATTTTAAGCCATTTTGCAATCAGTTTCATCTTGGTATTTTTTAAAAATGTATTTCATCATTTTTTTGTATCATTTATCAGTGCATACAAAACAAATGTTTAGTTTAGGCATGTGATTTGGGAGGACTTTTGACTTCCATTTGATTGGTATTTCCAGTACATACATCCATCAACTTGCTTCAGTGTAACTTTGCAAGGCAAGTTAACAAAGAATAGTTATTCCTCTGGCACAGGTACTGAAATCTTCTTAAAACTTCTACTCTGGGGAATAGCAGTCTTGGAGATGGAGGAAAAAAATCCTTTTTAAGTAGATTCTGAATATAAAATATGTTTCTGCTGGTTCTGTTTTGTTTACATTCATAATAAGTAACTGGGATTCATTCTTGATATTCAGTGTTTTCATTTTTACGATAAAATTGATAAAATTCACTCCATACTTTATATTTTGAATTCTGAAATTATGTTTTTCTTTTCTTTCTAATTTTGGAATGTGTTTTTTGATGTATCTGTTTGATGGATTCATTCTATTTGTGTCTTTGATGTCTTCACAAGGACCTAACTTTTCTACCTATTTCATCAGTGTAGCACAATTATGCCTTTAGTGAAGAAAATGATCTTTATGTTTGGGAAGTGTTCTTTACTTGATTTTATCTGTTCTTATTAAGTTGGAGAATAGTTCAAATGTTGTAGCTTGTAACTCTGACATCCAACCATCTAATAAACTTCTCAATTCAAAGAAAAAGTCTCTATCAATATTTTCTAGATGTTGTATAAAAAGTTGTTTGAATCTTTTTTTCCACTGGTCATTAAATCATTTTAAAATCAAATTTTTAACAGTTTCATGAACTTGAGCATCTCTAACTAGCTCCTAGCATTCTAAGTGCCTTACTTGAAAAGAAGCTGATTGAATATACAACAAACTTCGTTCTCAAGACTCAATAAACTTAAATGTTTTTAATTTACTCGAATATAATTTAGTATCATCCTCTCTAGGATAAAAATCATAATCTCATTTTTTGTGTTTTAATTTAGAAAAATCCATTGTTATGGAAGCCTTTTGTAAGCGAACTTCTTTTACATTGTCTGTTATTTTGAAACATATCTTGTTATTTAAATTTTTCTAACTGGAATTCTCTCTCTTTTTTCCTTTCATCAGCAGTTCTTTTGTTCTCTTTTCTAATAGTAATTATTCCTTTATCTTTTTCAGCAGCAAGTCTCTCTCTCTCTCTCTTTTTCTGCAGTAAATCTTTCTTTCTTCTTTTTCTTTGTAGAAGCAAGTCTTTCTTCCTTTTCCTTTCCATTATTATAGATGCAAATAAGTTTTTTATAATCTACTCTTTGTACCTATTAATTCTATAATTTTGAAACATCGCCTTTAGTAATACTAATTCTTTGGATATGTCATCTAAATCTTCTTTCCTTCCATTAGCCAGGTACACCATTTAAAAAGTAAATTAAAATTCATTTAAAGTGTACTTTATACAAACAAATAGAATTCAAAGGCGAGGATTCGCATTTTTAAAACAGATTTGAGATATTTTTCAATTGCATTGGCTAAATTTCTTCCAAATTTTATGTCGATCCATATATTGAGAGCCAATTTTATAACTGTTTATAAAAAGAAAGACTGCAATACTTAATATATTTACAAATAGGCTATCTTAAGCCATTTTATAGTCAATTTCATTTTCTCGCCTTCTATGTATTCCATTATGTTTTTGTACACATGTTAATATATATATTTATAATATAATTATAAAGCGAAATTTCAATCCTGACATATGAACTTTATTTGCATCAAACTTGAAAGCATATTTAATTTTTGGTTTTAGAAGTAGAATATAAACTGGAATCTGTGTCTTTAATCTAGTACTTATTTCAGTGTTTTCTGTATTCTTTGCCTAAGCTATGCAATAAAGATAGTGTGTTACTTTACTGTTTAGCTTTACATATTAATCAGCACTTTGTAAATAGATGATGAAAATTTAAGATTCTTGAGTTTATTATTTTCTCATTAAGTTTTTGGGTATATGTTCGAAGGATTTTTTTTATGTGAAATTTAGAAAATTAGTTTTTTTATTTGCTGTATAAAGGAAATTAATTTTTATAAAAAAGCAATGACATTTCAACTGTTAAAAAACATGTTTTATAAACATAGTTTTATTCTTCTTGAATTTAAAGGTTAATCAGTAATGATGCTAAATATGTTTTCCATATTTTGCTCTCTATTAAAAATGTTTATATTATAGGTAGCAATGCTAGCAGTGGCAGTGATAGTAATGAAGGGCTTGTTCTTCATGGAGGCATTTGTGCTCAACAACAATATGTCAGAGAAAAAGATGTCCTCCTGTCAGTCAAAGCGCTGGAATTTCTAATAACATGTATTAAAATGCGAACTGATGTTTTCAGTAAGTTTTTTTTTTTTTTTTTTTGTCATTTGAAAGTTAATGATTTTATGTGAAATAAAAAGATATTGAATTTGCTTTAAAAAGTAACCTCCCATTTCTCTATTTTTAGACAAGTGTTTTTCAAAAGGAATACTCATTAAATAAATTTATTTATTGAAAAATCAGTTTTTCTAGTATCTAGTATCTAAAATCAGTTTTTTTTTAAATTTTATTTAGAATAGAAAAAAGAAAATAAATTTGAATGTTTGTTTGAGAATTAGTGTTTTTGTCTTAAATTGTTCTGTATTACAATTCAAGAATAAAAATGTACCTATATAAATGAATAGTTTATTTAAATAGTATTTTTATATAACAAGGATTAATTATAATATTTCTTGTGGGGTTTTAAAATTGAAATAAACTAATTAGGAGCTTATGAAATTTTACTTCATGGTGCTGGAATGATATTCTGCACTACTTAATGTTCAGTTTAACCCATAAATTACATATTATTAGTAATTTCTTTGAATGATATATATAATATGTTGTTTTATAAAAGTAGGCAAATGAATTTTTAGATTTCTTTATTTTTTACTTCAAACTTCAAAATAGGCATATTGTCTTTTCATAATGCACATTTGACTTCATGACCTTTTCTAAGAATTATATGTAGTTAATATTCTATTTTTTAAAATTTGTATTTTGAGTAATACTTGTTGTATACTGTTATCTACCACAACCAGTCATTAGACCGGGAAAACAATTTATTGCTTTATAAGGTTATTAGATCAGAAATTATGATGTATTCCATATTCAATGTATTATATTAATTTAGTTGCACTTTTCTGTAAAGACTGTTGTGTCGTTTGTTTAAATCAAAATAACTGTGAATTAAAATTTCCAGAAAATACTCAAAATTTTAGGTTGCCATTTTAGTGTAAGAAAAAGTAACAAAAACTAAAGATCCTAGAAAAAACAAACAAACCAACCCTACTTTAGTTGGAGCTATCTGCTCAAATAAAAGGAAATTAACCAATAATTGCGAAACAAAAGAAATATGACATGGAATGCTTTTTATCGAAAATTTTCACAACAGATAATTGTAATCTTCTAATTTATAAAAGTAAGCAAAAAAAAAGTACTTAGTTTAAAACATAAATCTGTAAAAATTGAAAAAAAAATGATAAACTTTTACCTGAGATCGTTTCATATTACAACGAAACTAAATTTGGTGTAGACATGACTGATCAAATGGCAAGGAAATATACCTTAAAATCTAAGTCTTGTAGATGGCTTTTCCAAGTATTTTTTAATATTCTTGATTTAGCTGGCATAAATGCTTGGATTTTGTACAAGTAAATGACAAAAATATCTTGAGACATGATTTTTTTACTCTCGTTAGCAGTATAAACTTGTCGCCAGTTTTTGAGAAGCCAGCGAACTTTCGTAATTCTTAATACCATATAGAATCAATTCTTTAATGATTTATTGAATTCATGTCCTATGAGCTGCATACTCTCAACAAGAAGGCAAAAAGTCGGAAAAGCGAGTGTAGTAATGGTTTCAGAATTCATATATCTTTAAAGGGCTATTTTCTCTGAATTACATTTTTAATCATTGTGGGTACTGATTAATTTAGTTACAATTTAATGTCTTTTAGCTAAAAATAATTTTAACTGTCAAAAAAGTTTAATAAATGTAAAGAAAAGTGCACAGAAATTCTTTTACAAATCAACAAAATAGAGAAAAAAAATTATTGCTTTATGAGAGAACTTGCTCCTTATTATGAATTTGAGTTTCATCACACATTTTTCCAAACAAAAATAAGTGATGCAAACTTTTAAAAAAATGTAGTTGTATCTTATGTATTAAGCAGTAATGGAAGTTCTTCAGTTGTAGTTTATTTCATCTTCCTCTTTTAATCACAACACTATTAATAGATTTGTATAAACTATACATGGTTTTATAATTTGACCTAATTTATTTTTTCTGTTAAAGGTTGAATTTATAAAGTGTGATTTTTTTTCTTGCAATGTGTTAATTCCTATGCTCTGTAGGAGTTTGCTGTTCTATTCTAATTATAAAAATGCTGTTCTATTCTAATTATAAAAATATCTTATTTTCAGGTAAATTTGTTACAGTACCATGTGTTAGTGAGTTTGTTATTGATATTATTCTATGTTCATCAAGCCATGTTGTAAGGCAATGTGCATTAGAAGAATTCAGTAAACTGAGTACTACAATGGTGAATTCTCCTGTTACTCCAAGAGATTTTCTTATTGGAGTTCTTCTGAAAGCTCGTCTACCGCTGTGGGTACAGTCTAGTTGTATAAGAGGTGATAGTCAAAGGTAAATGCATTTTTTTTTTTCATTTCAGAGATTGCATTGTTTTGTTATAATGTAAAAAGTTAAACAAAGAAAAATTATTTCTTTAGACTCAAATTATTGTTGATTTAATCATTTTAGAATGCTTCAAAGATGCATAGGAAAATTTTTTTGTGTAAATTTTATAAGTTATAAAGTAATTTTTTTTTATTTTAAAAAAAGATAAAATAATCAAATAAAAAATTAAGTTATATTTTTTGTGCCAAAATTTAAAAAAAAAATGAAAATAAAAATGTCGAATATTTTTAAGATGCAAGGTATGATGTAAGATGATATTCTTTTATCAAAAATCCAAAAATATCAAACTACTTTTATTTGGTTCTGAAAATTTTGAAAAAATTACTATTAATGATTTTTTTTGTCAATGTAATGATTTAAAAGTTTAAAATAGTTTTGGAATTATATATATATTACAGAAATAAATTTAAATGTTATTTCTTGATATATTTCTTTTTATGTTTTTTTTAGACTTCTTAGTCAGTGTACTGAATATTTTGAGCTTGGTTGCAGACTTCTTCATGGTCTAACAGGTATAATGATTCTAAACTATTCTGAAAGAGTTTTAAAACGCACAATTTCTAAGCAATAAAGGATATTTAAATTAATTACTTCTACTGCTGTAACTGCTTTTAATCTCTTTACTGTACTTGATAGATAACCAGATATTCCAGTATTTGCACAATATTCAATTATGGAGAGTTTTGAACCATTAAAAAATACTGTATGATGCCCCAAAAAATAGGATAATTCCAATGCAGTTTCTCCATACAACAGAAATATATATATATATATATAAAGAAACTATTATTCTTTAATGTAATTATGATATATCCAAATGTATTTAACTTAATTGAAACAACTTTATAAATTTAGAAATATATCAAATGCCGGGAAAAGAAAGCTAAAATTTTATATTACAATGCAAAAGTTTAGACAATGAATAAATTCATAAAGATTCCTAATTCTGAAATTTTAAAAAGCATTTAATTTGTAAGAAAATTGAAATACGTTATATGCTTTTAATTAAACTATAGTTTTGAATGAATTTGTAACCTATTTTTAATACCTCACTCCAAAGCAATATGGGGCACTGTTTTTTTGTTTTATTATGAATCTTTAGTTACTATTTTTAAAAATGTTTAAAGTAGTGAGTTTTTGCAAATTTTGCTGAAAATGAGGGAAAATAAATACTGAATTTTATGTTATAAAGCATGGCTTTATAAATTTTTTCAAAAAAAAAAATACAATATTTAAAAACCCCCAACCTTTGAATAGTTGAAATAACTGTTGTAACTCAATTTTGTTGTAACTTGTTCTTGCGGAAATATAAGTTTCAGCCTTTTCAGAAATGAATTTTATCATTCTTGAGATGGATTTTATGTAATTCTGCAATATTTTTAATATATCAATCATATTTTGTATAAATTTATTCATTTTTTTGTTCAGTTAAACATACTTATTTGGCTTCTTGGCATTTATACTTGGCACACATTTCATTATTTTATGTAGTTCAGCCTTTTTAGTTCCAAACCTGTATCATGTCTGGAAACATTTCGTCATGATTCCAGAATTAAAAAAATAACAAGGAAATAATTAAAAATGATGAATAAGAAAGTTATACGACTTCAAATATTCAATAAATTTTAATGCTATGCTTTAAACAATTTTTTTTAATCATATTTGCATTTATAAGTATTAAAGAATATATAATTTATATAAAATGCCACAAAAGTGTTAAGAGCTTTTTCACATTTGGGGCAATTTTAGAAACTATTATTAAAATTTTCATATATTTCTCGGTGTTTTTTACATGTTACATAAACCCTCTAAGAAGTACAACTGACCTTTTCTGATTTCTTTTTCATTTCAAGAGCCAATTATTCATGCTTATAATTTGTTACACTCATAAAATTCTAAGGATAAAATATTATTATTATTTTTTTTTTTATTTACTTAGAAAGCTAAATTATCACACTTTAAAAGGGGGAGGGGGGAATGGATACTTAAAAGAGTTAATATTGATTTGTGAGTATCAGTCAAAATTATAATTATGAATTTTATATATTGTTTATTTAAGTGCTTTAAAATATATTTTAATTTTAATTTAATACATGATTATTAATTTTGTTTTATGCTTTAATATGTGGTAAGGTTGCAGTTAATTTGCAGAGGATTATAATATTTTAATTTGGATGTTGATGATTTTATTGATTAAAACTATTTAGTGATTAGAAAAATTAGCAAGTAATTTTCTTTTTATGTAGAAGTGTCTATAAATATGATAAGCATTAAAAATGTGTTTAAAATTATTTTTTGACGCAAGGAAATAATTAATTGAAGCTTCTCGCAGATTTTGATCAAAAGCGCCTTCATGTTGATCCCAAACAAATGATTGAAGATGAAATTGCATGGCTTCAAGGATTTTCTCCATCATCTTCTACTGTACTTCAGTCTGCTGATAGTGCATTGATGGCTGGTCATTTTCGTTTTGTTAAAACTCTCTTGACTTGCGATGGTGTACAGAAGCAAGAAGTTGGTATGATCAGCTATTTTTTAAAAACCATTTTTACTTTTTCCATATTTATTGAATTGCGTATTAAAAATGTTGTAAAAAAGTAATAATCTGAATGCTGTTTTATGGAAAATTATAAAAATTGAATTGCTTCTTATTATATTTTGAAGTGTTTATAACTGAATTTATTTTTTTATTAGAAATTTTATACTGTAGTGCCCCTTTGTATGTAATAATTCATTTCAATATTAATTGATATTCTGTAGAAAACATGTTCCTAGTATTTTTAATCAGACATTGCACATTTCCATGGAAATGAAGATTTAAGCTTTTTCAGAGTTGAATTATATCATTCTTGAGATCTTTTAATGTTTCAAGTATTTTTGTATAAATTATTTCATTTTTTTTGTTCAAGTAATAATATTTATTTTACTTCTCATTGTTTATCTTTGGCATGATTCATTATTTTATGAAGTTTAATTTTTTTTTTCTCTCTGTCTCCAAACTTGTGTATGATATATTAAAAGTCTTGGAAAGTAAAAAGAACATTTTTCCATTGTCAAAATGCAAATTTTGCATTTGAGGTTTTTTTTAATCATTACTAGAAACATTGTTAAACAGCATTTTGCAGGGGGGGGGGAGGTGAATTATAATTTAATGTTAAAATTTTTTACATTAAATTAATTTTTTTTCTGAACAAAAATATTTATTCATTCTGCAAAACTGTCTCTATATTGTCTTTCTATAAAACTATCTCTTCTTATCTTTGCTCATTTGCTATATTAATTATATTCTATTTGTGATGTATTTTTATTATTTCATTTATGATGTAATTATTACTCTTTTCCAATTTAGGGAAGGTATTAATACCTGATTTGTTAGTGAATTTTCTGTTTCCTGCTTCCTTAAGGATATCAAGTGGTAGAAATTGTAGCAGTATCAGTGAAGACTGTGCTTCTAAGTAAGTTTAAAAATATTGTAAGAATCAATTCTGAATTTTTTATTCTATGATGAAACATATAATGCTATTTTACAATTGGGAAACATAAATTGTTATACATGTTTAGAAATATATTAATTTAGGTCGGAGAATGATGTAAATCCACTGCATTCCAGTGATTTTTTTGTATGTAGAAATTATAGTCCTTATGAAATATTTTTCAATGTATGTGTAATTTGCTATATTGGACTGCAACCATCTTTATCTCCATTACACAAAGGCATATACAAAGGGGGGGGGGAAATTTTAACACATTAAGTGTGTTTATTTTTTCCTTCACAATTATTGTCCAAATTTCAGTTATTCAGAAAGAAACTGATCATACCAGTTTAGGATAGTATTGAGCATGTGGCATCACTGTCCATCCATGCGGGCTATTTTCTGAATGCATGACATGCTTCAAATATGCCAGTAATGCAACTTAATGTACCTTGCATTTAACTTTGGTTTCATTGATAAGATATTCCATTGTTTGTCCAAAAATGAATAATACTTTTCTTTAGTATCGATCCTTCCCTCAAGAATTTCTATTATTTCATTATGGTTATATTGTTATATTTCATTGTGGCTTGTCTATAGCAGGTGGAAATTAATATATAGGGTAGGTAATAATGGCCCAATGCTTCAATGCTCTTTCTCTAATGCATATTCTTACCTGTTGACACCACATTATTTAAAAAAAAATTAAAATCTATATTTGATTAAAAGTTATTAGTGGCTTTAACTCATTATGGTTTGCATTATTATTTTGGATGCTATTTATCTCAAAATTTTATATGGCATATTTTTTCCTTATTTTTTCAGCTTGATAAATGGTAGAATAATAAGATTGTAAATGAAAATGAAAAGATAATGATAATATATTTTTGAATGCAAATTATATATTATTAATTTGCACTTTTTTATGAATTATTGTAAATATAATTAATTATTGAAATTATTTAGAATGTATATTATTCTAGAATTGAAACTATGAATAATATTTTTGAAAGACATGGTAAGAATCTGCAATAAAATTTTGAAAAAGTTTATAAATTTTTTTTTTTTTAAATGGCAAATTTTTCTGTAGATAAAAATTGCAGCAGTGACTATGTATATTTGATTATTAAATGTCTTATAATATTTTTTAAAATTATATTTGCATTATTTATGCATTTTATATCATTATTTATTATTTCTATATTAATTTTTAAAAATATCTTTTATGTAATTGTATCTTACTTCCTTTATTACCTTGCAGTTAATTATTTTTTTAAAAAAAAGCACAAATGCATATTGCTATTTTTGTTGGTAAAATCAGTGCCTTAATTGGTGGGTTTAAATATTTTGTAGTTCTACATAGTACACATTATGAAATCCTCTTTTAATAAATAGGCAATTTATCCTTCCCTTTTTTTTAATCTAAAAAATGTTAATGATTTAATTAGAGGCATTATTTTTTATTTTAGTAAGTTTGTGAAAACGTATATGTTTTTTATTTGTTATGTTTCATGATTAAACCTTTCATTTCCTTGTTTATATTATTATATATATATTATTTAAACAGATGCTCATTGTTCATTCAACAGCCAAAAAATTGAATAGCCATAAGGAAGTATACAGAAACATGAGAAACAAAACATGGAGAAATATTTATAATTTATAATTCTTAAAGTATTATCTATACCTTATAATTTGTTTTATTTTTAAACAAATTTATTAATCTGACAACAAAGCTAATTTTAGTTATTTAATTGACATGTGCACCTCTCCCGCAACCCAGCAGTCTGCTAAGCTGGACTGCTGTGTAGGCAGTAATCCACCACTGCATGTATTGCTTAATGGCTTATTTTTTGGTATAATAAATAATGTTATTTTTTAATTATTTGAAACTCGTGATTTAAATTATTTTATACAGATTTTTATGTTAAATACCAGATTTTTGAGGGATGCAGAAGCAAAAAATGAATGTATATATAAATAAGACTCTTGATCTGGAATTTTTAAAAATTTGTCTGAACTATTTCAGGTGCAAAAGTTTTGAATCACGTGCAGCTGCTTATGATGTTTTAGTTGAACTTGCTACTAGTTGTGCAGAAAATATGGAGAACATTTCAAAACGGATATTGTCAATGCATCATACTTTAAAACCAGAACTAGCTAAAGAATATGAGGTTTGTTAGTTGTTATCTGCTTTTGTAAAACATTCTTTAAAAAAATGACTAAATAGTGGAAATTTTGGGTTTTATTTTTAAAATGTAATTCAATTTATTTTTAATGTTAAATTACATTTTGGATTAAAGATAAGAATATACAAAGAAGTTTAAATTTTAATATTTTAAATAAGACATTCATTTTGAAAAAAAGTGAATTTGAAAATAATTCTTAGAATATCATGGACATAAGTTATATAGTTGTTATTTATATTTATAGAGTTAAAATTGAAGATTTATAATTGTGTTTTCAATTCTTTAGTATGAACCTTTAGTTGCTCCGAGAGCTCCTTGTGGATATGTTGGTTTGAAAAATGCTGGTGCTACTTGCTACATGAATTCAGTTATTCAACAATTATACATGCAACCTGGTATAAAAGAAGCTATTTTATCAATTGATGAAAATGAACCAAATGAAGATGGGTGAGAAGTTATTTCTATTTCTTTTTGATAAAATGCTATTTATTCATTCAGACACATTTTAAAAACAAATTTTCAAAATTATTAAATTTGTTCATTTAAAGCTGGTTAAGTTAAATCTTAGTTGTATGGTATTGTTAAATAATCATTGTGATTTAATAAGGTTTTTAAAATAAATTCCACAAATAAAATATTTCAGGAGCACAACTAGTAATAATTTATAGTTTAATTCCATTTTTACTATAAAATTATTTTAATATAAAGGATATTCTAGAAATATAGTATCCAGTACCCATAACTGGTATCATCAATTAATTTTTTTTCTAAAACAAAATTAAATGATATATTGATAGTAATACTATAGAATTATTTTATACTAGTGTGTTCTTGATGAGGGGATGGATGCAATATAAAATATAACAAATTAAGTAATTTTAATTTTTTTTTGTTCTTTCATTTAAATTGTTTATAATGTTTACATATAATAATTTATGATTTTTTCTTCTTGCACAGTCCTGTAGCTCTAAAGATCATTCTACATGCAATTTAGTGTCTAAAGTGTTGATATGTTGTATATAGTTATACATGTAATAATTGTATATCTAATGTATTAATATATAATCGTAGAGGAATAACTTTTTTGCAGATATCTTGGTGTATATATAATATCCCAGGTTTAATTTATAAAAAAATATTTGATATATTAAAAGATAATTAGAACTATGTAGAAATCAAAGTTCTTAAGGAAACATTATTTTAACATCATGGAAACTTTTTATAAATTTCAGTAAATTGAATAAATCAAATAAATGGAGGACATATTTTCAAAATGAAAATTATTTTTTCTTTTTATAAATATTAACTTGTTAGTTTTGGTATTGGGTAATTTTTGAGGAGTAACATTTTGCATTTCGTTTATTCTATTTCAGACTTTTCTATCAGTTTCAAATGGTATTTGGTCATCTATTAGAATCTCGTCTTCAGTATCATGCTCCTGAAAGTTTTTGGAAATGTTTTCGATTATGGGGTGAACCAATAAATGTTCGAGAGCAGCAGGATGCTTTTGAATTTTTTACGCATTTAATTGACCAAATAGATGAATATCTCATGAAAAAGGGCTGGGATCCTGTCTTCAAACCAAAATATGAAGGAACATTTTCAGATCAAAAAATTTGCCAAGGGTGTCCTCACAGGTGTCTTATTTCATTATTTAATCTAATTACATAAATAAAATTATACACTATTTATTTTTAGATTAGTTGGCTTTTCTACATTTGAGTATTCTTTTAATGTACATTTTATTTGAAGTTAATGAATGGATTTTTTTAGATATGAAAGAGAAGAAACTTTTATGGCATTAAATTTACCTGTGAAAAGTCAAAATCTTCTTGATTCATTAGATCAGTTTGTTAAAGGAGAACTTCTTGAAGGGCATAATGCTTATTTGTGTGAAAAGTGTCATGAAAAGGTAAATTCATAATCCTGCTTTTACCTCAAAGTCAGTTCCTTATTTAAAATGTGTTTGACTTTGTCATGTATTGTATAATTTTCAAAATTACTTGTTTCATAATAAATTAATATTTTGTTTATATATTAAAATTGATTTATTTTATATATAAATACCATTATCATATTTCTTCGATTTCATTGAATCAGTTATTTTATTAATAAAATGTTATTGTTATATAGATGCACCTCATAAATTTTTTTGAAAAAGTTTCATGTCTATTTCAATTTTTAACATTTTATTTCTCCATTTCCCATTATTTTTTAGTTCCTTAAATTTTTTTATTTTATATTTTATTTGTATTTAATTAGTTTAAATTTTGTTCTGCTTTTTATCATGTTATTGCATTATTATTACTTTCATTATTTTTTCTTTAAATTTGCTTCTTTCATCTTATTTTATTTTACAAATTACATTATAAAATTGTATCTTTATTCTATCTTCAGGCCTAATTTATTGGTACAATTCCATTGTATTATTAGCAGAAGAAAGTCTTTTATATTGTTCCAAATAATGGTATCTTGTATTTAAATTTGTAAAAAGGAAGAGGATTTCAGAAATATTTTGAATATTTCTTTTGTTTAACATCTTTTGTCAGTTCTTTGAAATATATACTGAATATCAGTCACATAATAATATGGAGCTCCACTTTTCAGTCCAGAAAAGTAAAATTGTAGCAATATTTATGTACCTATGTAATTTTAACAACATAGAACATAGGTAATGTTATTTTAAAACAGTGGGCCCTAAGCATTTTGCCTTTCTTGTCATCTTTTAGTTATATAAGGTTTCATTCTTTTTTTTCAGCGTAATACAATTAAAAGAACTTGCATCAAAACTTTGCCTTCTGTATTAGTAATACAGTTAAAAAGATTTGATTATGATTGGGAGGCTAATCGATCTCTGAAGTTTGATGATTATTTTAAGGTAATTTCTTTAAAAATTTATTACTTGGATTTTTTTTCAAAATTTGTTTTTCAATATTGTAGTTTTTCACATAAATATTTATATTTTATATTATTTTGGTGTCAAAATATTGCCATTACACCAATAAAAAGTAATGATTAAATTTACATTTTATCAAAACAATGTGTTATGTATCATAACAAAATTTTTGAAATGTTTTTGATCAAATAATTTTTTTAGTGCTGTTGAATTTATAAATGTTAATCAGTTTTTATACTATTTAGTTTTTTGAAGCATTTATAAAATTATACAAACATTTCTCTTTCATAATTAGCATAACTTATAACATGCTTGAAATGTTTTATTGTGCTCTGATTTATTATTTAAGCTTGAAATCAAGTTTTGCAATTAAGTAGTTAATTATATTTTTTTGTAATTTCATTTATTTAGTTTCCTTGGAAATTAGATATGCAACCATACACTGCAGAAGGTATTCAGGAGAGAGAAACTATGAAAAGTGAAAGTGATAGTGATGATCAGGTTGTTCCAGGATCAACAAATGCACAGAAAACAGGAAATTGTGTTTATGAATTAGTTGGCGTTCTTGTGCATAGTGGGCAAGCTAATGCTGGTCATTATTACAGTTACATTAAAGAAAGAAGGTATTTTCTTTCATATAGAATCCATTTTCACAAATAGCATTATAAAATTACAGTAATTTTTTAAATACTTTGTAGAAATTACAAATGCCAGATCATGTTTTGAATTTATTATTTCAGTCATAATTTAAAAAAAAATATTAAACAATGGATGGAAAAACAAAACTATGCAACGTCACATTCCTACATATGAAAGACTAATTTAATTGTAAACATCTTTTATTTGGAAATAAATCAATTTTTTATATCCGCTTGTAATTATTTGCAACCTGACCATATGATTGGTACATTAAACCACTTATGTTAATATTGTATTACTAAATGGATATATTGCTTTATAAAAATACATATTTTGAAATGAAATTCACATTAATTTCTATGTGATATTTTTTTCTTAATTTGTCCTTTTTAGATTTTAAAATAAGGTATTGATGTTATTAAAAAAAGTGACAGTATAAATTGATATTATTTATCCCACTTCCATCAATTCCATTTCTTTATGTAAAAATGTCATTGTGAATTAGTTTTTTACATTGTGAATTTAAGGGCTTTAATATGTATATATGTAGATTTAAGAAAAATTTAAATAAATTCGAAATTTATGAAATTGCATCTGTCTTGAAATTTCTCTTGCTACATTTTAGGTTTAATAATATTTTGCCTGATCAATTTCATATAATTTATTTCTATTGCTATTTATATTGATAGATTTTATTAAATTTATGTATCGGATCAAATAAATCTAACATATAAAGGTATGTATGTTAGAGTTTTTTCATGAAGCTTAAAATAGAATGTTTTTTGTTTATATTTAGACTTATTTTTAAATTTTGTTTATTGAAGTAGTTTATCAGTTTTAAATATATTAAAGCATCATACTCTTATGTATAAAAAAAATGCTGTTAATAAACTAAGATCTGGATTGTTGAAATTGTAAAATGCAAATATCATTTAAGGATAGTGTTTTCTTTTTTTGTACTTAAAGTGCAAGAATGCAAATTATTATTTCCATATGTGAATTATTCATTTAATATTTTCGTATGTATAAATCTAATACAAGTTCAATATTCAGATTAGATTCTGGTGCTAATCTTTCAAAATGGTTCAAGTTCAATGACATTACTGTGGAGGAATTTGAAATGAATGATTTGACATTAGAAGCTGAATGTTTTGGTGGAACTTACAAAGCTAAAGTTAGAGATTCAAGTAATTATATTGTATTATAATTCATTAACATTTTTGGTTCTAATATTTTAATTCTGAATATGAAGAAATTAAGTATAATATATGTGGTTTATTAATAATAATAAAAAAATATTTTTTTGAGAAAAAAAATGAAATGCATTTACACATTATAACTATATTATTATATAATTGTTTCTATACATCATTTGTTTTTTTAAACATATTGATGGATAAAAATTTTTATGCATTAAAATACAATTTTAAAATTTTCAGGTAATTCTTATCCTGAAATCCGACAGCGTTATTGGAATGCATATATGCTTTTTTATGAAAGAATTGAAGAGGCTGTAAGAACTCCAAGAACACCAAGAAAAACTCCAAACAAATTTTCTTTTAGAAAATCAGAAGAATTATCTTTAAATAAGTATGTTTATAAAATTCATTTTTTTT
>JAPMOR010025613.1:309177-348077 GCA_026543865.1 Argiope aurantia
CCCAACCTTTGAATAGTTGAAATAACTGTTGTAACTCAATTTTGTTGTAACTTGTTCTTGCGGAAATATAAGTTTCAGCCTTTTCAGAAATGAATTTTATCATTCTTGAGATGGATTTTATGTAATTCTGCAATATTTTTAATATATCAAGCATATTTTGTATAAATTTATTCATTTTATTGTTCAGTTAAACATACTTATTTGGCTTCTTGGCATTTATACTTGACACACATTTCATTATTTTATGTAGTTCAGCCTTTTTAGTTCCAAACCTGTATCATGTCTGGAAACATTTCGTCATGATTCCAGAATTAAAAAAATAACAAGGAAATAATTAAAAATGATGAATAAGAAAGTTATACGACTTCAAATATTCAATAAATTTTAATGCTATGCTTTAAACAATTTTTTTTAATCATATTTGCATTTATAAGTATTAAAGAATATATAATTTATATAAAATGCCACAAAAGTGTTAAGAGCTTTTTCACATTTGGGGCAATTTTAGAAACTATTATTAAAATTTTCATATATTTCTCGGTGTTTTTTACATGTTACATAAACCCTCTAAGAAGTACAACTCATCTTTTCTGATTTCTTTTTCATTTCAAGAGCCAATTATTCATGCTTATAATTTGTTATACTCATAAAATTCTAAGGATAAAATATTAAAAAAAAATTATTTACTTAGAAAGCTAAATTATCACACTTTAAAAGGGGGAGGGGGGAATGGATACTTAAAAGAGTTAATATTGATTTGTGAGTATCAGTCAAAATTATAATTATGAAATTTATATATTGTTTATTTAAATGCTTTAAAATATATTTTAATTTTAATTTAATACATGATTATTAATTTTGTTTTATGCTTTAATATGTGGTAAGGTTGCAGTTAATTTGCAGAGGATTATAATATTTTAATTTGGATGTTGATGATTTTATTGATTAAAACTATTTAGTGATTAGAAAAATTAGCAAGTAATTTTCTTTTTATGTAGAAGTGTCTATAAATATGATAAGCATTAAAAATGTGTTTAAAATTATTTTTTGACGCAAGGAAATAATTAATTGAAGCTTCTCGCAGATTTTGATCAAAAGCGCCTTCATGTTGATCCCAAACAAATGATTGAAGATGAAATTGCATGGCTTCAAGGATTTTCTCCATCATCTTCTACTGTACTTCAGTCTGCTGATAGTGCATTGATGGCTGGTCATTTTCGTTTTGTTAAAACTCTCTTGACTTGCGATGGTGTACAGAAGCAAGAAGTTGGTATGATCAGCTATTTTTTAAAAACCATTTTTACTTTTTCCATATTTATTGAATTGCGTATTAAAAATGTTGTAAAAAAGTAATAATCTGAATGCTGTTTTATGGAAAATTATAAAAATTGAATTGCTTCTTATTATATTTTGAAGTGTTTATAACTGAATTTATTTTTTTATTAGAAATTTTATACTGTAGTGCCCCTTTGTATGTAATAATTCATTTCAATATTAATTGATATTCTGTAGAAAACATGTTCCTAGTATTTTTAATCAGACATTGCACATTTCCATGGAAATGAAGATTTAAGCTTTTTCAGAGTTGAATTATATCATTCTTGAGATCTTTTAATGTTTCAAGTATTTTTGTATAAATTATTTCATTTTTTTTGTTCAAGTAATAATATTTATTTTACTTCTCATTGTTTATCTTTGGCATGATTCATTATTTTATGAAGTTTAATTTTTTTTTCTCTCTGTCTCCAAACTTGTGTATATTGTGATATATTAAAAGTCTTGGAAAGTAAAAAGAACATTTTTCCATTGTCAAAATGCAAATTTTGCATTTGAGGTTTTTTTTAATCATTACTAGAAACATTGTTAAACAGCATTTTGCAGGGGGGGGGGGGAGGTGAATTATAATTTAATGTTAAAATTTTTTACATTAAATTAATTTTTTTTCTGAACAAAAATATTTATTCATTCTGCAAAACTGTCTCTATATTGTCTTTCTATAAAACTATCTCTTCTTATCTTTGCTCATTTGCTATATTAATTATATTCTATTTGTGATGTATTTTTATTATTTCATTTATGATGTAATTATTACTCTTTTCCAATTTAGGGAAGGTATTAATACCTGATTTGTTAGTGAATTTTCTGTTTCCTGCTTCCTTAAGGATATCAAGTGGTAGAAATTGTAGCAGTATCAGTGAAGACTGTGCTTCTAAGTAAGTTTAAAAATATTGTAAGAATCAATTCTGAATTTTTTATTCTATGATGAAACATATAATGCTATTTTACAATTGGGAAACATAAATTGTTATACATGTTTAGAAATATATTAATTTAGGTCGGAGAATGATGTAAATCCACTGCATTCCAGTGATTTTTTTGTATGTAGAAATTATAGTCCTTATGAAATATTTTTCAATGTATGTGTAATTTGCTATATTGGACTGCAACCATCTTTATCTCCATTACACAAAGGCATATACAAAGGGGGGGGGGACACTTTTAACACATACAGTGAGTTTATTTTTTCCTTCACAATTATTGTCCAAATTTCAGTTATTCAGAAAGAAACTGATCATACCAGTTTAGGATAGTATTGAGCATGTGGCATCACTGTCCATCCATGTGGGCTATTTTCTAAATGCACGACATGCTTCAAATATGCCAGTAATGCAACTTAATGTACCTTGCATTTAACTTTGGTTTCATTGATAAGATATTCCATTGTTTGTCCAAAAATGAATAATACTTTTCTTTAGTATTGATCCTTCCCTCAAGAATTTCTATTATTTCATTATGGTTATATTGTTATATTTCATTGTGGCTTGTCTATAGCAGGTGGAAATTAATATATAGGGTAGGTAATAATGGCCCAATGCTTCAATGCTCTTTCTCTAATGCATATTCTTACCTGTTGACACCACATTATTTTAAAAAAATTAAAATCTGTATTTGATTAAAAGTTATTAGTGGCTTTAACTCATTATGGTTTGCATTATTTCTTTGGATGCTATTTATCTCAAAATTTTATATGGCATATTTTTTCCTTATTTTTTCAGCTTGATAAATGGTAGAATAATAAGATTGTAAATGAAAATGAAAAGATAATGATAATATATTTTTGAATGCAAATTATATATTATTAATTTGCACTTTTTTATGAATTATTGTAAATATAATTAATTATTGAAATTATTTAGAATGTATATTATTCTAGAATTGAAACTATGAATAATATTTTTGAAAGACATGGTAAGAATCTGCAATAAAATTTTGAAAAAGTTTATAAATTTTTTTTTTTTTAAATGGCAAATTTTTCTGTAGATAAAAATTGCAGCAGTGACTATGTATATTTGATTATTAAATGTCTTATAATATTTTTTAAAATTATATTTGCATTATTTATGCATTTTATATCATTATTTATTATTTCTATATTAATTTTTAAAAATATCTTTTATGTAATTGTATCTTACTTCCTTTATTACCTTGCAGTTAATTATTTTTTTTAAAAAAAGCACAAATGCATATTGCTATTTTTGTTGGTAAAATTAGTGCCTTAATTGGTGGATTTAAATATTTTGTAGTTCTACATAGTACACATTATGAAATCCTCTTTTAATAAATAGGGAATTTATCCTTCCCTTTTTTTTAATCTAAAAAATGTTAATGATTTATTTAGAGGCATTATTTTTTATTTTAGTAAGTTTGTGAAAACGTATATGTTTTTTTATTTGTTATGTTTCATGATTAAACCTTTCATTTCCTTGTTTATATTATTATATATATATTATTTAAACAGATGCTCATTGTTCATTCAACAGCCAAAAAATTGAATAGCCATAAGGAAGTATACAGAAACATGAGAAACAAAACATGGAGAAATATTTATAATTTATAATTCTTAAAGTATTATCTATACCTTATAATTTGTTTTATTTTTAAACAAATTTATTAATCTGACAACAAAGCTAATTTTAGTTATTTAATTGACATGTGCACCTCTCCCGCAACCCAGCAGTCTGCTAAGCTGGACTGCTGTGTAGGCAGTAATCCACCACTGCATGTATTGCTTAATGGCTTATTTTTTGGTATAATAAATAATGTTATTTTTTAATTATTTGAAACTCGTGATTTAAATTATTTTATACAGATTTTTATGTTAAATACCAGATTTTTGAGGGATGCAGAAGCAAAAAATGAATGTATATATAAATAAGACTCTTGATCTGGAATTTTTAAAAATTTGTCTGAACTATTTCAGGTGCAAAAGTTTTGAATCACGTGCAGCTGCTTATGATGTTTTAGTTGAACTTGCTACTAGTTGTGCAGAAAATATGGAGAACATTTCAAAACGGATATTGTCAATGCATCATACTTTAAAACCAGAACTAGCTAAAGAATATGAGGTTTGTTAGTTGTTATCTGCTTTTGTAAAACATTCTTTAAAAAAATGACTAAATAGTGGAAATTTTGGGTTTTATTTTTAAAATGTAATTCAATTTATTTTTAATGTTAAATTACATTTTGGATTAAAGATAAGAATATACAAAGAAGTTTAAATTTTAATATTTTAAATAAGACATTCATTTTGAAAAAAAGTGAATTTGAAAATAATTCTTAGAATATCATGGGCATAAGTTATATAGTTGTTATTTATATTTATAGAGTTAAAATTGAAGATTTATAATTGTGTTTTCAATTCTTTAGTATGAACCTTTAGTTGCTCCGAGAGCTCCTTGTGGATATGTTGGTTTGAAAAATGCTGGTGCTACTTGCTACATGAATTCAGTTATTCAACAATTATACATGCAACCTGGTATAAAAGAAGCTATTTTATCAATTGATGAAAATGAACCAAATGAAGATGGGTGAGAAGTTATTTCTATTTCTTTTTGATAAAATGCTATTTATTCATTCAGACACATTTTAAAAACAAATTTTCAAAATTATTAAATTTGTTCATTTAAAGCTGGTTAAGTTAAATCTTAGTTGTATGGTATTGTTAAATAATCATTGTGATTTAATAAGGTTTTTAAAATAAATTCCACAAATAAAATATTTCAGGAGCACAACTAGTAATAATTTATAGTTTAATTCCATTTTTACTATAAAATTATTTTAATATAAAGGATATTCTAGAAATATAGTATCCAGTACCCATAACTGGTATCATCAATTAATTTTTTTTCTAAAACAAAATTAAATGATATATTGATAGTAATACTATAGAATTATTTTATACTAGTGTGTTCTTGATGAGGGGATGGATGCAATATAAAATATAACAAATTAAGTAATTTTAATTTTTTTTTGTTCTTTCATTTAAATTGTTTATAATGTTTACATATAATAATTTATGATTTTTTCTTCTTGCACAGTCCTGTAGCTCTAAAGATCATTCTACATGCAATTTAGTGTCTAAAGTGTTGATATGTTGTATATAGTTATACATGTAATAATTGTATATCTAATGTATTAATATATAATCGTAGAGGAATAACTTTTTTGCAGATATCTTGGTGTATATATAATATCCCAGGTTTAATTTATAAAAAAATATTTGATATATTAAAAGATAATTAGAACTATGTAGAAATCAAAGTTCTTAAGGAAACATTATTTTAACATCATGGAAACTTTTTATAAATTTCAGTAAATTGAATAAATCAAATAAATGGAGGACATATTTTCAAAATGAAAATTATTTTTTCTTTTTATAAATATTAACTTGTTAGTTTTGGTATTGGGTAATTTTTGAGGAGTAACATTTTGCATTTCGTTTATTCTATTTCAGACTTTTCTATCAGTTTCAAATGGTATTTGGTCATCTATTAGAATCTCGTCTTCAGTATCATGCTCCTGAAAGTTTTTGGAAATGTTTTCGATTATGGGGTGAACCAATAAATGTTCGAGAGCAGCAGGATGCTTTTGAATTTTTTACGCATTTAATTGACCAAATAGATGAATATCTCATGAAAAAGGGCTGGGATCCTGTCTTCAAACCAAAATATGAAGGAACATTTTCAGATCAAAAAATTTGCCAAGGGTGTCCTCACAGGTGTCTTATTTCATTATTTAATCTAATTACATAAATAAAATTATACACTATTTATTTTTAGATTAGTTGGCTTTTCTACATTTGAGTATTCTTTTAATGTACATTTTATTTGAAGTTAATGAATGGATTTTTTTAGATATGAAAGAGAAGAAACTTTTATGGCATTAAATTTACCTGTGAAAAGTCAAAATCTTCTTGATTCATTAGATCAGTTTGTTAAAGGAGAACTTCTTGAAGGGCATAATGCTTATTTGTGTGAAAAGTGTCATGAAAAGGTAAATTCATAATCCTGCTTTTACCTCAAAGTCAGTTCCTTATTTAAAATGTGTTTGACTTTGTCATGTATTGTATAATTTTCAAAATTACTTGTTTCATAATAAATTAATATTTTGTTTATATATTAAAATTGATTTATTTTATATATAAATACCATTATCATATTTCTTCGATTTCATTGAATCAGTTATTTTATTAATAAAATGTTATTGTTATATAGATGCACCTCATAAATTTTTTTAAAAAAGTTTCATGTCTATTTCAATTTTTAACATTTTATTTCTCTATTTCCCATTATTTTTTAGTTCCTTAAATTTTTTTATTTTATATTTTATTTGTATTTAATTAGTTTAAATTTTGTTCTGCTTTTTATCATGTTATTGCATTATTATTACTTTCATTATTTTTTCTTTAAATTTGCTTCTTTCATCTTATTTTATTTTACAAATTACATTATAAAATAGTATCTTTATTCTATCTTCAGGCCTATTTTATTGGTACAATTCCATTGTATTATTAGCAGAAGAAAGTCTTTTATATTGTTCCAAAGAATGGTATCTTGTATTTAAATTTGTAAAAAGGAAGAGGATTTCAGAAATATTTTGAATATTTTTTTTGTTTAACATCTTTTGTCAGTTCTTTGAAATATATACTGAATATCAGTCACATAATAATATGGAGCTCCACTTTTCAGTCCAGAAAAGTAAAATTGTAGCAATATTTATGTACCTATGTAATTTTAACAACATAGAACATAGGTAATGTTATTTTAAAACAGTGGGCCCTAAGCATTTTGCCTTTCTTGTCATCTTTTAGTTATATAAGGTTTCATTCTTTTTTTTCAGCGTAATACAATTAAAAGAACTTGCATCAAAACTTTGCCTTCTGTATTAGTAATACAGTTAAAAAGATTTGATTATGATTGGGAGGCTAATCGATCTCTGAAGTTTGATGATTATTTTAAGGTAATTTCTTTAAAAATTTATTACTTGGATTTTTTTTCAAAATTTGTTTTTCAATATTGTAGTTTTTCACATAAATATTTATATTTTATATTATTTTGGTGTCAAAATATTGCCATTACACCAATAAAAAGTAATGATTAAATTTACATTTTATCAAAACAATGTGTTATGTATCATAACAAAATTTTTGAAATGTTTTTGATCAAATAATTTTTTTTAGTGCTGTTGAATTTATAAATGTTAATCAGTTTTTATACTATTTAGTTTTTTGAAGCATTTATAAAATTATACAAACATTTCTCTTTCATAATTAGCATAACTTATAACATGCTTGAAATGTTTTATTGTGCTCTGATTTATTATTTAAGCTTGAAATCAAGTTTTGCAATTAAGTAGTTAATTATATTTTTTTGTAATTTCATTTATTTAGTTTCCTTGGAAATTAGATATGCAACCATACACTGCAGAAGGTATTCAGGAGAGAGAAACTATGAAAAGTGAAAGTGATAGTGATGATCAGGTTGTTCCAGGATCAACAAATGCACAGAAAACAGGAAATTGTGTTTATGAATTAGTTGGCGTTCTTGTGCATAGTGGGCAAGCTAATGCTGGTCATTATTACAGTTACATTAAAGAAAGAAGGTATTTTCTTTCATATAGAATCCATTTTCACAAATAGCATTATAAAATTACAGTAATTTTTTAAATACTTTGTAGAAATTACAAATGCCAGATCATGTTTTGAATTTATTATTTCAGTCATAATTTAAAAAAAAATATTAAACAATGGATGGAAAAACAAAACTATGCAACGTCACATTCCTACATATGAAAGACTAATTTAATTGTAAACATCTTTTATTTGGAAATAAATCAATTTTTTATATCCGCTTGTAATTATTTGCAACCTGACCATATGATTGGTACATTAAACCACTTATGTTAATATTGTATTACTAAATGGATATATTGCTTTATAAAAATACATATTTTGAAATGAAATTCACATTAATTTCTATGTGATATTTTTTTCTTAATTTGTCCTTTTTAGATTTTAAAATAAGGTATTGATGTTATTAAAAAAAGTGACAGTATAAATTGATATTATTTATCCCACTTCCATCAATTCCATTTCTTTATGTAAAAATGTCATTGTGAATTAGTTTTTTACATTGTGAATTTAAGGGCTTTAATATGTATATATGTAGATTTAAGAAAAATTTAAATAAATTCGAAATTTATGAAATTGCATCTGTCTTGAAATTTCTCTTGCTACATTTTAGGTTTAATAATATTTTGCCTGATCAATTTCATATAATTTATTTCTATTGCTATTTATATTGATAGATTTTATTAAATTTATGTATCGGATCAAATAAATCTAACATATAAAGGTATGTATGTTAGAGTTTTTTCATGAAGCTTAAAATAGAATGTTTTTTGTTTATATTTAGACTTATTTTTAAATTTTGTTTATTGAAGTAGTTTATCAGTTTTAAATATATTAAAGCATCATACTCTTATGTATAAAAAAAATGCTGTTAATAAACTAAGATCTGGATTGTTGAAATTGTAAAATGCAAATATCATTTAAGGATAGTGTTTTCTTTTTTTTTGTACTTAAAGTGCAAGAATGCAAATTATTATTTCCATATGTAAATTATTCATTTAATATTTTCGTATGTATAAATCTAATACAAGTTCAATATTCAGATTAGATTCTGGTGCTAATCTTTCAAAATGGTTCAAGTTCAATGACATTACTGTGGAGGAATTTGAAATGAATGATTTGACATTAGAAGCTGAATGTTTTGGTGGAACTTACAAAGCTAAAGTTAGAGATTCAAGTAATTATATTTTATTATAATTCATTAACATTTTTGGTTCTAATATTTTAATTCTGAATATGAAGAAATTAAGTATAATATATGTGGTTTATTAATAATAATAAAAAAATATTTTTTTGAGAAAAAAAATGAAATGCATTTACACATTATAACTATATTATTATATAATTGTTTCTATACATCATTTGTTTTTTTAAACATATTGATGGAGAAAATTTTTTATGCATTAAAATACAATTTTAAAATTTTCAGGTAATTCTTATCCTGAAATCCGACAGCGTTATTGGAATGCATATATGCTTTTTTATGAAAGAATTGAAGAGGCTGTAAGAACTCCAAGAACACCAAGAAAAACTCCAAACAAATTTTCTTTTAGAAAATCAGAAGAATTATCTTTAAATAAGTATGTTTATAAAATTCATTTTTTTTTAGAATGCTTAAAACTTATTTTACATTTATCTAATTTTTTGTAATATATTATTTAATTATTTTGAAAAATTTGTTTCTTGATTTTTGTTTTATTTAATTTATGTTCCTTTTTAGCTTTTGCACAAAAATTCATTCACTCAGCAAAACCTAAATTTACTTACTTGTTCATTAACTTATCTTAAAGTATATTGATTTTGGATGTGAGCTTTAATACTTAATAATTTGTTTCATTTGTTTTAGTATGATAAATTTATTAATATTTTAAAATGCTTTTTCTCCCTCTGTAATGTAATATTATTTCCATTTGTCTCAAATTGTGTCAAATCAAACTTTTCTATATTTGAATCAAGCAAAATAAGAATACATTATTACAGATAATGTATTAATATAAAAAAAGCAATAGCTGTTAACATCCAGTACCATTTTATAAAGATTTTACATTGAAATAAAAAAAAATCTAAGGTAATTAATAGACTAAAAACTCAAGTATTTTTTATTTTAAATATGCGTAAAGCAATATTAGAATCCTAAGTTTGCAAAAAAAGAAATTTGGAAACTATAAATTGATTAAGGTCATTCAAATGTTATGATTTAAGTTTTTTTATTGTCATGAATGTAAAGCAAAGATCATTTTTATTTATAGACATTTTTTGAAGAGATAGATTGTCTGCTGAGAAATGTAATAAGTAGAATAATTACTGTTTTATATATCAGTAATTGTAAATCCATACAAAGTATCCCACAGGACTGAAAAAAAATTTTAGATTAAAAAATAGCTATTATTAAAATCAGAAAAAGAAAATAGTATAAACAAACTGATTTATGCTCAAATCTTCCTTGAATTTTTTAAGTCAATGTATCACAATAAGCTTGTAATAATTAGTTATGAACAATGCAATAATTTCCTATTCGATACTCTTAGTAGTTAAAAAATATTAATGTATGTATTGTTCTAAAATATTTTTTATGTCATGTAATTGTATTTGTTTTAATAACTTAAAACGAAGTGGAATTTTCAAAATATGTGTAGCTAATAAGACAAAAGTGACTTTAAAGGAAAAAAGATTTTTTTTTGAAGAAGAAGAATGCTCTTTAATAATTGTTGAATGAGCTATTAAATTTCAATATATTTTTATTATATTTACAGAACTCCTAAAAAACTATCACCTTCTCATCATCGCCAAAGAGATAGTCTGACCCAATTGACTCAATTAGTGGACAGAGGGGAAAGACATGGGCTGTTCCTAGAAAAAATGCCCGCTCGCATTCAGCAAGTGGTGCATGATGAAAATTTAAGATTTATGCACAATTGTGATATTTATAATGATTCTTATTTTCTATTCATCAGGAAGTTACTTTTTGCTAACATAGTAAGTAACATTTTATTTTAAGATTTATATTAAAATTATTAATAATTTTTTTTCAAAATGTATGCTTAACCCTTTTGCGTCAAGTTTTTTTTTTTTTTTAAACATTAGAACAATTTTGGTAGCAGAAACTATGAGTAGGGCACACTAGAATGCTAAAACTAAGATGTTATATTTTTAGGAACTTTTTAAACACTGATTTAGGCCCGGGACATATATGTCCCATCAGTCCTGCCCACTGGGACATATGTGTCCCAGTAGTCCTCAATGAGTAATTTTGTAAAGAAAACTAATGATTTTCTAGTCATAAAAGTTTTATTAAGAATGGTATGGTTTGAAACAATCAATGCACAAAGGGACATTACACATCGTGCACATTATTTTAGTGCGTGATTACTTCTTTTGTTGTGCACATTTACGGCACCGCCGTCGTGTTTTTGTTGTTACTGGCAGATGGTCACCAACATTGAGTAAGCTTCGTGATGTTTTGGATGGGCGTCCAGTTCCTCTACGGCATTGATACTGTGCATTGAGCTTTCCGGATCGGTGGGAAATTCTCCCATTAGACTGAGAAGCGTTTCTATCCCAAAAGACTTTTTTGAAATTTGCTTGGGACATATGTGTCCCGTTAGGCGCGAAAGGGTTAAGATAATTTCCCTAAATTTTATTTTTGAATAAATTTAAGATTTTTAAAAGTTATCTTTATATTGTAACAATTTTTAACTATTTTTAATAATAGATATCATTGCAAGTAATAATTGTATGATATTTTTTCTGTATCTTTTTGTTCAAGTCTATGGTTTTTCTTTTTCAGAATCTTGTACATTCACCAAAATTCCTTAATTATGCTGTAAATAGTCTTCTGCCATTAAGTGTTAATTTTCTGCTCAATACATACCTACGCTATAAAAAGCGATCAAGGTATGCTCATATTTTTTTAGTAAACTTTGTATTAAAGTTTATATTTTATGTTATTTTATTTGTATAAGTATTCAAATCAAGCACTATTTAAAATTTTTGTTCTTAAAATACAATGGTATTCATTAATTTGTTTTAGTGATACTATGAATGAATTGGTTGACTTTATTGCCAAAGTTGTCAATCATTGCCAAGAAGCTTCCAATTGGTTCATTGAATTTTTAAGCACAGATACAGGTTTAAGTTATTTGAAGTGAGTGAATTGAATATCTTGATGATCCATGCTAATGCTTAATATCATAATGGAATAATTGAGATTTTTTTTATGTATTATTCTAATAGGCCATTTCTGTTAGACTGTCCTTGTCGAGAAGTTCGTCAAGTATTTTCACGCTTGGTTCAGAAAGGAATAAGCCATTTTCTTTTAAATGAGGGAGAAGTAGTAAGTAAATATATTATATTTCCATTATGATTTTTTTCATTGGACTTTTTATTTAATGGAACACTTCTCTGATTTTATTAAAGAATATATTTTAAAGTTTTCTGAATGATTTAAGTAGGTAAGCTAGCTGCACTATAAGTTTTCAATTAATAATTTGTGATCTTTTACTGTAGAGCTTATAATTTGTTATTTGAGGAGTAATGTATTATATTCTTAATAGTAGTTAAGAAATTAAATTCTGTGTTTTTGAAACTGAGTATCTAATTTACCTGGATGCGTGAATGCCTTTTTATATGTTGTTTTGTAGAATAAACATATCTCTCTGAATTTTGAGGGATTTTTTTTTATATTAGTAATAAGATTCAATTTATGTTTATTTTTGAATTATTTCTAATGCTTGATTTTATTTGTGGGACTGTTTTTTTTTCAGACTTCACCACATTTACAAACAATAATTCTTCATTTACTGGAAATGCTAAATCATGATGTTCCAGATAACTGTAAAAGTTGTAGTCAGTATTTCTGGCTTCTTAGTTCATATGCACAACTGGTTAGTAACATTTTTCTAAGTATGCTTTTTTATATGTTTATATAACTGTTATCTTTGTTTTTTTCCCCATTAATTTTGATATTTTTCTTTTGCATATTTTTTTACTGATGTACTGAATATGATTGTTTGTGAAGGTAATTTGTATCGTTGTGATATTGTATATAAGGATAAAGAATTTTGAATGTAATAATTCTGAAAATTTATCATAAAATGTATTATTGTGGTTATTATTTTTCTTGAAACTTTACACTGTAAATAAAACATTTGTTTTATTCTGTTGAATTTTAAAAATAGTGAATTTAACTTTCTGACAAAGGAAAATGTAATATTCTAATTTAAGAAAATTATTTAATGTTTCTAAAATTCTAATTTCATTATTTTTCTTCAGGGTCACAAAACTTGCAGTCACCTCATTCAGAATAATGCTTTTCAAAAACTTCTTATTTTCTTATTAGGACCTGCATCTGCTAATATGTCTAGTTCAGTAAGTTTGATCTCTTTTATTCTGTTCTTTTAAAAATATTTTAAGCCAACAAAACACAAAAATTAATTCTTTGATATTTTAACAATGTTTCGGTCACTTAACTGCCTTTTTAAGGTTCTTTGTTGAGTTTTTTTTTTTGCTTCACTTAGTATTTTTGATACGATATTTTAAATTTATATTAATTATTCTTTTTTAATTAAAAATAAAATTTGAAGAAATATTTAACTGAGTCTTTTTTTAAAATTTGATTTATGATCCATGTACATAATTTCTTAATATCACATTAAATGAATTTTTTCCTAAAGTGTATAATATTCTTAATTAAAATATATATATATGTTTGTGCTATATTTTTTCTGTAAGTTAGGGACAAAATATACATTGTACATTGTCTACTGATAACATATATAAATTTTTTCCTCTTATAGCTGCTTCCATTAGCCCTATTTGATTTGAATAAATTTTTCAGATATTATATTTTCCAAGTAAAATAAAACCACATATGCTTTGAGTTATTTTATATTAATTTTTTTTTTCAAGGATACTTTTTCTCGGAGATGGACTCCTTTACAGACACAAGAATTTGGTGCTCTTCATATAACAATGGCATCATTGATACTGAGCTGTGATTTGACTCCTTACAGAACTTGTGGTATTTGAATTATGATTTTCATGTTTCCATCTTCTTTCTTGCATCCTTTAAATAAAATTTTCCAAAATTTGATTAATTCTCCTCTATTACCCCCAGTTATTTTTTTCACAAAGAAATCAGCTGTTCTTATAAAAATAATTAAAAAATAATAATTGTGTGTCACTAAATCATTATCATTGATAACTATCAGAATATCTAGCTTGAATAGACATAGAATGCTGCTACTCTTTAAAGACACAATATGATGAATACATTTATTATAAATTATTACAAATTCTGCAAATTAGCTTCTTGACAAGGTTTTTTGAACCAAACTTGATGTTAATTTTTCTTATATATATGGTAATTTAGTATTCTGAAATTTTTACTCTTTTTCTACAAAATGTGGGAGTCTTATGAGAGTAGACAAAAGCTTGACTGCAATCTTTAGAATAGGAGTTTTTGTTAAGTTTCATTTGTGTAAAGCAGGTATGTGATTGTTGTGTTTCTGACTGCAGTGAAATTGTTAAATTTAACTGATAATTTAAACTGAATTTTTGCATAGCATCTTGAATTGTCTCCTAGTTCTATGAGCGAGCTAGTATGTTGCTGTTGTTTATTCAGAACTGGATTGTTTCTGCTTTATTAACTATAAGTATTTGTAAATAGCTACTGTAAAATTTCTGTTCATCCCTTTTTAATTGAAATCCATTCAATCCACAATCCTATTGAAACATTACAACACTATGTTTAGTCATTAAACATTAGTTGAGTAATTCTTGGATTAGGATATTCCTATGCTGAACTCAACCAACAGCAATATGTGAAATGAAGGAGTTTTATGATCAGTTGAGAAAAGTCTGTTATTGAAGTGTTAAAATTCAATGTAACTGTATCACATTTTTTTAATGCCATTTTGCATTGTCTTTTGTGAAAATAGGCAAAATATTATGATAAATCAAGGCATAATGTATGTCTATATCATATATTCATATCTATAAAAGTCATCATATATTTTTCTAAAAGTATGATATTCATAATTATTATCAGATGAAACTCCTGTTCTTTCTTTTCATGGCCTCATATGTTCGAAATTAATGATTTATCAAAAGTATTATTTATTCATTCAATACATTTAATATCAATCAATCTCAATTTATTTCTAGCATGTCTGCATTATACTGCTTAACTGTTTTTAACATATAAAAAAATTATATTTTTATGCAATGAAGCTCTTAAACCTTATTTATTCTGACAATACTGGTATATTTCAGTTTTCTTATTTTTTGATAGTTTGAATTATTGATATTGGTTTCTTAAGCAGTTTCTTTTACAAAGAAAAATATTTTGATGAAAATATATTGCAATCTTAGAAATACTATTTGAGATTTCTACATTGTTACAACTTTTAGTATTTCTATGTGTGAGAAATGATAAAATGCACAGTAGTATAACCTTAATGATGTTTTAAGTTGACATAAGTATTTCAAAGATGTGGAATGTCAGATTATTGGCTTAAAATATACCATTTCCTGTATATAAGAAGCTATACTGATACCAAGATAAAACCTCCATATTCCTCAAAATTATGCTCTGTAACTATTGAGATTTATAATCCATACCTTATTGATTTGATTTAATTTTTTTTAGGCTGCAATTTCCAAATTTATGTATAGACACTTATTTATATATACAGCAATTTAAACTTGCATTATGAACTATGTTAAATAACAATACGAAAAGTTATATTTAGTTAGATATTCTTGATGTACTAATATTTTAAATAAGAACCATATTTCTGCAATAAAACAAACCAGATCATGAAGCTTTGAATATCATTTTAGATCAGTTAACTGGCACTTTGAGGAAATAATTTTTTTGATTGGCTAATCTGCTTCAAGGCTAAATTGGTTGCAAGGTTTTATGCTTTTAAATGATCTAAAACTTTGTAAAATAATGATATGCAAAATTTTATAATTGGACCTGTTTTAATTGCAGAAGTGTGGAACTATTTTTGTTGAAAATATTAGTGAGCCAATAAAAATTATTATTATTGTCATTAGTTTGAATTTACCATTAATTAATTTAATAAATAATCAATATTTGAAATTATTAATTTATTGAACACTTTACATGATATCATTTATTCTTTGTAATTGCAAAGCATTTTTATAATTTTTAGCATTTCAATAATATACTTTTAACAGACACAATACTAAAACTGCTACTGAATTCTTTTCTATACATTATTCCTTATGAAACAGTATGTATAACTTACAGTATATAACTTATACAGTATTCTTATGTATGATTTTTTTTTGTATACAGTATTCCTTATTACTGTTACAGTTTCTATACAGTATTCTTTATGTTATTATTTTTGTTTCTCCTTTTAAAGAATTAGAAAATTACCCAGAAAGAAGCTCAATATTTTGTGCAAGTGAAACATTTCTTCCAATGCCTAAAGAAATACAAGATGCATTGTATGGACCAGGTGCTCCTAGATATTTGCAAGAGGTAATTTTTTAAAAAATATTTCAGTCTTTTATATCTAAATATGCACTAGATCATTAGTTTTAAGTGCCATTTCATGATTCAGCAAACATATTTCTAAACATTTGCCGAAACTAGATAGTTTATCTTTTTAATCTTTTCTTTCAATAATTAAAATACATTTTTATTTCTTCTTATAAGTTTTCTGTATGTCTTCTTTATATTTCCCATAAGATTTTAATTTTTTTTGTAGCTGTGTTTTTAATTTGTTTTAAAATTAAATATATGATTGATAGTTTTCCATATCTTAACATATTTGAATGAATACAATTAATAATAATTTAGAATGAATTTTATTATTATTTATTTATTTTACTACTAATTAGGTAAATGCATAATTTTTTTCAGATTGTTAGTGCTTGTCGAGAAGTATCTGGGTCTATATCTGTATTTACTGATATGTTAGTGCAGTGTTGCTTTTGTAATGAAGATTTTTCTGTTTCTATAATTCGCCAAATCATGGTAAGTATATGTTGCTATACACTTTTAGTTTTCTTTAATTATTTTAATCCTTAATGAAATTTTCCACGCTAATTTACGGTTTATGTGTTAACCTAGATACTTATGCATATTTATTTATATATTAATTAATACATGCTGAATTATAATGTTTATAATAAATATTTTGCTCTCAACTATTAAATACTAAACTTATTTGTTAATTTCTCTCCTTGTAGTTGCAATATTCTTCGGTGCCTTCCAATGAATTAAAAAACTTATCTTATTTATTATTGGAAATATTAGTAAGTATTAAATTTGTTTTTCTTATTATAAAAATTCGTATTTCACTTGATCTGAATTTAGGTTCATTTTATAAAATTTTATTCTAGCAAAATTATTTGATTTTTTAGTTTATTTTGAAGTTTCAATATTTGAATAAGTATATTTTTCATTTAACTTTTGTTCAATATTGATTTTTATATTGTTTTCTAAGTATTCGAAGGAATAATTTCACAACAAAAACTGTAATAGTAGCATGATTGTCAAGAATTATTTTTTAAATTATCTAAATTTAAAATGACTAAAAGAAAGAAAATTAGGTATTTTTCACCTATTTCTTACAGTAATTTTTTCATTGAGTTTGCCATTTCACTAAGCATATTAAATCAAATTGCATTTGATTAATTCTTATTTCATAATAAGTTTTCCATTTGTTAAAGGTGGAGGATGATTTCGGGAACACTCAGACCCTAGGTCTTTATCTTCCATTATCTTTTATGCAATTAATTTATAACATTTATTTTTCTAGGTACTAGAAGACACACTTCAGTTTAAAAGAGTCCTAATTGTGATAGATGGTATTTCTAGTGAAAATGAGCCTTCCTTTGATGGCATGCTTGGTAATAAACATTTTAATTTTTTTAACTCATGCTGTTATATTTTCCTTTATTTTTACATTATAAATTAATTTTGATTACATTTAAAATACTTTATTTGGCTTCCTATATGTTCTGATTTAAAAAAAATATATATAATTTTTTATGCACAATACTATGAAATTCCTATTGTTTTATGCTTAGAATAGGGGGAGAATTAAATTTAAGATGAATGTTGTAAAAGCAAAGTAAATTCTTTGTTTCCAGTTCAGCTTAAAGACATTCTAAATTATGATATTTGTATATGTAACAGCAACTACAATAATATAAATATCTTATTTTTTTATTTACACATTTTAATTTTTAATACATTTTCATGGTCTTTGTCGAGCTAATGATGCATGCTAATTATTATATGAGATTGTTGCTCGTAAAACCTTCTTTTTATGCAGTTTCCTTGTGATTGCATGGTTGTGGAATAATTTCCAATAGGAAATTATCTTGGCTTTATAAAGTCTGCTTCATAATTATGAATTTTGAAATGCTATTTAAATAAAGGATTAAATGGTTTTTAAAAGTGCATTAGATTTTAAAGTACAGCTTTTTAATATCAATTTTTAAAGTGAGTATCTGTTCTAAATTCCATAACTTTATAATTTTGCATATCTAATTGCTTTATAGAATGGTTAAGCTATTTCTTATCATTTTGTTTCATTTATTCTGGTGCTACCTTCAAATTGCTCCAATGGGAGGATTATGAGACTGAAGTGTTGACTATAGCCCTACTAGGGCTCTGAAAATCAGTTAAAAAAATGGGAATATTATTATTATTTTAATAGTTTCAAAAATTCCAAAATTAGATAATATTAATAATATATACTAAGAAAAAATAGAGTAGATGTTTTATTATTTTTTTTTGTTTATTTATAATTTTGGAAAAATAAATAAATATAAAAAAAAGCATTTTTTTTCTCTATTAAAATTTTTATCAATCTAATTTTCTTTGATATTAAATTTTTAATCAAAAATCAATAGAAGTTTTTACATTTTTTTTCTCAATAATTTGGTGAATATTTTTTTGGACCATGATAGCTCATTTTTTATAACATAGAAACATAGTTTAGCATAAAAATCAAACACAAAATCTTGGACTATGTCACTCACTCTTTACTTTCAACTCTCACAGGAACACATTAATGGGCTAATCATTTGGCCACTTGATGACACTACAAAATTAGTAGGCGGAGTGTTCTGCTGACTTATTGGTGCCTACATCCCCTCGAAATATCAGGACAATTATAGAAAAATTTAATACATTTCTTAATTAGATAATGCTAAAATTCAACTATTATCTTGTACAGAATACAAAAAATACTACACACTTAAATTAAAGCAGAACATTGTAAGCAAACATTTTTGAAAAGAAAAGATATGAGATATTTTAATATGTATGATGAACAACTTGAATATGCACTATATATTATTTTAAATACTAAATAAATAATTAATTAAACTAGATAAACATTGATTTTATTCACATGGTAATAAACAAATCTAAATAGCTTTTTTTTTTTTAAATACTTCTTGTGGAATTTTTAAAAATACTACTCTGACGTTGCCATCTGATCCATAAATGAAATCTTGTTTCTTCCCTTTGTCCACTGACAAGGGGAAAGATTATTAACTTTTAAAAGAATTGTAGAATCTTTTGAAACAATTTGTTTCTCAAACTGCCATTTGTGTCTGTTTTGCAAACTATTTAAGTAACCTAATTTCCATCCCCCCCAAATTATTTGGACAATTTTGCTCAATCTGGGCCATTGAGATAAAAAGTTATCTTTTCTATCTGAATAATCTGGATCAGGAATAATATTTATGGGATGGCTGATTAGAAAATGGCCTGGTGTCAAAATTTCGAAATTGTTTGGATCAGATGACAAAGGTGTCAGTGGGCGATTGTTTTGAATACCTTCAATTTGAATAACAATAGTCAAAAACTGTTCCATTGTTAAACACACATTACCAACAACTCTCTTTAAATGGTGTTTGAAAGATTTAACAACCGCCTCTCATAAGCCACTGAAGTTAGGTGATCTTGGTGGAATAAATTTCCATGTCATTTGTTCAGTTGTTAAGTAATTAGCTAGTGGTTACAGAGGTCTACCAATAATATTTGGAAAGCATTTTAAGTCTGAATTGAACCCTTTGAAATTAGTTGCATTATCAGAACAGATAGAGGAACTAGCACCTTTTTTAAAGTGGCAATAATTGCATCAGCAGTTAAGGCAGTGACTATTTCCAAGTGGATTGCCTTAGTAACAAAGCAAATGAAAACAGCCACATAACATTTTTGATAATTGCCTTTTCTCTGACCCTTGTATTCAATATAGAAGGATCCACAAAAATCTTATCTGAACATGAGTAAATGGATAACTGGGTTTAACCCTATTGGTTGGGAGATTTCTCATAATTTGAATTACATATCTAGGTTTGTTTTTAGTACAAATAATGCAATCATGAAGAATTTTTCTGGCTGTATTTCTGCCAGATAAAAGCCAATATTCCTATCTTATCAAATACAACAATGTTTGTGCACCAGCATGTTCAGATGAAAATATTGTATAAGTAACAAAGTGAATTTGTGATTATTTGGAAGTAATATGGGAAACATTTTATCATATGACAAATCAGAATTACTTAATCTTCCTCCAACACGTAAGACACCATTTTGATATGGAAATGGGTTCAAGCAACTTACCTGACTCTTTCTAATATTTTTACCTTTTTTCAAGAGCTTTTATTTTAAGATTCAAGGCAGTTACTTGAATAAGTTTGACTAAACTTGGTCAACTGCAGTTCTTTGGTGGCTAAAGGGCCTGACATTTTGCTTGAGTTTTTCAAATTATTAATTAATCAGAAAATAAAGGCTAAGACTTTAATTATTTTATAAAAATTATTCGACATATTAAGCATGTTATCTAAAAATGATAAGTCCACAGCTGAAACTGAACAGCAATTAGATAGATTTTTGAGTTCTACTAAATAAAGTTTCTCAGAAGAAACATCAACATTCTGCATGGAACTGTCCAATAGATCGTGGATGTCATCGCAATGATCAGGAAAGTTCATTATAAATGTTTTTAAGTCTCAGGAATCTGTTCTCATCCACGACAGCACGATTGTAGAATCCAAGTAATAGAAGACTGCTGTAATATCCATTTTTAATGTATTTCTTACTTTATGCATCAGTTTGATTTGTAGAATGTCACTATATAACTTTAAATGAGGCGTAGTTACTTGCTTGATCGGTGACTAGCTTCATTTTCACTTTCCCCACCGAATTGACTGTTCTGGTCATACGCCTTTTTAAACGAGTCACAGAATTCATGAAGATCAGTCACGTCCGCATTTGGAATAATGATACATCTTTCAATGTTAATTTCACAAACTCTTACCATTTACCAGCTTCTTATGCGAAAGGATCCCCCACCCCCCAATCAATCTTGAGCAACTACAGTTGTTGCATAAATATTCACTGGGTGTTCCATTCTGTTATGGCTTCATCAAACTTTTATTTACTACAAATAAGTGATTGGGCATTATTGTCTCTCTATGTGTTATATTATCTTTCCTTAGTATAACATTTTTATTTGTATATGTAATATTTAGTTTTTCTTGTATGGCAACATTATGTATTAGTTCCAGTTTGGAATTCTAGTATAGCAGATATGACTTCCTATGTTTTGAGATCATCATATCTTGTCCAGATTACTATTATCGAGCTTTATTTTCTGATGTAAAAGTAAAGTATAAGGCATGAGCACACAGCACTGTGCCAAGCAACCCATATAGATCAAAAAGTCTGGTGATAATGGGTAACCAACCTTTTGGTAGGATGACCTTTTACATTTACTTTAAAGGTAAAGCAGTTAATTTTAGCCTTCTTGGCAATTCCTGAAGCCTTAATTTCATCCTTTAATAAGAATTCATACTCTTTCTCCATGGTTGGGATAAGCTCAGAAGTATTCCCACACCACTTGTATAATGACATATGGGAGATTTTTAGAATGTCAACAAGTTGATGTTACAATGTTTTTGCCTCTTCCAATGTACTCGCTCCACTTAAAATGTTGTCTGTATAAAAGTCATAACACAAGACTGATGCAGCCTTTGGAAAGTTTTCTCCCTTGTCCATGGAAATTTGTTTGAGTGTTCTCATGGCTAGATATGGAGCACTAGCCATTCTGTAGTTAACCTATTTAGCTTATACGTTTTAATGGATTCATTAGCTCATTTAATAGGTCCTCCTTCCATAAAATTCTTTGGAGATTTCTTTGACTCTCATCTGTATTAATCATAAGATACACTTGACGATTATCTGCAGTAAATGCAAATATATATTTTCTGAATCTAACTAATAAGGTAAATAGATCATCTTGAATCACTTCACCATTATTGTTTTCTCACTGCACAACGCTCACAACAAAAACTTTTTTAAAACTCTCTCTGCCGATAGCTACAAAAACTCACAAGATGGCGTTGGCGTCGCAACATACCGCCCACCTTGAAATATTACATTTCAAAATAATAACACTAAACATCAATACAAAATATATCACACCAAAAAAATAATTACAGTATAATACAAATTACACTAAAGAACTACACAATATTACATTGATTGAATTCTATTATCCATAGGTAATTTACACAATTTTGAAATAGCTCTTTTGAAAACATCATTCTGTGTTTTCACATCACAAACTCTTGCGTTACCATCCTTACCCTGGTACTTGGTAAATTTTCCTCTTTCAACAGTAACAAATCACCTATCTTGACATTGGTTTTAATTATTTGCCATTTTGTGCAATTTTGTAAATGGCTTAAATAGGTAATATGCCAACGTTTCCAAATAAGTTGGACCATTTTTATTACTCTTTGCCTCAATTTTAACCTATTAGTGCCTACACTCGTAATATCTGGTTCAATTATTGCATTGATAGGCCTGCCTATTAAAAATTGTGCCGGGGTCAAGACCTTTAAGTCATCTATATCTGAGGACAATGGTGATAATGGTCTGGAATTTAGAATTCCTTCTATTTGATATGTAACTGTCAAAAATTCCTCATAAGTTAACCTAGCATTACCTACTACATGTTTCAGATGGTACTTAAAGGATTTCACTCCGGCCTCCCAAATTGGGCGAACAGGGTGGAATAAATTTCCATTCAACAACCTCTGAAAGTAAATACTCAGCAAGAATTTTATCTTGATCTATTACAATCTCAAGTAATCTCTTAATTTACCTATTCGCTCCAATAAAAGTTTGAGCATTATCCAAATAAATTTTGAATGATTTGCCTCTCCTTGCAAAAAATCTTTTCAGTGTAGCAATAAAAGCTTCACTCGTTAAGTCACTCACAATCACTAGATGAATTGCTTTGGTTACAAATCCTATAAAAATACACACATAGACTTTGTTTAAAATACCTTTTCTCTGATTGCGATATTTTATGAAGAACTAGCCGCCTTTGGCGACCAGCCGGTTCGCCAATATTACCGCTCTCTACAATTTTCAATTAAATATTTTAAGTAACTGGTCTCTTAAGAGATTCTCAAACAAAACAATTTTAATCTTCAAATTTTGATAGTCATACCAAACTTATACTGTTGTTTAGATCGTTTCGTTCAATTTACTCTATATATTTTGCTAATTTGTTGTCATTTCCGGTAAAACGTCAACTTTAATTTAAAGTGAAAATGATGAAATTGCAATTAATATAAAGATATTTTTTAATAAAACCAAGCGTTTTATTTTATTTATCATCTTTATTGCTATTTATTTATTACTATTATTATTGAATATGAGTATTGCAAACAGAATATCTCGGTATTTAAGTCTTATGTGAACTACAAAATATTTTTGATAATTTATGTAATATCTCAAAGAATAATTCAACAAAAATTTCTCAGATTTAGCATAAAATTCAGTTTTTAGTTTTGCTTTCAAAAGGATTGAAATGAAATCAATAATAATATTTTGTTCCAACCTATAAATATATTTCAAAAATTATGAAATCTAAATTTAATGCAGTAAGGTATCATATTCTGAGAAATATTCTGGACACACCAAATTTTAAATAAATGAATGAATGTTTCTATTTTCCACGATCAACTAAGACTTATTTATGAAGTTTCGAATGTTAAAAATCTAGAAAAACTCAACATTTTCATAATCTTAGGCCAATTATTCTTAGAAATCTGCGCGCTGATTGGCGTATTTTTTTTTTTGAAACGATCGATGGAAAATCTAAAATTATCCTTTTTTTTATTCAATAGTGATATTCAAATTTTCATAAATCAGTCAGTTTAAGAGATTGATTTAGTTGAATGGAAATTAACTCTTTTTATTTAAAATATTAGTGTTTCAAGAGCATTTTGTTATTCGTTATTTCGACAGCAGAAGCTTTATGTAAAATCAAAAATTCGTTATTTATTAGAGCATTTATTGAATTAAGTTACATAAAATTTAATCATTTTTCTGTTTAAACCATTTTAGTAAATCTGTTGTGTTCGTGCGTCAACAAAAATAGAATGCAGACAAACTTATTATGAAACTAAATCTTAATACATTATAGATAATATTATCATATTTACATCAACTTATTTTCATTCAAAATTCTAGCATCGTTTTTAAACAACAAATTAAAAGTTCCAAAAATATCACTGTTGCCAATCTGAATTTCACAACTATTGACAAAATAAAATTTATAATTATTAAAATAATCGTTTGCTACTTTTAAATAAAATATTTACGATTTATGTCGCAACAGATCTTTGTCTTACGAAAGGTTTACAAATTAGCTGTGTGGCCATGATTTGAATGGATATCCTGTTCATATTAAACAAAACTTGCCTTAAAATAAAACTGATTTATTGGATTAATAATATAGAGAGTGTAAAATATCATAAAAGAATTTTTCTTGAATTTATTTTTTAGAAAAAATAATATTTCATATTTGTTTCTTTTCCTACAGACACGTGACAAAAATTATATTTTTGCAGATTTCATTTCCAAAAAGATTTAATTTATTTTCAGTTAGATAATGTGATGGCAACACTTTGAAAAAAGCTATTTTTTTTCTCCTGAATGCGAAACGTGCTTAATCCTCATTTTTATTTTTGACGAAAAAAATTATTGAAAAACATAGTTAAAATGATTATTTAAAAATTCATTAAAAATAGAAATTTAATTTTAAGATTAAAACAGTAGTATCATTTAAAAGATAAATTTTTTATCTTTAACTTCATGTAAAAATCTTTTTTGTGCGGTAATATTTTCGGCAGTTATAGCAGAAACACGTCAAAATTTCGCTTAATTTTTAAATAAATAAAATTCTAATTAAAAATTCGAAAAAATAACCCCCAGGTGCAAATTCCCGGCCTCCAAGGTATACACGTGCCAAATTTGGTAGCTGTAGGTTGAATGGTCTGGCCTGTAGAGCGCCAACACACACACACACACACACACACACACATTGAGCTTTATTATAAGTATAGATATAGATATAGATGGTCCACAAAAATCAACTCCACTTGCATTGAATGGATAGTTAAGTGTTACTCGATCTTTCGATAAATCTCCCATTATCTGGTCTAACGTAACAGGTTTAGCCTTAAGACACATAATACATGAATGAACTATTTTTTTTACACAAATCACGACCACTTATAATCCAATATTTTTGACGTATGAGATATAACAATAATTATGGTGAAGCATGCAAATTTTTTAGATGAAAATGTTCTACCATTAAATAAGACAGTCTATGATTTTTAGATAAAAGAATTGGAAATTTACTATCAAAATCTAAATCACTGTGGGTAAGTCTTCCACCAATTCTCAAAATGCCATTTTCATCCAAAAAGGGAAATAAATTTTTTACCTGACTGTCAGTATGGACAAAACCTATACCCTGAGAGACTTTATTTCTTTATGAAAGTCTTCCTCTTGAACAATTTTAAGGAGCTTCATTTCAGATTCCTTTAATTTAACAGCTTTTAAGATTCCAAAATTCTTAGGAAAATTAGCTCTACAATTGTTCAAGAACCTGTAAATATAACTTAATATCCTAATTAAACGAACATAATTATTACTTAAACCAACTATATCATGCACAAAATTGTTCACTGTAGCATTAAGATAAACAGTTATTAGAGTCACTAAATTTAAAACGTTCTAGTTCATATTGTATCACTCTCTGGTTGGTCTTAAACTCGGATTGGAAATCTTCCATGGAACTCACTGCTGGTAGCTCACTGAAAGATATGTCCTCAGTGGACAAGAATGGAGGTCCAGTAGGGTCTTTTTGGATCCATCCTAAAACGATTGTTGAATCACTCCACAGGTACGTTGGAGGTGAATCCACTTGAAAAGCAATCGCAACTCGTTTCATCAGCTTTGACAAGAGGACGGCGGCACACAGCTCAAGCCGCGGTATTTTTACACTTTTCATGGGTGAGACTCTGCTTTTGCTCGTCACAAGTTTAACTGCTGGTATGCTGTTTGGCGAATAAGAACGACAGTATATCACTGCCCCGTAACACTTTTCTGAAGTGTCGGCAAAACCGTGTAATTCAATCCTTGTCACATGCGGATGCACAATACACCTTTCAATACAGATACTGTTTATACTCTTGAAATCCTCAAGGAACTGGTGCTATTCTTTGGCTCTTTCAGGTAGCAGCTCATCCATCCAATCAATTTTAAGACTCCAAAGGCTCTGGATGAAGATCTTGGCTTTTGCGATTACTGGGCCAAGTAGTCCCAGTGGGTCGAAAAGTCTAGCAATAGTTGAAAGCACACATCTCTTGTTGTAAGAATTCTTTAAATCAACTGCAACTCTAAAAACAAAACAGTCCTCTAGTGACTTCCAGGACACTCCTAACGTCTTAGTCTCGATGAGATTTTCGAAGTCATATCCTCCATCGATATTTGAAGCCAATTCTAAGTGGCTGCTAGACCACTTATGAAGCTGCATTCCTCCTTTCGCCAATATACCAGAAAGTTGACTCTTCAGTTCCTTAGCTTTCTCTAAAGAAGATGCGCCACAAAGAACGTCATCCATATAAAAGTTCTGTCTAAGAATTGGTGCCGCTAAGGGAAAGCTCTTCTCTTCATCTTTAGACAGTTGCAACAGTACTCTTGTTGCTAAAAAGGGAGCACTCACTGTCCCATAAGTCACTGTTTTAAGCTTAAAAGTTTTTACTCCATCATTAAGATTTTCTTTCCATAAAATTCTGAGCAATGGTTGCTGGCTCTCGTGCATGAGTATCATACGATACATCATTTTCTCATCGGCCGTAAAGCTCGGCCATAAGGATGTTCTCTGAATTTTATCTTGATTGCAAATAAGTCATCTTGTACAAGTCCTCCGTTATATTGCAACGAATTGAACGACAATCCATTGTCGGATTCGATGTATTAAAGATCACCCTCAACTTAGTGGCACTTTTTTTGTGGCCGATATACGCTATGGTGTGGCATGTAGTAACTTATCTCTGAATTATCCTCCTCAGTGATTATTTCTTTCATGTGTCCTAAATGTTCATATTCGTGTATGAAATCTCTATATAACTTAAGATATTGAGGATCTCTCTCTAACCTAATCCACAGTGCATCCAATCGTTTGAGAGCTATGTCCCTTGATTCACCTAAACATTTCGGATCATCTTTAAGGGACATTTTAACTATATACCGGCCCTCAGTATCCCTTGAATGCGTTTTCACGAAATGTTCCTCACACAAAACTGCCTCTTTATTTTTGGTTCGTTCTAAATCAACATTTTCTAATTCCCAAAATTTTCTAAAGGTATCATTTAAATCCCCTTCTTTAATTAATCCACAATGTACTTTTAACTCACTATTTACACAACTACTACTACCTGAAGCCACGAACCCAAACACTGTATTTTGGAAAATAAGATTAGAATTTTGAGAATAAATTTGCCAGCTACGTAATAATTCATAGAAAATTTCCACACCCAATAAACAATCAATGGGACTGGAACATAAAAAGTATCATCTGCTAAATTAATGTTCTCAGGAATTTGTCCTTCCACATTTAAAAATTTAACTGGAGTTAAATCGGTAATTTTCTCTACGACTAACATATTTATTTCTCTTTTGAAACTATTATCAGAATTTGAAATTACTGCACTTACGCAATTTTTAACACACATGGAAGAATCATTTAAACGTTACTAGAATATTTACTTTTTCTTTTTTCTATCCCAATTTGTCTGCACATTGCCTGCTTATAAGATGAGTCATCGACCCGACGTCTAATAAACATCTGACCTCCTGCCAAAAACCAAACGTATCTGGAATGAAACATTTAACAGTGCTGAAAAAGACTTACTTTTTTCATTTTTGTTTATGGCGAATACCGATTTATGAGCATATCCCGAACTATCTGGCGTCTGTAAAGTTGAAGAGACAGGGGGGTAAGAGGGGTGAAATACTTTCGCATTCTCATTAAGCGATGACCCTGAACTATTGGCTGTATCTATTTGATGTGCAATAATAGAATCACTTTCATTTTGATGATTTATTTTGTCTCGGGAAATGGAGAATAGTATGATGCTTCCGGTTGCATACTTTACAAGTTTTTGCCTTACATTTTATAGCTGAACATATTTCTTTTAAACAAAGAAAGCATAGGCGCTGTTTTTCAACTATCTCAACTCTCTCTTCAACAGGAAGTTGTTTAAATTTTGTACAAAAAGGCATTGTATTATTTTCAAAGCAGAATGAACACTTAGACTCATTAACATCGGACAAAAAAACACTTGTAACATTTTTATGACTTTTTTTTGAATCTGTTTTTAATGAATTTGTTTTGTTTAAAAGCTGAATTCGACTCATTTTTATTCGAACCTTTCGATGATACAAACAAATCCAACTCACGACCTAAATTTTGTGGTTTGTACCAATCTTCCCCTTGTTTAATGCTGATAAAACTCATTCATTCCTGATCAAGGGAATTAAATATTTGATCTGATATTATTAATTGGTACAAATCATTAAATTCACTTACGTTTTTCAATTGACAATAGTATTCGAACATAGAGACAACTCTAGATGCAAATTGAACATAGTTTTCTGTCGCTAATTTTTGAGCTTTTCGAAATTGATATAGACTCTTGAGGAGTAGGCTGAAATTGCTTTAACACTAACTCTTTAATCTTTTCATAATTTTCCAGTTCCTCCTCCTTGACGTAAACCATTCAATTTCCCACTCTTTCTCCCAAAATATTTAATAAAATTTCGGCTTTAAATTCTTCTGCGACATTTTTAGTTTTGAAAGCCTTTTCTATTGATTGGAAGAACAAATTGAATGCTTCTATTTTAGAAGGGACAGGAATCGTTAAAGTTTTTACACTTTTAATTAAGTTTTCTATACTAAAAGACTCAATATCTATCTTTTTGAAATGTTCTGGCGCCATTTTACTCTTAGCATATGGTAGCTCAAGCTCTTTATTAAGCCGCGCTAGTTTTAACTTTTTCTAATTCAAGTTTTTTTTGTTCAATTTTAGATTTTTCGTTTCTTTTTTTAGATTTTTCTTCTAAAACATATTTAATTACACTTTGAATAAATTCTTTATCTGTTTTGAAAACGTCACTACTCTCAATTATTGTTCTTAAATCTAAAATTTTTATATTCACTGGTACTTTTAACCCTAATTCTGCAGCGACAAGCACAAGCTTGTCTTTTTAAAGATTTTTAAGCAAAGACATTTTACAAGTATATTAGTTTGAAAACGAAACTACGAACCAAGGGAACTGCTCTCACCTGGAATCGGACACTGCACTCTTGCTTTCACTCGCAATCACTCAAAAACACAATTCTTCACCAAATAAACCTCCGGTTTAGATTACAATCGCACTTTTTACATTTGGAAAGAACCATCATTCTTACGCACATAGCACACACACGATATTTTCGCTCCGGCTCAGAGTGACCATGTTTTCTCACAGCGCAACGCTTACAACACACACTTTTTTTAAAACTCTCTCTGCCAATAGCTACAAAAACTCACAAGATGGCGTTGGCGTCGCAACAATTATACTGAATTGAGTTGAGCAATTTTCCCACTAGTAGTCAAAGTGGACACATTAAACATGGTACTACGTAGTTTAGTTGTGGTTTTTTGAGGCTTATAGATGTCATGATGAGGCATATAATATGTTACTACAGGTTCTTGTGTCTCACTTAAGTGCCCCAACTCTTCATATTCATTCACAAAGTTACAATACAATTTTCAATCGGTTCACTCAATACAATTTAAGATATTTTTGGCCTCTAGATAGGCGAGTCCACGGCGATTCTAGTCGTTTTAGAGCAGTATCCCTTGGAATTCTCTAGACATGATCAGTGCTCTTTAAATGGCATTGCCATCGTATGTTTTCATGTCTCATCTCTTCTATGTGTTCGCACATTATGTTCCTCACAAATAGCATTCTCTTTACCTTTAGGTAATTCGTTACCAATTTTTTCAATCCCTCAGTATTTTCTTAGGTTTGAATTTAATTCTTCTGCTCCACATATTAACCGCAATAATTAGAATTCAAGTTATCTGAACTCGAAACGCTACCTCCTACAACGTACCCAAATACAGAATCCTGTGATTTCAGATTCTCATTTTTAGTATTTATTTTTCCCGGCTTTATTATGTTATAAAAGTATTCAACACCAATTAAAATATCCATTTTCCCCGGAATATTAAAATTAGGATCTGCAAAGTCAACTGAATCTGGAATCTGTACACGAGTATCATTCATCTTATTTGGTATTAAATCCATTATTTTTGATACCAATAGCAGAAATATTTCTTTCGAAATTCTTACTTTTATTAGCCATAGTTGTTGTAATTCTGGCATTAATTACCTGCAGGGTATTATTAATACAGGAAATACATTGATTTATTTTTTCAGTTTTGAGTTGTAGCCTCAGCATACAATTCTGACACATGAGAGAGCACTGTGAGCTGACTTCCTGTATTGCGAACATCTTACTTTTTATTAAACATTTTACGATAGAGAAAGCTGCATTTTTATTTTCGATTAGATTAATTGCAAACGAAATGCATACTCCACTCATTGGGGAAAACAGAATCTTGATCCGACCTCTCCCCCCCCCCCCCCCCCCCCCATTCGTTCTGACTTCAGCGGTTTCTATATTCAAAGACGAAACAATCTTTTGCTTCTTTCGGAAACTGAATAGTGAATAATTTATTGTGAGCTTATTAACTTATTGAGTAAGCCACGGAAACGATTCCCATGTTTTTTTTAACGCTGCATTTTTATATTTTCATTTTTTAACGCTGCAGTTGGGCAGTCATTTTTATTTTTTACTACCTCAACGTCTTCAAGAATCGAAAGTCTCTTAAATCGAGGACAAACATATAGCGGATGATTTTCACTCTTTTTAGACAGAAATTATAATTATTATTTTTCACTTCATTGAAAAGTACTTTTGATGCCGGTTTAAATTTGTTGTGCATTTTTTGCCCTTATTTTTGATTTTGCCTTTGGAAGCAAAATACAGACCGCATTCCATTCTTAATTCAAGAAGTGTAAACCACTTTTGGTTTTCTCTAATATTGATTTGAGTTTCTCTTTCTTTGTATAGCGTTTGGAATAATTTATCCAAAGTCATCAATTGTTTTATTGTCTCGAAATCTGTTACCCCTCTTAATTTTAAATAATATTCAAAACTCGTCATTAAGTGTGACGCGAATTGTACATGACTTTCATTATCTCTAAAAGCATTTCTAAAATTCTCTAAAACCACTTGCTTTGTTGATTCGAATTCTCTTAATACAATTGATTTAACTTCATCATAATTATTTAAATCTTTCTTGTCAATATAAGGTAGGATATTGGGTGCTCTTTTCCCTAACAAATTTAATAACATCTCTGCTTTAAACTTCTCAGGTACTTTTTTAGTACTTAATGCTCTCTCTAATGAAGTAAAAAAGTAGCCCCTATCCTGAGCTTTTTATTCGGTGGTTTAATACACAATATTCTCACAGATTTTAATAAGCTATCCAGTGACTCTTCTGGTTCGGTTTTACACCCTTGATTAATGGAAGTCTGAGTACCATTTTCATTAGCCCTTAATTGTGCTATTTGTAATTTTATTTTAGTTCTTTTTAATCTGAGAAGTTCTAGTTTCATTTCTCTAACCTAATTGAATTTTTGGTTTCTATTTCCTATTACTCGATCTACAGCATCTTTAACAATTTCGTTGTCATTTTTGAACACATCGGTTACCTCAATTAAATGCTTTCCCTTTTTTTCATGCTTTCAGCTGCAACCAAACCTATCTCCTGGGCAGCGCATTATAATTAAGCTTTCTTTAATTTTGCTAAACCCGTCATTTTAAATATAGAATTCAAAATAATTCAATAATGTTATAATAAATAATTTTATTCTAAGTTCATTAAAACAAAATTAATTTCGTCTCGGGAAATTAATTATAACTCATCAAAAACAAAATTAACTTTTTCTCGGGAAATTAATTATAACTCATCAAAAGCAAAATTAACTTTTTCTCGGGAAATTAATTAGTTAATAACTGAAAGATAATATCGTCCCTACCTCTTTGCTGAGACTGCTGTCGCACTTGATCAGTTATCCACAACCGAGTTCTCATTCTTATTGTTAGTATTTTCGCACCGATTTCGTCATCGACGATTTCACCACTAATAAATCACACGCATTTCAAATAATGAATCACTATTCAATAGATGCATAGCCGTCTCCGGCGAACTGGACCATGGTTTGGCCCATGATATCTCATTTTTGAAAAAACACAATCACATAGAAACCAAACAAAATCCTGGACTGTATTACTCATGCTTTATTTTCAACACTCACAGGAACACACACTAACGGATTATATCATTTGGCCTCTTGATGGCGCTACAAAATTAGTAGGCTGTGCTTTCTGCTGACTTATTGGTGCCAACACATAACATCACACTAAAATCATTTTTATGGCACTTTAAAATTAAAAAAAATAATTAATTACTTTTCTCAGTAAGTATGGAGTATATCTTAACACCAAATCCATTTGGAAATTAAAAAAAAAAATAATAATTTTTCAGTGATATTACTTTAATTTCAGCACTATTTTTCTTGAATTTCAGTAATTAAAAAAATCATCCTAAAACATATTTTTGTCTCATGTGCACTGCATTGGTATTAAATTCATTATTTTGTGTTATATAATTTAGAGTAAGTTTTTAATAATAAAATAAGAAAAGAAAGGTTAAGGTGCAAAACATTACTATCTTACAATGTTTTGAATTAGAGATTTAAATCTTATTAAAATATTTGCAAGATAATTTTGTCTATGATAAAAAGTTACTCTTGAATTTTTTTTATTTTCGTCATATTTTCTTTGGTAATTTGATTTTAATATGTATGCCAGAACTTTTTTTTGGTTTTGTTTTTTGCTATACATTTTTTTCTTTTAATTTTATGAAGATACTTGAAAAGAAAGCTTTTTTTTGGTGAATGAAATTTCTATTTTTAATTAAAATTTATATGGAAATATGCCTACTTTTATAGATTTTTAATGAATTTTTTAAATTTCATTGTTGCATTTTGGGGAAATTTAAAAAAGTTTTTTTTTCTTTACTTTATTTTTACTTATACTAATAATCCTTTGCAGCCATCATCCGTGCTAATGAAACAAATGATAGTCGTCGCTCCTATCAAGGAGTAAAATTCCTTGTCAGTCTTTCCATAAAGTGAGTTAATCATAATTTTATATTCATATCAGTCTTTATTATGAAGTGTGAAAAGTTAATTTGCTAATTTATTTGATGGTTTTTATTTTATGTGTGTTAATTTCTTTTCTAGATGTCTTTTAGTAAAAGATTATTTGCTACAAACACCAAACAAATGGCAGTGGGCAGTTAACTGGCTTAAGAAAATGATGTCTGAACACAACTATTGGACCCCTTCAAATGTCTCAGTTTCAAATGAAGATTCTAATACAAAAACATTTCAGAGAACAGTCAGTGCACAGGTTGGTGCTTTGAAGAATAATTATTTATTTGGTATAATATGTATAATTATATTTTATCATTAATAAATATTGGTTAAAATATTTGTCTTTTAGGGTCAGAATAGTTATATAATGCTTCTTTTTCATTCTGAATATTTGTAATTTTAAACCAATCTTTAATTTATAAATCAAATGACAGTAATGAATGGTATTAAATTTAATAGAGACAATTCTAAGCTTCTATAAATTTTATGTTGTGCTGCTTGTTTTAGATTCAAAAAGTTTTATTTGGGAAATTCCATTAATATGTTAAATTTTTTATTACTCATTTTCCATTTGTTTACTTCAATAATTGGCATGGTATATATTCAATATTGGCATTTTTAATTTACATATTTTTTAGGAAATGGAAATGAACTATAAATGAAGTACATAAGTCCCCCCCCCCTCTTCCTCTGACATGATTTTATTAAAAAATAAAATAAACTTTTTTTTTTTGAAATTATGAATGAAACTTTAAATAAAATAAACAAAGAAACAAAGAAAATGAAATAAATGAACAAAATAACAAACAATTATGAATGAAATTATGAAGTAAACTTTTGTTTGGAAATCATGAAATTATTCCTCCCACCTTCTGTCTGCTTCATTTCTAAAGAATAATGCATATTCTTTTATTTTATTTTATATTAATGGAAGATTAATGTATCTAATCTAAATTAGGAATAGTTTAGTTTGACTTCTTTATTGGTAACATTTTGATTAATTTAAATGATAAATATTTTAATACATTATCTTTTAATCATATCTATGATATAGAAAATCTCTTCATATATGATGTAAAAATCTAGAATATAATTAGTATTAGGGAAATATGTTTGTAGAAATCTTTGTGACAGAAAAAGGTAGGATAGAAAATGCATGGTATAATTTTTCTGATTACTATTTGAAAGAAATGCAACAATATGATTTTTATCTATCCGTTTAATGTTTTGTTGTTCAGAAAAGAATGATTAGTTTTTCAATTATACCAGTTGCCAAAATTGAAATAGTATGGGAAACTGACATAAAAATAAATTTGTAATTATATTTTAATACTGGGGAAAAGATTGTCAAGCCTGAAACTACAAAATTTGCCACAGAAATAATGGGAAAGGATTTTTTTTAAAAAATGATATAAGAAATTGTTGGAATTTTGTTTCAAATTGTCAGATTATTTTATGTTTAAAAAGAATTAGAAGCATTAAACATATTATACCTTTTTAAAAACCAGTGGAAAGATTTTAAAGTATTCTTGCATTCATATCATTGCAGTACTTCTTAAAATTAGAAGCCCTGACTCCATATGCAGTTGTGTACATGGAGATACATTGGACAAGAAAGTTTTCACGAACTTGATTTTACCAAATTGTTTAAAATTAGCAGTTATAAATGCATATTAAAATTATTTTTATGAACATGTTTAGTTAAAAATTTGTAAAGAATAATTTTAAATGTATTTTTTTTTCTAGTTGCTAATCAATATTTCATATTTAATTTTCTAATGTAAATTTATTTAAGAGTTGTTTAGTTATTTTTTTTAAACTTTCAAGAAAATTTGCAAATGTAAAATGTTTAAGAAATATTATAAATACCATATTTAATTTTTTCCTTTAAATATTACTTATTTATAAATTTCACAATATCATGTTCCTTTTTTTATTTCTTATAAAAATGGGATTTAAGTATTTAAGATTGTTTTGCAATTTTTTTTTTAATTATTTCTAGGACACTCTTGCTGAAGCTACAGCTTTACTAGATGGTCTAGAATCCCCTGATGGACCAGAGGATGTTGATATGGATGTTGATGAAAAAACTGAAGAAAGTGAAGAAGGAGAAAGAACAGAGAAAAGTTCTACTGAATTTATAATAAATATAAGTCAAGAAAGCATCGCTAAAAAAAATTTTAGAACCATGAAGTGATTCCTTCCATTGAAAGTGGTGATGATTTCTGTGCCTTTTCATGCCAAAGTCAACAATATTTGTATATGAAGCAGACTTAATGCAAAGCATTATTTTCCTGTGAAAATTAAAAGAAAAAAATTGCTATTGTTGATAGATACATAACTCCTTCTGATAGTGGGTTTTAGTGTTATTCTCAATTAATTCATTTTATATAGTATAATTAAAGAGAGAACGATTCTAAAATTTTGTTTTCCTATGTTTGTAATATTTTTCTTTACTTTTGTATTTTTATTAGTGACATATATAAAATCATAAAAAATATACATATGTACATAATAAATAATATTAGTTCTTGTTAAATTCAACCCAGTGATCTTAAAAGAACAACTTATAAATCACAACTTACTGTTGTGTATTTCAATAAAGTTGCTGTAAAGTAAAAGCTATAATAAATATAAAGTGCCAGTATACTTAGCAAGTCTTATTTGCTTTGTAATATATATGTATAAAGCTCAACTTCTTGTATTATTTTTATTAATCATTTGTTTTTTGTATTTTGAATAAAAAATAAAGTTGTTATGTAGATAATTAAATTTTGACTTTATTCAATTTTTATTGTTGGTCATGGTTATGTACAGAAATTAAATCTTGAATGTAAATAGTCAAATATAGTATCTGAAATGATTTCATTTTACAGATGGTTTTATTGTTTTTAATTCTAAGCAATAACAAAGTTATAATATTTCTAAATTTATAAAGAATTTTTGAAAAATTTTGGTTTATTCTTCTTGCTAAATATAATGCTATCTTTATCTATTAATTTTTTTATATAGGTGAATTATATTATTTAGAAATATAATTTGTAAAGGAAAGATATTAATTTTGGAAATAAAGTTTATTATTAAATTTAATCATTGAAATAATTATTATATTTTTAATTATATTGTTAATAGTTATATAATAATTAAAAATAAATATTATGGCTTCTTTTAGAGTACAGTTTCAGAGACTACTTTAAAATTTAATGTTTTTTTTATTTAAAAGTTTAAATATTCATTCATTTTCTGTGTATTATAATTTCTAAGAAAAATAAGAGGAAGGAAAACAAAAGGAGAACTTAATTTGAGAAGTCAATTCAATCTGGAAAGTAAAATGCTTTTTGAATCTTTATCAGAATGCGTAAACTCAGTCACATGAGTTTTAATGTGAACAAAGGATTTATTTCTAGTGTGTGTGTGTGCTTGGGTGCTTCTTTTTAATAACAAGTTATCAGAATTTTAAAAATTTTTTGTTCAATACTTATCATTTGTAATATTATCAATTGCACTGCTTGTAATGTTCATTAGTCTAGCAGCTACAATTTTATGTTTTTAAATATATGCTGCTGTTTTTCCTTTTTTTTTTCCAGTTTTTAAATGCACATTTTGTATTTTTGCAGCTTATAAATTACCTGCTAACACATGCATTCTCGATGTCATTTTTGATTTTACACGTTGCTGTGACATCTCACTTACTTGTTATTTCACGTTGATGTTTGCATGAACCTCTTTATCACACAATATAACTATTATATAAATGTTTATGAGTAATGAGCTTCTTGAAGTTTATGTGTTTGTCAGTGTTTTTCATATTTTGTTTCACATCGTGATTTGTAGCAATAATCTAAACTTTACAACACAGAATTTTTTTTGTACTTAACCCTATTTTTAAGAACTATGTAGTTATGAAATCTTATTTGTTTTAATCCATTTGGGTGAATTAAAATTTGATAATAAATTGTACAAATCTCTTCTTTCTCTGAGTAAAGTTACTATCTTGTTGATTTCATCCGTAATTTTAGGGATGATACTTGAGATTAAGCATCTATCAATCAATAAAATAATCATTATAAAAATAAACTAAAATTAAAAATTTTCTGAACCAAAACTAATAAAAGATACAATGTATGTAGATTAGATTGAGATTAAGCATGCCAGAGTAAACCAGTTATAATTGCAATATATTGGTGTAATTTATTGATTTTGATGTGACATTGCTATAATTTATAAAGTATTTTGCTTAAGATACATGAATCTGCTTTTTTACACATGGTTAAAAAAATATTCTTCTGCTGATTTTTCAAATGTTTTTTTTATGATATTAGAAAAAAAAATTATTTATGGAAATCTGTTTTCTGAAGTATATAAATTGCAGTTGATGTTTCAAAAATTCATTTAAATGACATAGCAACATGTATTCTTTTCATATACGATATCTTGAATCTTTGTAAAAATATTGCAAATGTATGTACAATTGAAAGATTTGTCTTTAAATAATAATTTTACATATTTTTGAGTTTATATTTTTAACAGTCATTATTTATTTTTCATGGACCTATGTATACATAGCATTTTTTGAAAGGAAGTAAAGTTAAAATATTTATTTTATTATTTTTATAATTAATGAGATTTCTCTCTCTTTTCAAAATTTAAGTTTATTTTCTTATACAACTTAAAAAATTATATATTATAATTTTTAAATTAACAATGTTCAACCTGTATAGAAATTATCATTATTATTTTAATTTCATTTAAACTGCAGATTTTTGTAATACATTCTCTTTCATTTGCAATTTTGACTTAAAATACATTTTACTACATGACTTGGTTAAAAAAAAAAAAAAATTGAAAGAATATTTCTATTATTATAGAAATCTGTTATAAGTTGATTATTGTAAAATTTTTATAATTGTGTGTACCTGTTGCCAAATAAAATGTTTGTCTTACAAGAGTGCTATTTTAAATATAACTTTGAATAAAAGTTGAAATTAAATATTTGTTTTTTAATTAAGTTGATCATTTTTGATTTATTATACAATTTTGCAAACACAAGAGTTTCATTCTTTTTTTAATTTCTAGATTTCTTTAAAGTAATTTTACATAAACTTTGCTTACATATGCTTTTGATTTCTGTGTTTTATTTATACCTAATTTATTGTACTACTATCAGATCTACTTGTTATATATATATATATATATATATATATATATATATATATA
>JAPMOR010025613.1:348177-391064 GCA_026543865.1 Argiope aurantia
CTTTTGATTTCTGTGTTTTATTTATACCTAATTTATTGTACTACTATTAGATCTACTTGTTATATATATATATATATATATATATATATATATACACTTGTTTAAAATAAATAAGAAGTAACATGAATGGGCAAAAGTTTTATATCAAATGTAACTGTGTAAAACATTTCAAAGGTATATTTTTCAGTATTGTGTCAAAAGCACTGTGAGTTTTGTGTTTGATATAATTTGAAAAAGCAAAAACTGCTGTCTCTTTCACCCTTTTTTTCTTTCTTTACTTCTTCTATGTTTCTGATGTGTTCTGATTAGTTGATTTCTGCTTGTGATGTATTCTGCTTTTTATTCCTGTTTTGTGAACTCTTTTCTTAAATAAATTATGCAGTTGTATAACTATGCAGTTGTATAACTACTTTTGTAACACTATTTTTTTTTTTTAATATATATATAAAATTTTTAATACTTGTTTTAGAAGACTTTAAGGGAGGAAAAAAAAATAATCCCTAACATTGTGAAGTGATTGTAAGAAATTGTTCTTTATCCCCCCCCCCCAAAAAAAAATTCATCATTTGTGATTGAAATATTGATAAATCATTAAAGTTATTTTCTACAATAATAATAATAAAAGCAATATTTAAACACTACATTATTTTATATTAAATATAAGCTTAATAAAAAAGATGCCTTTTTTTATAAATTATTTAATTAATTTAAAAAATTGATTAAATTAGTGAAATGATTTTTCAGAAATTAAATTTATGTCATTCAAAAGTTAATTTGTTTAAAATTTAATGATAGTGAAACTTTTTTATACTATGGTGTGTTCCGTAGTTATAATGAAAGAATGTACAAAGAGTAGATTCATCTTTATCCTCATTGAAGTGACAGAAAGGTATTTTTGTAATGGTTTAAATGACATTTTGCATTTTATCAAAATTAATTTGGCATTTATTTTTGCTTAAGGTATTAATATTTTTAAAATCGAATATTTTCAAAAATTTTATAAAGTGAAGAGTGTTAAAATAGATTGGATCATTAATTGCTTTTATAAAATGTCATAATTAAATAAATAAATTATCAATTTTCTTTTCTTTTCTTTCTGTCTTAAAAAAAATTCTTTAGATTCTTACACCAAATCAAAGTGCGGTATCTGAGGACGAAAGCGATTGTTTTTAACGTGATATTGATACATTTTTATTTAACTATTTTATTAGATATAAAATCACATTACAGGAAAAAAACATAAAAATATAATATAATTGGAAATATTTCCCTAGGAATCAGGTGTAACTTTGTATTCTCATATAAAATGAATATTTTTTATCAAGATTTGTTGAGATTGATCAAAGTTGCTCAAAAAATGTCAAGCATCAGTTTTCAGAAACTTTTTTATATTTGATGTTTCAGGGACCATTTATATTTAAAATTTATGGACGGTCTTTATATTTAAAATAATCAGCATAACCAAAGTGCCAGTCCACCACCAACAACAAGCACTGTGCTGATTTCGCCAATCTATTTCATAAAAAAAAGTTAATTATATACTTCATCATTTAACTCCTGCACATTACTGCTATCCATTTTCATGAAAGATCTTAGAATTACTACTTCGTTATACATTTCTGTGTTAAAAATCTCTGACCGCTTTCTTTAGTCAAAACCATTTAAAAATATCTAATATACCGATTTCAGCAATTAACACTCCATCAAGGATTGTCTGCCCCTTCTGCCGTCGTTTTCAAGAGATATTACAAAAGGAAATTTAGACAGAGACCACAACATCAACAATTGATTCGATTTCGCTAACTAATTTCACCAGTTCATAAATATAGCCAACTAATTTAAATGCTGTATCAGCTTTTGTGTAATTATACTTTAAAATAGCATTTTCTTTTATTTTTTTATAAGATGTTTATCAATAAAATTGTTCGAAATGACTATATTAAGAGCATTAATATGGCCACTCTAGAATGGTTGGTATTGATGAGATTAATTTAGTCATGCAACTCCAACTCGAGTAACTGCATCTTATCTGAACAAAAATTTTATTACAAAAAAATAAAATAAAAACATTATTTTAAATTAGATTAGAGTTGTAATTGAACATTCTCATTGCTCACCTAAACATCAATCAACAGGTGTGGTACCACCAAAACTTTCTTGCATACTCTCTAATTAACTTGTCTTGCTAGAGAATGCTTTGCATGACCATGGATATTCAATAGTTGCAAAATATTAACTTTTTCCATGAATTTAGCGTTTTTATTGAAACTATCGTATCCTCCTTGGCGAATGTTTTGGCGATTAAACCCTGACATACGGTTAATAGTATCAGAAAATCGAATTTGGCACATTTCTTTAGACACATTTTTCTCAATCGATTGAAACAAAGATTTGACACAAAACTGCATGTGTAGTCATAAAATCTCATATTTAATTTGATATATTTAAGTCATTTGTTTTTTAATTATTGCGTTAACATATTTCTAAACATACAGACAGTCATCCCGTTGTTGGTTTTGTTTCAAACTTTGATAGGTACCTATACTGTAGATGTTAAATCTGTATACCGAATCTTATCTATTTAGTTCTCTTCGTTTTATAGTTATCGTGTTAACTATATTCGAACAGCCGGATAAATGGATTTCCTCTGAACAGATTTTACACAAAATAAATAATAATAAAAAGATTCTGCAAATGTGGTGTGGAACCAAATTTCAATTGTCTAGCTCAAATTGTTTTTCAGTTATCTTGAGTTGAGTGTCATAGACGGACTGATGGATATTTTCCAAAAGTATATTTTTCGAATTCAAACGTGGAGATTGGTCAAACTCTCGAGTTAGAATTTTTTGACAATTACTGCACTTTTTCTATTCTATGTATACAAGAAAGTAAAAAGAACGAAATTGTCAAGTTGGGAAAGAAAATTGCCTAAATTGGTCCAGTTATTCAGATTCTGGGTTTTTATCAAAGTTTTATTTTGCAATATCTCTCAAAATGGGTAGACGACCATTGCTGAAGTATCGAAGGGTCATGAGCATTCATATGAAAGATTTTCTTGTTTGGGGTTAGAGCTGCAAATTCTGTGACGAATGTTTCCAATAAGGAACATACAGTGAAACTTAATTCTTTTGATTTCTCCTGAAAATAAAGAGTGGTGGAAAGCAGAAGATTCTTCATAACAGAATTATGGGACTTATGCTTTCTTATGAAATGAAACTCCTTAAAATTGGCTGGTAAATTCTTTCGTGGGCTTTCCTTATAGAAATCTAGCCATTTGACGACCATTTGATTCGACAGGTTTCATAATCTCAAAAATTCGAATTAAATCATTTATGTAACTGTGTCTGAATATGTTCCTGAGCAAAATGTTTTTAAACCTCACATTTTCATAGGTACATATTATTTTAGCTTTATACTGAAACCTTCTGAAAATGGAAAAATAATTTTCTTCTCTAATCTTCATAATTTTGATGATTAGAGAATTGTGTGTGTGATGATACACGCACGCACACACACACACACACACACACACACACACACACACACACACACACACACACACACACACACACAAACACACACACACACTTCATTATAATTACATATGCAAAGAAATTATACAGCATAAAATTGGTACTGTAAGATGTTGTCATAGTTTTTGAAGTTATAACGTAAAAACTTCAAAGTTTTGCATAACTTTTCATTAATTAGAATTTAATCACAATTTTCAAAAGTCTTTATTATTGTAGAAATCTTTATTATTTGTAGAAATGTACTACGAATATGTTCGGTTTCTATTAAAAATGTAGGAAATTCATTTTCTTGAAATAGAGGAATGAAACCAATAATTATTCTCTCGAAAATTGAGGGAGAACAAGGTAAGTGATCTCCTTAATGACATATCTATGGGTCGTAAGTTTCCAAATGTAACAAAAATTGTATAAATTATACACTACTTGAAGTTAGAGACTCTGTTACAGAATTTCACTATAGTGAAAATATAGTGGTGTTTTTTTTGTTTTGGTTTCTTTCGAAAAAGTAGAGTGGCAGAAGGCAGGCAACCTTTAATGGCGCATCTAGGGATCAAGCACTTTCATATGAAACAGAAATTGGCGAAATCTGAGAAATGATTGGAGCTGGCGATTGGTTCATTGATTTTCTTTATTATTTTAAACGCATAAATGTTATGAATATGTATTTGGATTATGAACAAAATATTTTTTTATAATAGCGGGGAAAAAATTTCAGTTGTAATTATGCTGTTTTTCAAAATATAATTAAGTCCATAAATTTATTTTAAAATTTGATTTAAAACTATTTCTTTCAAATTTTGGAAAGGTATAGACTCAATGATAAAATATGATGCTCTAGCATAAATTTAAAAAAAATTTAAAAAGAAAAAACAGGTTATCTTTGGAAATTTTCAAACTTGTGCAGTTTTTTTGAAGTAAATAAAGTGATCATTTTAACTGGTTTTTATTAGTTGATTTTTGTCTTACAAAGAATTATACTCACTTCTGTATTATTACAAACTATTATTAAAGACTTGAAGAAAAAAGAAAAGAAATCAATGAAAAAAATGTCAGATGGGAAATTTTAGAATATTATTTAAATAACCATACAGATTAAATATTTCTGTGCATTAACTATCAATCCTGGCTAAATACGTTCAACTTCAAAATTTAAGGAACGACTAGTGTTTTGAATTGAATTTAAAAACAAGTAAATGTAATATTGATAAAATTAAACTGACAATACTCAGAGATTCATTGCTCCATTACTATAGCACGGATCCGAATGAAATTTCGTATGTTTGTTTTTTAGACCTTAAGGCCGAGAGTACGCTGGAAAAATAGTTTAAAACTTTATCAACAGATGACGTTTTGTACGAAATAAAAAGAAAGATAGCAGTTAAAAAAATAATAGAATATTTTATTCATTTATACACCTATGTGCTCTAGGGGAATACCGTGTCTACCAACAACATATTGAAAGCGTACCACCGCAGTATCAACGGTAGCAAGCAACATTTCACTAGGAATGAAGGAGATATTTCTAAGGATACTGCCCTTCAAGTCCGCTTCATTCGTTATACTCTTTGTGGTGATCAAACAGCATTTTTGCCTTGCGCCGAGACAACATGAACCTCCTCGCTCTGTCTTCACTGCTGGCTGCACATCTAACGAACCCGTTCACTGTGACCAACAATGAAATTAATCTTGAATACTCACTATGCCGTGGCGTATAGAGAATCAACATTCGCAAGCAACATTTCAGTAGGAATGAAAGAGACATTTCAAATGATGCTGGTTAATCACATTCTTTACGTCTTGACGCATGAACAGTTAATACTGCATCAACACTGTTGTGGCCAAATAGTATTTTTGCCTTATGCCGAGACAACATGATCCTTCTCTTTCTGTATCGGTCACTGGTGGCTGTAAAATGAAGCACGTTCATCGTGACCAGTAATGAAATTCATCGTGAATTCACACAATACCGTAGCGTATGAGAATCAACGACCACATCAATATTTCGGAATGAAGGAGACATTTCTAACGATGCTGGCTTTCAAGTCAGCTTCATTAGTTGATAAATTCAGTGTTTGAGAAAATACCACAGACAGAAGTCGCAAGAGTTGAGATTTGATGATCGTGTTGGTCAAGAAAGTAGGAAAGAACACAAGATGGCATGTTCGTCAGGAAAAGGAACTTGAATTACATTCTTTACATGTCTTGACGTTTGAGCAGTTTTTACCGTTTTGCATTAACACTGTGGTGACAAAATATTCATTTTGCCTTAGACAGCATGATCCTTCCCTTGTATCGGTCATTGATGGCTGTACATCTAACGAATCCGTTCACTCTGAACAATAAGGAAACTCACAGTGAATTCATACCATGACGTGGCATATGGGGGAAATAACAGCTGTTGTTGCACGGTATAAGGATACTGGAATCCTATATGTGACACTTCTGCGTATTTACAGCACCATTTACTTGAGCATCGTCTATCCATTAGATTTGCAATGGTCGATACTCATCCATTTACATCTTCGCCAGAAAACGCAAGGCAAAATCAAGAAGTGCAGAGTAAAGATGAGATTTCAATTGTTGTACGAAATGCATCCTTTAAGAGTATAACTTCAGAATTTTGAAAGGAACAATGAAATAAAAAAAATTACAAAAGAAAAATCTGAAGAAATTTCATTTTAATAAGGGATATTTTTTCCTCTAATTGAAATTCACTCTTAGCAACACTTTTCTGTCTATACATTTATATTATATTCCAAGATGATGATTTTGGAACTGTTCAGGAAAATTCCCTTCCAGTTTGAGCAGTCATTTTTTTTTCTATGTAGTTTCAGAGGTACGTGGTAGCATCGAATTATAGGAATTGAATAACCATGTCCGTTATTTCTAAATTTTGTTTCTCGAGATATTAGACTAGCACTGCAAAGGTATATACTATCTTCCCTTAGTAAGAGGTAATCAGAATAAGAGATAATCAGAATGATATATTCTGCAGAATATATCATTTTCGATTTTCTTTTCAAATATTACCGATTGACGTCCAAAATGTCAAATGAAAAGAAAAACCTAAGTGGAAATGGTTGTATCCTCTTCACCTCCACCCACGAGCCACGTCACTATTATTTTTGTTCCATATTTTCCACATGTACGTCAAAAAATAGGTTGTTTTCTTATTTTTGGAGAAGAATGCCTTTTATTTTATTTTTTGTACTTTCTAATTACAATTCTACCTAAGCTGTTAACTTTCGTAATTATGATTTACTGAGCTAAAATATATACATAAAAACCGACACACAAATTCTAATTACTAACCCTCTTATTCCTAAGATCATTCGAGGTCAGATACCTCAGAATGTTGGAATGCCCGAGCTTCTACAGAGATAGGAATTGCCTTTCTAATTCAAAAACTGCTATGAATGCCCGTGTTGCTACGGTGGTTCTTAAGTTTAAAAGAACCCCGCAAGCTGCTGACTATTATTAAGAAAATATATCCTCCGATACCTTTTGAGAATTCTTAGAAAACTAAACATATTAACGTATGTGCAAGTCTATTCAATGAACAAAATACGAGCTTTTCACATTCAATGAATCATACTTAACGAAAAGATGAGGAATTTCGCATGAATATCTAGGCATCTCAGGCGCCCACCCGAGACTGACCATTTGGGTCCTATCAATATCGCTAGAGTTAAGATGTAAAATATTTTTTACCAGTTTCTCATGCAAATATTATTACATGTTTTTTTATGCTACCCTTGTTAGCAGCGGTAACTCTGCCTAGTGAAAATTGTTGCGCTTATACATAGGTACAATCCATCACCGGTGAAGAACCTAATAGCAACATCATAATATTGTACTTATCAGAGAAATGAGAACAAAACTGGCCACTCTACCAGAAGCTTCTTATCCTCAAATCTGATTTGAATTTGTGTTTAAGACGCGGTTTCCCAATCGATTGAAAACAAAATTTGATTCAGAACAGTATTCACAAAACCACGTGTCAAATTTCTTATATTTAAATAATTGTGTTTTTGAATTATTGTTTGTACGTGTTTGTGAAGGTACAGGCAGACAAACGACCAAACCCTCGACGGATTTGGTTCCAAATTTGATAAGTATCTACACTTCAGATGTTAAAATTAATACATCTAATTCTCTTTGTTTTGTAATTATTGTGCTATATTCAGACACTCTCACATATTTCCTCTGAATGGATTTTATTCAAAATTTGATAGAAATATACAAATTTGGTTTAAAAACCATATAACACATTTCATTCGACTAATTCAAAGTATTTTTGAGTTACCAGTTCGCAAACCGACTTACATTACGGCGGACGGAGAGACAATCTGATATAAAGCAAAAAATGTTGTTTTCGAATTCACAGGTTTGATCCGTGGAGATGCGTCAAAATTTTGAGTTCAATTTTTCTGACGATTACAGTACTTCGTACACGAGAAAGTAATAATACTCTAATAACTAGATACATGGGATTGGTTCGGTATTCGATTTTCGCCAGCGTTTTGTTATTCATTTTATGTAAATATTCCGTAATAGAAATTCTGAAAAAGATTATGTTAAAGACGACGGCTTTAGTATTATGGCATATATTTATTCTTCACAATAAGTAGACGTACAAGCATATAAGTAGTTTTTTAGAATAACAACAAAACAAGGTGATGCCACTCAAGCTAAAAGTAATCATACAGAATTGTTTGCTTGCTTGCTTGCCGCAACAGATTAGTTAATTCAAAGCAACTTCTAATGAGTTTTCCATTTCATTTCCAATTAGTACAATTTTTTTTGTATAAGAAGTTACAGAAGAAAGAGAAGTATAATTAAGTACAATAGAAGAGAAGTACAATTTTTTGCATATATCTTTCCTGGAACTAATTTATATACAGAAGGATTATTTTGTCACATAAATAGTAACGATATAAGTAAAAAAAAATCAGATAGATTTAAGAATAAATTTTTGATTACAAAATTATTTAATGTCATATTGAATTCTACAAATTTTTAGTTTCTCTTATGCGAAATAAACAAATTGAAAATATTGGAATCGTCAAAAAATTCGAACTCGAAATTTTGATTAATCTCCGCGTTTCAGATCTCCTTGAATCCGAAAAACACATTTCAGAATTGTTTCTGTCTGTCTGTTAATACGATAACTCAAAAACGCATAAAGCTAGAGGAATGGAATTTGGAACGTGATCTTTCCACTATATTCTTAGATTTCTCTAAAATTCAGAACGAAACGCATTTACAATGATTTCTGTCTAATTGTCCGAGTGCAAGTGAACATTATAATTACAAAACCTAAAGAGCTAGCTGGATAAATGTTTGTAGACAAAATCAGCATCTAAAGCGTAAATCCATATCGAAATTTGAACTAAATACTTGGGAAGTTAACCACTCTCCGATCTTTCTTTTCGTTTGCGTGTAGAAGCAATAATTCCGAAAAATAATAACTAGGGAAATGGAATTTGATTCACAGTTTGCCATCTAAAGAGTAAATTCTAATAAAATTTGTCTAAAGCTTGATCGATGTCGCTCTGTGTTTACACTTGCATGTAAATGTAATAAATCAAAAATACAATGACTTAAATAAATAAAAATAAATCAGTCGAACAAAAAAGTCCAAACTGCATATTTTGTTTTTGTTTATTACACTATGAAGCACAAAATTCTCTTGACCGCGAATAAAAATAAAAATGTGAGCACTTGTGGCGTTCATGCTCTCGGCCGAGATATACAATTTTATGTGAGAGAAAAATAACAACTTCGTTAGAAAGTATGAGAGAACGTTTGATGGAGAACACTCACAACAAAACATCTGTTGAGATATTTTCATAGTTCAGAGATTCATATAATGACTATAACCATCATGCATGATTTATCTGTATAAGTGTAAGAAGTGTTTTGTCATAGAACTTTTTGGGCAGTTGTGCAATGCTTTACACTTTGTGTTTGGGTTCATAATATAGTGAAAAGAATCATATATGAAATTTGGATTTTCCCCCATTGACCAATTAAGTTCAACACTTGAGATAGAAATACTGATTTGATGTCAAAACGCTATACTAAATTAGTTCTTTGCATTTCTAAGCTACTGTGTTCACATACACAGTGATATAAAAGGGAAAAATAATTTCCCAATTGACGGATGTAGTCCAAAATTGTGCACTGTGTTTTGTTGTAAATACCATATACTAAAATTCATTAAGCTTGTTATATTTTTGAATTATTATATTCACATGAGTAAGAGCAAACGGTGGGATTTGGTCTAAAATTTGGTTCAGATCCATCTTTCTAACAATAAAATAATTTGAAAATTTCATCTATTATGCTTTTGCATTTTTAAATTATCACGTTCATACTTATATAAATAAACAAACTAATAGTACTTACGGCAAATGCATTTCTTTTAAGATTTAATAGAAATCAAATCAACTCAACTTTCGGTGTAAAGATAACTTAGAAAATTTCATTTATCTAATTTGTCCCCTTTCTAAATTATTTTGTTCACAGATTGATAATTATTAACGTCATTTTGTCCCTTCAAGATCAACAAACAGAATTTCAATTTTTTTCGGACTTGGAAAAAAGTTTAAAATATGAAGATTCTTCAAAATATCAAGGTTGAATTTCGAGATAATTAAAATTTTTTTTAAAGTTTTGTACATAAGAATGTAAAAAGAAATGATAATTTTTTTTTCTATTTCCTACATTTAATCATGTCTTATTTGCGTAAATTTTCAAATAACCGATTTTGTTGTTATTATTTTTTTCAAATCAGTTTTCCAGACTTTCTATAACTTTTTTTGGATGCGTTCAAAATCCTACATCTTACATCTTATATTTTTCATGAAATTTCTGCATCCCTTGTTAAAGTTCAGACAATTTGACGACAATCTGTACTATCTAATAATAAATTGTCACATTTTGACAATTACTTCACCCATAGATGGCGCTGGGGCGACTCCAACTTTTTTCCGACACCGATCCAATCTGTTGTCCTTCGGATTTGAATGTTATGGGTTTTCTCTCACTCCGAAACTACACGCAACATCCACCTTGACGGAGAACGCACGTGATTCCGTTTTTTATTCTATTCGAATCATCGAATTGAATCTTTTCTTGTCAATGTAAGAAGTTCATCTGTTTCGAAGGCGAAGGATAAAAGAAATGGTGGACGTTAACCCTGTCTCTGATGAGATCGAGGAGTTCCAGGAAAACGAACGACCACCTTCCGAGCAGGTATTTGAAATCATCAAACGATATTAGTTTCTTTTATTACATATTTTTGCGTTTCTTTTAAGTTGTCGATACGTATTCGATTGGTCAGGATTTGGCACCATGCCTCTTGGAGTACTGTCAACTAGATTTCTCGGTTATTTTTATCAAAATGATTTTAATGACTCCCTGGATATTCGAATAATTATGTAAAAGCAATTATTAGGAGAATTTTTTATTTTTTTTTTTTGACAAAAAAATTATTTAAAGAGAATATGTTAAAGTCACTTGTACTTGAGTGCACGTATTAATATATTTCTTTGTGAATTTAATTTAAGGAATGTCATTTTGACATCATTATTTAAAAACGTGCATACACACGAATGCAAATTTATAATTATAGGAAAGATGACAAGTTTGATAAATGCTGTTATTATAAAGAAAGGTTTTTAATATATTATTTATATGTTTGATAGAAAATAATTAATGTTTTATTTGGATTGATCAATTAAGATTTTTAATCAATTTTTCTAATTGAAACAGACTCACAAATTCTTAAAAAAATATCTTTATTTTCACAGGGGAATAAACAGTGACAACTGTCTAAATTTTATCATTAAATAAAATATTTAAAAATTGTTGATACAAGAAAATAATTGGAATAAAAAATAAAGATTAAATTAAATTTGATAAGTTTTCTCATCTCCAAAAGCAAAAACAACAGCACCAACTAAAAACAAGCTTGAAAAATATATCAAGTGTTAAGATAATCAACTTATAAGAAAAAAAAATCAAGCATAGTATTTCTTAAAATCGGGATAAAGAATCTTCAGTTTTTTTGTACTTATTTATGACGTCATTTATTTATGGTCCTATTCCATTTATCATGGAATGAAAACTTTAATATAATATTTTAAAAGTGTTTACAGAAGATTTTTTAAAAATGAATTTTTAGTTTAGTAATCAAAATCTCACATTCATATAAAATATTAATAAAATAAATTCTTTTTATAATTGTATTAAGACTGCATTGCTTTCTAATTAAGTTGCATTATTATTCTAATTTTTATTACGACGATTTTACATTATTGCATAATAATACGAAAGGTGAATAGTATCATAAGAATATTGTACGACATTTAGCTCTATTAAGCTATCCAATCAAAAATATTTTTTTCTTTTCATTCTTATTGATGAAAATACTGTTATTATGTTGCAAACAACATTACTAAGCTTAAATTGTTTTTTTCTCTATTTAAAATTCATCTGCAATTTTTTAATTTTTTCTTGATTTAAGAATTGACTATACCAAGATGTAAGGCATTTATTAAAAAGGAATTGAAAATATTTTAAAAATTCGATTATAAAATTCTGCTATACGTTCAAGTTGAAGAGTTTCCTCCATTTTAAGACTTCAAGAAAAAAGAGTTCTATATATAATTGTTTGAAGAGTGGAATAAGAGATTGATTTATGCATTTGATATTTATAAAAATTGGCATACTCTTTTTAAAATATTATTGATGCTATTTCATAGTATCCAAATTTTTATTTAAATTGCACAATTTTAATTTTTTTAAATAATGTATTTTATCCCTTAAATTAACCGATACCATCTAAATAGAATGCAACATATGTTTTTAGATACATTTGAAACATTTTTTTAATATCTCGTCAATGTTATTTAATATTTTCTACTCAGTAAAAAAGTAAATTTATTTTTGGTCACAAAATGTAAATTTTAACGATGTATATAATTTGATCTAACATTATAAACATAGTTCTTTCATTCCCAAATCTTCAATTGCGTATATTTTTAAAAAGGTGGAATTCGTACTAAACATTGATCCAGTAGAGTTGACAGTAATTTTAATTATTAATTCTTTCATTATTTATTTATAGCAAGGTTAGATTTGATTTCTTATTGTACATTTTTTGATAATATCAAAATTATATTCCTATGATAAGACAATTAAAAATCGTGTTTTTCTTAAGACGCAATTGCAAAAAATTTCGAATATTTCAAAATCAATAAGGCAAATTGAGATGAAGACAATACAGGTATTGATTGATGTATTTCTAAAGCACTAATAAAAAGCAGCTTTGAAATTTGTTTTGATAATTTAAAAGTATATCTTTATAGGATATTTTTTCAAGGCTTGTTATTGATTATGCTAAATTATTGTAAAGTTATTGCTAAAATTGCTAAGTTATTGTTCAATTATTAATTATGGAAATATTTCTGGAAAAATCGTTTGGTTAAAAACAGTTGATTCTCAGTTTTTTGCTCATTCTATCTATCTATCTATCTATATATATATATATGTATATATAATTTTTCTACATTATATAAAGCATCCAAAATGTTAAAGTAAAAAAAGAATTATTTTATTTAAATATTTAATTATAAAAATATAATCTATGCTTGTGAGAGATGAGAAATAACTCGATTTGTTTAACTGTTTTTTTGTTTTTTTTAAATCGTAATAAAATGTCAAGGACTATATCATTTTGACATTTTTTTATATACCGTAAATTGAGTAGGCTTGGATTAAAAAAGAAAATCCTTTTTAATAATATATTTCCCCCTACTTTTTTGCTAAATGATCGCCTAAAAATATTATTATTGTGGTAAGATACATTTTTATTCTCTTGGGATATTTTCTACGACTTCAAAGCTTTTTTTACAAACCAAAATTTTAATTTTATACAAAAACTAATAAAATCTAGCTTCGAGTATCCCTCTGGGTTGCTACATTTAAATGTGTTTTGATTTATGTTATTTGAAATGTGAATTAATTTGGAAATATAAAACGAATTTTAAGATTCGAAATAAAATATTCTAACACTTCTTTGTTATTTCTAATTCTGAGTTTGATAATAATCTATAAAAAGATGACTTTATATTGGATTTGAAAACAACTTTTTTTCAATAATCAAAATAAATTACATTTTCTTTTTTTTCTGACCATTTCCAGAGCAAAGCATCTTTTACTGAACTTTTCTGATCTTTTTTCGCTGATGCCATGCATTCAACTATGGTACTATTTCGCATCTGTCTGGTACATTTCTTAGATCATACAGCATTTAAACATTATTTTTATTTTTCACAGATAAAACTTGCTTACCTTCTGCTTCCAGGCGACTTCTGGTAAATTCAAACAATTTTTTGGTATCAAATCTGTAAATGTATGTATTTCTAAAGCACTAATAAAAAGCAACTTTGAAATTTGTTTTGATAATTTAAATGTATATCTTTATAGGATATTTTTTCAAGGCTTGTTATTGATTATGCTAAATTATTGTAAAGTTATTGCTAAAATTGCTAAGTTATTGTTCAATTATTAATTATGGAAATATTTCTGGAAAAATCGTTTGGTTAAAAACAGTTGATTCTCAGTTTTTTGCTCATTCTATCTATCTATCTATCTATATATATATATATGTATATATAATTTTTCTACATTATATAAAGCATCCAAAATGTTAAAGTAAAAAAAGAATTATTTTATTTAAATATTTAATTATAAAAATATAATCTATGCTTATGAGAGATGAGAAATAACTCGATTTGTTTAACTGTTTTTTTTAAAAATCGTAATAAAATGTCAAGGACTATATCATTCTGACATTTTTTTATATACCGTAAATTGAGTAGGCTTGGATTAAAAAAGAAAATGAAAGAAGGGTGAATAAGTCATTTGATTAAAAAATAACAATATGCGATGATATCAATTCATCGTTTTTAAGTGAAAAATTGAAATACATAATTTAATTTGAGGCATAAGGAATACTTCGAGCCTCATTCTGAATGGACTCCAGTAAACACATTTGCTGGTTACTAGTATGCAATTCGGTATAAATAAATTTCACAGTTAAGTGGTTCGAACCACTTAACACAAAATGTCCAACAACATTGCTACGATATCTACATCAAGTTGGCCGGCATTCAAAACGTTGGACAACATCGTGAAGATATCACAGAATATCTTGTGCTAATACGGTCTTTAACTAGCTTGTAACTATTTATTTGTTAAGAATGATACATAAAATGTAAGGTTTCTTTTTCTTCATTATTATTGTATTATATTATACAAAGATATGAAGGTGGGAGATGTCAGGGCACAAATTTTCTTGTTTTTACCGTACAAGAATTAATTTGTTAAGAAATGTAAATAAAAAAGTAGTTTTTCTTTTTTTTACTATTATTGCATCATGCAAAGATGTAAAATAGGGAGTTATCAGGTCACATAAATTCTTGTTTATATCATACAAGAACATAACATCAGTTAGGAATAGGCATAAAGATAAAAAGAGGAATTTAGCTCCTCCGGTGATAACTAAGAATTCTACTTTTGGAAATTTGGTGAATCCAATATATACCTTTAAGTTAACAGACTGAAAATGACTTTAACTAATTTTTTTGTAGTGCAAATAATTACATTCTAGAGTAGAGTATAAAAACGTTCTAAATGGAAGTCTAGATAAAAGTGAAGAGAGTTTAAAAGACGAAGATATAAAAGAAAACTATACTTAGCTATAATACCAAAAAGAAAAATTGTTTGATTTAAAATTGTTTAATACAGTAGAATCTCGACTATACGATCTCAAAGGGAAAAGTAATCACTTTAGATAGTAAAAAATAAAAACTAGATCTACTATAATTATAAAATTTATTCTCTATTAACTAACTTGGTTAATAGAGACTAAATTTTAAGATTACGATTTCTTTCTTTCGATAGGGTGTGCCGATACAACTAACCTAGTATTAACATAGTAACAAACTCAAAAATCAATTACAGATGTGAGAATCAGCGAATATTACTGACATTTGCTGTTACTTTCGAATTTTCTCATTAATTTTTTGATAATACTTTATGCAGCTCAAAAACTGAACTTTCCAATGCATTTTAGTACAACCAGTTTTTTTTAATGGAAATGTAAAGAATTTGACGAAGTAATTATTGAAATGGCTGTGAAGATAAACCTTTATTGCCAGTATAAAAGATTTCTAGAAGTTTAATAAAAAAAAATTTTAAACAGAAACTTGCTCATCATGAAAAAATAAGCCATCATCTTTAATGCCTTCATCATCAACAACGAAATGATAACAAGGATGAAATCTTTAGAACAACAATAAAAACAATTTTAGAGGTTTTATTTTTTTATTTTTACAAGAGTGAAATATGTTGATATGTTGTTGTAAAATAAGCTTAAAATATTTAAAAAAATTATATATGAATATAATTTTATATTTATGTTTGTTATGGCAAATGTGATTAATCCGGTGCTTATTCATAATCACCACTGAATTTATTGGTAATTATAAATAATCACCAGTAATTATAAATTATCATCGGAAATTATATATAATCACGGGATTAATAATATTTACCGTAACATATATAATTTTTAATGCATAAAAATAGATAATGATGAATTAGCTTACTTGAAATGTCTGATATGCTTCGCAATAACTTTTCGAATTACACGTTATTTTTTAAAAACCTAAATATTCTTTTGAAGGGGAAAGGGACCTGCTTTTTATTTAAAAAATATGTTTTCTTAAATTTTTTTTTTTTACTACGATCTGAAAATTTAAACTTCAATGAAAAAATTGAAAAATAGAGGATAATATGATAAATAAAATGTGAATCATTTTACTTCCAATTCTATTGTAATTCTCTAGTCCTTTCAGTTACTTAATAACATATTGTTAAAATATTGTCTGTTATTTGAATATTTTTTATGTTAATTTGAAGACAAATCTAAATGTTAAATTTTATTTATATTTCTGATTGGCTATTTATATCAAAATACTATAAGAAATTGTTTGCAATTATAATTTCCGAATTGCAAATTATTTGTTTGCATAACATTTGCTAATATTTCTGTATTTTGGATTCTAAGTGGCTGTCGGTAAATAATTTTGTAAAGACCTTAAATCAAAAAATCAATTCAATCAAGAGAAAAAAACCCAAACATTATTACTTATTAAATTTTTTTTGCACATTTTCGATGTGAATTTGACGTTTTTTGGAATAAGTGTATTCATAGAGCTAGGTAGTATTTGCACATTTCGTAAAAGTATATACTTATTTTTTTGTAACTATTATTTTTGAAATTATGGAAATTTTTAATTACAATAATTATCATGTTATTTATTAAATTATTTATTGATTGTTAACTATGCATTATTTATTAAAACTATTGAATATTAAAAATCAAGCTTTATTTTCGTCTTTATTTTAAAAATTGTTATTATTTCTTAATATACAAGTTTTTATATCCAGTTTCCTAAATTCGGATAATTCACATTTTTAATGTGATCCATTCAGTTATGAATTTTCCATCCCAACAGTGAAGAATATCACTAAAATTTTTTTGATTGGAAATAAATTTTCAGATTGAAAATTGTATGGATGAGTATTTGGTCTTCATTGATTATTTAACAAAAAAATTATTTGGTGCATAACATGCAACGTTTGTTTTTCCAATAACCGAGTTTCGATTTTTGTACAACTTGGAAAAAAATGAGCAGTTGTTCGATGATCAACCAAGCGTAAGTTTGTTTCACTGTGTTGCCTAGTTCGATGATCTTTCAATTTTTGAATGTTTCACATTTCGTCAGATTTGTTGCCAGAGTAGAAGCAAAAGAAAGTTACATTATTCATAACTATCATTAGTATAAAATTATGTACTTTCTTGGAAATAAATGAAATGTAGGACAAGTAATACAGAAAAACACCATTTTTTAACTGTTATTGCATTTAAAGGTTTTTTCTTAATTTGTTCAGTTTGATTTTTAACTATATAAGAAATGCCCTACATGAACAAAAATTTATAATAATGAACCATATTTTCAAGTTTTATTTAAATTAACTATGGTATTAAATACCCTGAATCGTTATGAATGAAAAGAATGAAGAGGTATCAAACGAAGAAGAAAATTCAATCAGTTTGGTTTTGGTTTCTAATGAATAATGAATTCAAATAAATAAGAAAATGATAAAAACGAGATATGAGTTATAATTGAAAATACTCAAAAGTGAAATCTATCAAATTAGGAGAGAATTCTGAACTAAAAATTCTGCAAATTCTAAAATTCCCTAAAAAATGAGAAGAGGATGAAAATTATATATATATGTAATGATATTTTAATATCTAATTTAATCCAAATTAATTTCCAAAGATTTATCTTAATTTTGCCCATAGTAATTTCATCCAATTCCACTTTATGTTTAATTCAACTGAAGCTGTGTAAAAATTACTGCGCCATCAGTTGCCCTTCTCAAGGTCAACATGTGTATTCAATCGACACGTGGCCGGAAATCCCACATTATATAAGACTAGTGATTATTTGTTTTGTCTCTTCTTTACTTCTGCTTTTGTGTCGCACTGTGGCTGACGTGACTTGTCCGCGTCTCTGCTTGTAAATAAATTGCTTTCCCGGGATGGATATTAAAGAGAATTAAAACAATCCAAAGCGTTTTCTATGTCTTCAAACCTGCCTTCTACTTTTCAGGAATATGCTTATATATATATATTTCACCAGGGGAGTCATAATTGATGCAAGAGAGAAGGAGGATAAAATGACACCTATTTACATGGTGATACAAGAGAAAAAGTAACCGAAATTTTTCCCTTCGGTGATTTTACTATGTGATTCTGATAGTGATTTCTTTGCCATGCGCCGATTTAGGCAAGGGAATCTAAGGTATCTTTTTAAAAAGATGTGAGAGCCTTAAGGATTTTTATTCCTTTTTTCCTAACGTGGGAACGAAGGAGTCAACAATTTTGTTAAGTATGTGTTAGAAATAATTAAATGAAAAAATTGGAATTGGATTAAGAAAAAAGAAAACATTTTAGAATGAAGTTAACAAGAGCTAATTTAAGATAGGAATTAAGAAATTAACTAGGATTTAAATTAAATTAAGATTTATCATTACATATATATGTTATATATTTGTTCTCTCCCCTTAATTTTAACCTCTGGGTTGAGGAAGTTTTTCACATTTTTATGAATTTAATTTTTTATTTTTCGTTCCAATTTCATTTCCGAAATTTAAATTCTTCTATATTAGTCGTTAAAAATTCCAATATCTCCTTTGCTTTGAGAATTTACAAGGTAAAATACACGTCGTATTTCTCTGCAGTGGTTGCATAGTTCAGAGTAACTAAAAATGATATTCAAAGAGCCAAATTATTTTTGATCCTGTAAGTTTCTAGTAAAAACAAATCTATTTATGGATTTTTTTTATCAAGATTGCACTTTCTTGAAGACACTACAACACAACATTATAGATATTAATATATAGAAATTACAAATTTATTGTAAATGTAGGAATAAAAGGCAGAACAATGCATTATTTTCGTTTCTTTTAAGAGGTTCGCTAGCAGGAAAACATTATATCAAATTTAAAATGCCTCAACATCAAATTTAAAATGCACCAGGACTACATACATGATGTATATTTGACGGAATGAGATTTATAACATGGAAGACGATGATCTCTATATCAAGATTTTATCTTTAAGCCACATCTGTTATTTCCTACGCATTTTAAGCTATATGTTTCCTAAGCGTTTAAAAACCACTACCCCGTTTTTGAAAACGAGAAAATGCTTTTTTATATAAAAAAAACCCAATTAAACACTTTCTCTTTTTTCTTAATAAGATAATAACTCCTCAAAATAACTAATTTATATTCTTTTAAATGAACTTCAAATTAGTTATATTGAGGAGGTGCAAAGTTTATATAATCAAATGGAATTTGACGAGCTTTTCCTGTCATATAGATCATAAAATTAGTATGTATTATTATAATCTAAAAGTAAATTTGTAAAAAATATACAAAAGAAATTTTTTTAAAGTTTTGATAGACATTTCATTAGCTTCAAAAATATCATTATTTTTATGGAAGTATTTTACTTATTTCGAAATTATATTAGTTTTAGCTTTGATTTCTAAGGATTTATCTCGATTTGTAACTTAATCTTATTTTTCTAACGCCTCTTTTTGATACTTTATAATAAAAATTTTTTGAATGTAGCACTCTACAATATGATTCTAGAATTTTTTAATATTTTGTTTAAATACTTTTGTAGTATAACAATTGGTGCATCTTGGCTAATTTGGCTCTAATACCATAAGGCTCTAAATTCCAAATTTTCAAGAGTACTTTGTGTATAAAAAGGATAAATACTGAATTATGTCACTTTCAGAATAATTTATGCGATAAATTTAGATGTGGTGATTATGTTATTATTCCTCTGTGTTTTTTTGTGTGTTCTTGGCAAAGATACGATGGATATTTTTAATTCAAGGTGAATGGTTAGGAAACTTTTTTTTTCACATTTTCCTCACACCAGATATTACCATGCTAAATAGTCTAAAGTAGTAAAGCGTATGAAATGATTCATTGACAGTCATGCTTCGTATCAGCATAGCGTTAAAGAAAAATATTCATCTATTTGGTTTCAACTTGACAAAAGACATTTTGAATTCATACTTATCATGCATTCCATGTTACTGATGTATTTTACAAAACCTATTACGTGAAACAATTTTCCACATGAAAAAGTATGCAAAAATTACTGTCAAAAATGAACTATGTGACTTCGTATGCTGATAGCTCAGATAATTTTTATTGCATAAAATGACAACGATTGAATAAATTATTGAAATCAAATTTTCATGCAGGTAATGTTATGGCTTTGAACAAATCATGCATTAATAATTCTACAGAGTGGTAAAATAGCCAATGATAATTTTGGCATTTCAGACATTTTTTTATTTTTATTTCTTTAGTTATGCCTTCTTCGTTGTAATTTTTCATAATTATTTGCTGCTATTTGCGAAATTAGTAAAAAAATATCTCAAGATTAGAAGAGTTAAATTGAACCTTAAAAACAGAAAGAGTCTTTAAGCTGTTATCTCTTTAGTATTTTTTTTATTGTTTGATTGGTCATACAATTGGTCGAAGGTAAAAAAAAAAAGATAGAAATAAAAAAATATTCTCTATTTTAATAAGATTTTTAACTAGATTGTTAGAATAATTTTTGTAAATTTTTTTCTGAAAATGTCAAGCTTATTTTTTTTCCTTTATATTTTGGTGAAAGAAGTGGATTTTGAACTTTATTTATTAAACAGTCACAGATTCTTATGTTATTAATTTATAAAATTTTTCTTTATAATGTATTCCGCGGATTTGATTAATATTTTTAGTTCGCAAACGATTTTTTTTATTCATAAAGATTTTTATACAGCATAGTGTGTCTCATAATGGATAAATGATATTTAAAGATAATATTTTTATGTTATATAAACATAAAAAAATCGTTTATTTTATATTAAATATCCCTTTATCAAGTTAAAAGGAAAATAATACTTTCTTAATAAATAATAAAGTACAGGTAATATTTTAGTGAAGAATTCTTGTACATTAATGCAAAATGGTACATTTTGTGTTTTATAGTGTAATTAAGAAAAAACAGAACACATGTCTTCTTTTAAAACCACTTGGATCCAAAATTTGATTTAATTCTTCAATTTTGGTGAAGGGATAATGTACCAAATTTCATCTTTTTAGTAGTTGCATTTTAATTATCATTATTAGTCACTGTCGAATAAAAAAATCGACAATCGTTCAATTTACAAACAGATTTAATCCAAAACATACAACTGATTTACAATTCTACGAATAAAACTATATGCTAAATTTTATCCATCGAGTTTTTTAAACTTTTCGTGTTTACAAATTTAAACATGGATGAACAGACGACCTTTTTTTTCACGAAACTGGGAATTTTTAATAGAAAATCTGATAAAAATCAACAATTTTGCAGATAGATTATGTACCAAATCCTTTTTTTCTACCTCAATCTATTTCTGAGTTCAAAGAGAAATTAAAGGATGCCATAATTCCAAATATATTCTTCTTTTCTGACACAAATACGTTTAAAACCAGAGGCTGTCAAAATCTTCAGTTTGAATTTTTCTGATGGTTACAAGCAACACATATACGAGTCTTTTCGTTTGCAACAATTTTTTGAATCTTTTTTGCTCTTAAAGAATACAGATAAAAGTTATACAGAATTTGAAATGTATCCTCATTTTTTAAAGAAGAAAGCCTTTAAATAAAATGGTTAATATAGTATTGGAAGTATATTCAATTATAAAATAACTTTTTTACTCATGATGCACAGAGATTAGGAAATCAGTGTGTGTTATAAATATTCCAAAAAAGTTTTCTTTTTTATTTCTTGATAGCTTGTGGAACTCCATTTATATTTGGTTCCTAAAGAAAAATGGCTGGAAAAAAGAAAATTAGCCAAAAACCAAGCAGTGGATCATACCATATCCGTCGGATTCGTTAGGTAAGAACGAATTAACTATTTTGTATTATTTAACATAAAATAATGAAATGTTTTATATGACATTTAATTTCACTTTTTTCAAAATTTTAGTAATCTTACAAAGGAAAAGAATTTGATTTATTTTATTTTAACTAATAAAACTTAGAAAAATAGTATTTATTGGTATCCATTTATTGCTTGCCATATTTAAATATTTGATTTAAATACTATACGTATAGTTAATACAGTGCATGTAAATCAGAAAAGATTTGTGTTTGCCAGCCACAAATTTCACCGAAAACACTATGAGCTGCGACATGAAATTTATACAATCTATTCTGGGGACTAGAGCACTGAAAGATAAGACAAGCATTATTTCATTTTTGTAATCAGTGAATTTATTTCACATGGATGAAATGTAAATAAGCATTATTGACGTATTGATTTATCCTTGCGCTTTTATTTTGCTTAGTCAATTTAAGCATTGGCAGTCACGCAAACTCTCAAGCATTATCAAAACAAAGATTGTTACAAACTCTTGCAAAAAGATACGTCCGTTGAAATTTCCATTTGAATACATTTTCTTTTATTAATCCAAACAATTAGGAATCAGGTAGCCTAATGATGGGAAAAAGGAAGGTCATTACCACATTAAATGATTTATTCAGAGAAGTTTTCCTACAGTATGGGTAAAGATTCTCGGGTGCTACGATTGGTCATCCTGTCTTGTTGATGTTTTTGAATGCTAACCTATAACGGTTGATAATATAAACATTGTTATTCCTTATATACCCTCTCACTTCTAAAAAGGTCTGAACAGGCCGTGCAGATTTTATACAAATGGGCGTTTTGGGGGCAGGTTTCCCTTTTAAACAAGGAGTACAAGATGTAAAGTGCATGCATCATTGATGATAATTTGCTTTACACCCTGCACCTTTTGTTCACCATAACAAATTCATTTCCAAAATTAATTGCCATTAGAATTAATTTATATCAACCGAAACACGTGGTGGGATCATTGACGAAAGAATTTAAGTGGTTTGATGTTGTAAGTTTCAGAATTATTTAATTGATATTCTTAATTGTTATTCCTAGGTATTAGTTGACATTCCTAGCATTACTTCTAATAATAATATTTTTAAAATTTAAACGCTTAAAATAAAGATATAGACTCAATAAAATATTGTAACGGGACTTGTTCTAACTTGGCGAGGAGTGAATGGCTCAGTGGTAGAATGCTATGATCTGAAAGTGATAGCTCGATAGTTCATATCTACCTGCAGGCACGTTGGCTCAATAGTGTTTTGTTATTGATTTACTTTCTGTTATTTCTCATTTATTCTAGAATGTTCTTATAATTTCTAACTCAGGAATGTTCCAGTCATTTTGTCTTGTGGATAAAAACAGAAGTAAAGTTTAGTTCCTTGAATAAAGTCTCGAGTTGAGATTAGCGAGTGCTATCTTTGACTTTAGTTAACACACGCGTTATCTCCGTTATCTTCATCTAAGCGACAATATTTTTTGGTGCTTAGACTTAAATTTTAGTTTTCCTAGCTCAAAAATTATAATAAAGTTTGTAGAGCATTTTAGACTTTGTACAAGAAAAAGCATCTGATGCACATTAATGTTGTGAACAGAAAACCCATATATTTTGAAACTGTGACTTCATAAAGACTTAAAAAAGCTAGTTATCTTAAGATTCTTTTATTTTAGTTGTTCAAATTGATCTCCAACATCTACAAAACAGATTTGGACAATTTTTTGAATTTCACTTTACATAAATTTTTAACAAACCAGCTGGTGCGCTAGCATAAGCAAAAGTAAACGATTTAAGAAAATGTTGAAATAATGATACCCCCTCCCCTCTGCATATACTTGCTAATTGAGTTATTCCCGCAGGATAAAGTGACAAAATTTTCAACATTTCTCCTTTTGTACATTTCTTGTGGCATCACAATTTCGAAAAAAAAAATGAACAAACAAATCTGAGTTTTAATGATTTTTTTTCAATACTTGTGCATCATGTTATATTTTTTGTTCTAAATTGATAATGTTATGCATATGCATAACATTATTAATATGCATAAATTTCAAAAATGAATTGCCTGTACCTTTAATTTAATAAGAATGATTTTTTTGTTCCATTTGAAAGCATACGCTCACAAATCAGAAGCCTAAATATGTGCTCATCAGATGATCTGATTCATTTTGAAAACAAAACACTACAATTTAACATACTTAATTGACTTTTTAATCACATTTTGTTTTACATTATTGTACTTTAAGCCACTTTTGATTATCTTATTTTCAAACGTAGTCTGATTTCTTTTCCATTTTTCAAGCATACTTTAATATATTTTATTTACAAACTACTGTAGAAAAAATTTCACATTGATTCTTCCTTTCTTTTCTTGTCGAAATCTTATACTTGAAATTATTTGATCAAGGAATATACTATTCCGATATGAAGAAAGATGTTTACTTTTACTATTTATTATAGACTACAATAAAAATTCTTTTTAAATTTTCTTAGCTTAATAAAATTGAATACATCATCTGCTTTTTTTGTGCTGCATTGTAATATAACTTTTGTATTCTAAAGCTACGAAGACGGATTTTAGTTGTTCTCATCATATTAATTCGTATGTATTAATTTGATGTGGACAATATAGTATATACAATATATATAGCAACATATATACGATATTAAACAACATATATAATAATGTTATACTTACTACTTTTATGAATGTCCTGTTTCAATCTTGTAATGTATTAGAAATATGCAGAAAATACGATATCACAAATATTTCTGTAATAAGTAGATGCATTTTTATTAATCAAAACTATCTTGGAGTACAGTGTTTGACATAAAGTAGAATTGCGGTAGATAAGGAACCATCTTAGAGGAAATATACACACATTAATGTCTCACGTGGAGGAAAATTTACAACGAAATAATTCTTTACAGAATATTCATAAATCCAACAGTTTTTTAATATATGTTTTCTAAGAGCCAGAGGACAGAACTCTTAAGTTTCTTCTTCCAATTTGTTCTCAATCATTCTATACGTTAATCCCTAAGCCTTGTAAGACTAATGATTTAACTAGTGTAAAATGCATATGTTTGCATAATTTGCTACGCAGTATTGAACAGACTCAATTTCGTTGTCTAACAGCCTACATATAATACAATAACTGATTTCGAAAAAAATGTATTATTTGAATGTTTTTATAAATGCCGAAGTAGCTGCATCTCAGAATTGGCATTTTGGAATATAATATTTATTTTATAATTTTGCTCAAATTATTTAAAGCACCTGTCTAGTAAACATGAGATTGCGTGTTCGAATCTCATCGGCGCCTTTGGTAAAGTTGTAAAATTATAAATTTTTATGAAATTCCTCTTGAGCATCAACACTGGTATTCTAAAAAAATTAAAAGCCATCTTTACTCAAAACGGTGAGAAGGATATTCGAAATCAAAATTCGAACGGGATTCTGTTGAGGCGTTGTGGCTTAGTCAGCTAAAGCGCCTGTCTACTAATCAGGAGACAACGAGTTCGAATCTCGTCGGCGTCATTGGTAAAATTGTAAATTTATTAACTTTTACGGAATTCATCTTGAGGATCAACACTGGCATCCTGAAAACAACAAACTTTTTTTCTCTAAACGGTTAGAATGATATCTGAAATCAAAATTCGAATGTGCTTGTATCAAGGCACCATATCTTAGTTGGTTAGCACTTATCTAGTAAACAATAGATCACGAGTTCGAATCTTATCGGCACCTCTGGTAAAGCTATTAAATGGTTAATTTTTATGGAATTCATCTTGAACATCAGCACTAGCGCTCTAAAAAATATAATAGCTAACTTTACTAGAAACGGAGAGAAAGATATTTGAAATTAAAATTCGAAATTAGTTTGGTCGAGGCGCTAGGACTTAGTTGGTTAATGCTTCAATCATTATTTTCTGAAAAACAGTTAACTCGGTCGAAAGGAATTCCTTTTGGAAATGGAAGAAGATCATTTGAAATCCCTTTCCATGAAAAATATTTTTATTTGTTCAATTCATGCATGTTAAATTGTCCTGGATAAAATGTAATTGAGTGGAATCGTTGAAGAGGTTTGATAAAAAAGCTCTATAAAAAATAAAATTTAAAATTTTTTAAAAAAGTGATAGTTTTATTGGCAATTTGTAGAAAGCTTGGAGTGATTATGTTATTACAATTATACTGGGTAGTATAAAATGTGTTTTTATGGTTCTTGCGACGATAAGAAGAGATCAAATTACATAGTATTAATTTGAAATATACAGTTATATAAAATAGAATAGTGTTTCCTTTTATTTAAAACAAAATTCTATCCAAACATATAAATTAATATTAATTACATCAAGATCACATGTATTCAGAGCTATTTAACAAGGTGAAATGTAAAGTAGATTTGTTCATACTGTGAACGTTGCGCCTATCTAGGGGAGATACAAGTATTTTGTAACCACACAGCATTTCTGTTGTTGTTGCTACTGATCCCTAGTTGGTATAACAATGTCAAACCAACTCCATAAGTCTAAAAACTTCCAGAAAATCTAAAAACAATAGAGGTTTGGAGAACACCTCGGCACATCATTTTTAATAATAAAAAATAATTCACACTATCACGACGATAAATTAAAGACAATTGAGAATTTTTAGTAACATCACATTTCTCTGCAATATTTTTGCGTTAAAAGTCATTGAAATACTAGCCTGATGATGTAAATCTTAACCTTAACTGGCTATTCCTTCATCTGAGTGACTAGACCACCGCGACAGCAACAATGGTAGGAACTATGAGGGAGTCTTAAAAGCAATGACCGGCCACGGTAAAACCCTTCCCGTGAGAAATACGGTCCTGTCATCGAAGGACAGGACCCCCCCCCCCCCATTTCTGTACTCACCAGGGTAGCGAGAATACCGGTATACCGGAAGCTTCTCATCCTCATTTCTGAGGTGCCCCCCTCCCCTCGGTGGGAGCCTAATGATGTAAAATATATTACCAAGAATCATTAATCCTCATGCTGATACGGTAAAAAATACCTTGAGAAAAGGGCTTCAGCTCATATTTTATCCTGATCATTAAATATAATTTGGAGGTTCTTCTCTTCTAGTAACATCAAAACTGATATCTTGAAGCTGATCCAACTAATCTTGAAATTTGTAAAGGTCTTGGTAAGTCAGATCAAATCCGAAACTTTTCGTTTGCTGATAAATTAAAAAAAAATAATAAATCCTTACCTGATTTGACAATGGTCTTCCTTATACAATAAAATATAAAATTTTGCTGAATACTTTTGATATTTCGTCGGTATTGTACTCGATTTCCGCTCCTTTTTTTATTTCCATTTGTGTATTATAGTAGTTTATTTATTTATTTCCTGTCTTGTAAAATATTTACTTAATAAAATTTATAAGGATTACGATTACGGAGTTGCAACAGAAATGTTTCTAGAAAAGGTAAGGAAAATACTGTTTCTTCTATCACCAAATTCCAAGACGCAATTATTGTATTATATAGTATATAATTCAATACCCATGCAACATTTTTTGATACAAATTCTATGCAATATACATAAAGAATTTCACAAACATTTTCATGCAACAGATTTTCTTACCACGAAGCGAATAACATATTCACATCAAACTGGGGCATCCTTTAAAAAAAAACCCGAATACCTTATCCTATTAGCTGAATGATGTCTCCAAGGGATACTCAACTCATTTTTTCCCCTTGCATCTATGAAGAAAGGATTCATTACGTTAAAAGTGTTTTTATGAGGCCCTCTCACTTAATAGTCCTAGATACATTCACCTCTTTTGAATTGAACAATAAACTCAATCCGAAATAGAACGATCGACTGACACCATAAGCAATCAATATGAGTTCTAGGAAAACTGTACTACTAACCCCTCCGGTCTTTCCAAAAATGAAAAGGAAATATGCGACGAAGAGCTATTTACTGGATTCCGTACAGGTCACGAAGCACCCTATTTTAATGAGTTATTTACATTAAAATGAGGGAAATCATCCTTCATTTTCAATTTTTAAATACTGTCGCATCATATCATAGTTTCATATGCAGTTTTTTTGAAAATAATTACATTTAATCATAAAGCGTTTCTCTTTGTTTATTTAATTTTTTAAAGGCAAGTTTATTTTTTTGTAAGAAATGAATTACTTTTTTTGGTGAAATATATTTGAAAAACTAAGAATAAAATACTTTTTTTATTGCTTTTTTTAAATAAAAAGATTTATAAAATTAGCAAATATGATCTTAACCATTTCATATGTCTCCAATGAGTTTTGCATATTGAAAACAAAATAATAATAATAATAATGCTTTAAAAATTAGATTCTATAATTTCTGTTTCTTCCAAAAGTAAGGTCTTAGGCAAAATTTATCATTTCTAGGGATGATTTAAAAATTTAAAAATTTGTTCACGTTATTCAAGTTTCCACACTCATGTGAATATTGAAATTTCTTGAACAATAAATACATAAATAACTGAGTTAACAGATTGTTTATACTCCTATTATAAAACTTGAAAAATCTTAGAAATTATAGAATACCTCAATTAGATTCCAATGGCATTCTTTTTTTACTTGAGATTATTATTACCAAATTTGGTTTCATCAGATCATTCATTATTTGATGAAGATACTCGAATTTTCAATCAAAATGAACTGAAGGATTTTGTTAGAGAATTGGGACTTTCAGAAAAAATATCCAAACTGTTAGGCTCAATATTTAAATTAAAAAAAATCTATTGTTGTTGTCCTTATAGTTTTGAAAGAATAACAAACAAGCAGTTTCTACAGCCACTGATAGTCTTATTCATCAACAGCTAGGCTCATGAATTCTCTTGTGGAGGAACTATAAATGATTTGAGATAACTCATCACATATTTCTGAGCATTTAAAATCATATCAAATTCAATAGTATGTTACATTTATTCAATTCATTAACTATATGAAAAATGAATAAATCGAGAAAAACAAAATAAGAAGTATTTCTTTGAAAGACAAGCAAACATAGATTTTCTCACCTACAGATAAAGTAATTAGATTAATCCAACTCGGTAACACCTTCTCTCATAGCGTTTTTTCTTTCTTTTTTTTGGTAAACGTTTAATGTTGAAACCGTCAAATATTAGTATACCTGGCCGTATTATCCTAAATAAAACAACTGTTAGTAGCATTTAGAAGGCTTGAATGAAGGGACAGGAGAAGATATTATGTTAAGATATAAACGCGGAATCAGAAAAATATTATCAATACTTTGCACATATGATGAATTGCAGAAGATTTCACACGCACAGAACGAAGAAATTTGAAAAGAAAAAGCATGAAAAAACCACGGAAAAAAATAAATCTTTCCATAGCTATAGGAAGTGAATACTTAGAATTTAAAGAATAGTTGAACTTGCACTTTAAAATGTAATCTTAAAATTTTTATATTCTCTAATTTTTCCCATCAAATAAAATTGCCTTTTCCTTATTCATTGGTATATTATTTAATAAAGTTTTAACAAAAAATTTTAGGCAACTTTACAAGAATAATGGAAAATTGAAATCAATTTTTGATTTCTCACCAAAAAAAAATCTAGTCACACTGGAAGTTTATTTTTGCAAACCTGTTTTATTTATTATTTATAAATTTAGATGATATACAGTAAATACACGCGTATAATTACTGCTCACTAATGACTTGCTGAAAATATATTTATTTAAGTTTTAAATTAACTCATGATTTTATAATTAAGTGTTAGTTTGACCTTTTAAATAAAACAATTTTATAGTTTCTGACTTCTTTACTGGGTTATAAATGGCGTGAAAGGCGAATGCGGGATTAGATATGGATGCGAATCAGATTTTATGATATAATAAACTGGAGATATGGATAAAAATATAATAAATTTATCAATATTTAAAATCAAATAATTGACGTGGAGAATTTTTAGATTTTATTATTTGAGATTTTTAAAAATTTGTGAGTGACTTTTCACTAAATATCAGTGATATTTTTTTATTAAAACATTTTGTGTGTTCACATGCTCCATTTAAAAATTTATAATAAAACAGAGGTAAGAAATAAGGTTTTTAATTCAGTTGTATTAAATGGTAAGCAACAGACAGAATGCGAGCCCTGAAAATAATTTAGAAACGAATTGTTAAAAGAAAATTACTGATAAATGAAATTTAAACTATATTAGAATATTTTTCGTAGTACATTGTTATGAATAACTTTGATACAAATTTTTAAAATCACATTTATATTATCAAACTAAAATATAAACATTAATATTTATTCGCTTCTTTTTATTCTTTAATTGATAATTCTATTATATAATTTTTACGTATTTTTCATATAACTTCTTTTTTAATTTACCACCAGATGGCTCTACATGTAAAGAACCAGAATTTAATTATATTAATCGATTGAATAATAACTAAATTCTGAAAATTTTAAAACATTTTAGTGCCATCGAAAACAGAAGTGTGAAAAATTTCAAAACGACAGCGAATGAAAGAATTAATACAAAATTCCATCTATACAAATATGAAACAAATCAAGTTAATAAAAGATTTAAGAATATTATTTAGGTCACATTTAAAAACTTAATATGTTAAAGACAGTGGCAGTTTTTTTTATGTAAAATAAAGTTAAAAGAAAATCCAATTGAATTGTAAACACTTGAGATAAATGCCTGGTCCGAAGAGAATCCGAAGCCCTAACCACTACTCCAGATCTGATACGCTTAGGCCGATCATGCATAGCTACATATCAATATTTAGTTATCATTTTTTTAAATGTAAAATCGGGTTTTTTTATAAAAGGCACCTATATAGATAAACTTAAAAAGCAAAATATTATCTAAATATAAAATGTGATCCAAATCGTTAGAGCCGTTTCAGAGATACACGAAACAGTCAATTTATATATGTACAAGAATTGCTCATTTAAAGTTATAAGATTCCTGCAAAAATATTTTAGAAGTTCTAGAAATTATAAGATCTTTTTTTAAAATATTAACTTTAGCATAGAAATAAATACTAGTTAATCAGTATGAATGATTTAAAAATTTTGGTTTTTACTTACAAGTTTTCAGAAATAATTTAAGAACAGAAAAAATTTGCAGTCACAAAACTGTAGAAAAATTTGAATTTAATAATTTTTTTTTGAATTGGATAAATTTGAACTTCATAAACTGTATTTGAATATAACAATTTCTAACTTAATAAATTTTATTCATTTGCTTAAAATATACTTACAGAATGTCTTATCGCGTTCATGATTCTTTTTCTATCTACTCTGTTAGGATTTATTGCTGAATTACTCGTTAATTAATTACCCTGGATTCCAGCCATAATCACTTTTAGGCCTCAAACAGAAGAAGAAGAACCAAATTTATGATTACTAACCGTAATGAGTTTTGTTATTCATGCATATTAAAGTAGTATAATCTTTTTAATTAGAAAAATAAGCATGTTTCTTCGGCTTTTCCATAAATTTTTAACGAGTTACATCTGAGCAAGAAGTCATGTTTGTGATTTTCAACGCACGTGATAAAATTTGAAATGCTGCAAGAGCATTCGTGTAAACCTGAAATGAATCTACATGATCAAAAACGTTTAATTAATCAGTGTTGTAGCTTGAAATTTCATCCAAAAATAAACATCACGAGGATGAGGAATTTATATAAAACATTAAAAAAATTCTATGACTATAAATTTTCAAAAATTTATTGCTCTTTCAATCTGTTCCGCATTTAATTACCTTTGGCTAATTTTTCCTTCGACACGTTTAACATTAACACACATAACACTTAAATTCAGTTTTTAATAATGAATCTGAAACGTGCAAAATGTTAATTTCCTGATGGCTTAGTTGTATCTATTTTCAAATGCAAACTTTTAACAATGAAAGTACTGTAATGTTCAGAAATTCGTATCTATATTTTGATAGCAAAATTCGATGCTTTAAACTTTTTGACCCAAATAAAATCTATCTTAGAACAATGTTTGCTTATATCTATGACAGAGAGGGATTTAACAATCCAGATAAATGGAATGTGGCATGTTCACCTTACAACAAAATTTGCACCAATAAATTAATGAGAAGTTGCTTATTTTTCAATTTTCTTCTCTTATACCTTATTAGTGCATGATATTGTAAGATATCTCCACGATCCTGAATGTTGAGTGATATTGTGAAGATATTGTAACAATATTGGTGGACATTTTGTAATAATAGGGTACTATGTATTAATTTTTGTTAAATTAATTACGCTTTTGAGATAAATGATAGCTATTTTGGGACAGACCTTATCATTTTGAAAGTCGATGATCATAGAAGACGACGCTTGAGATGGAATTTCTTATTTCATATTTTCACACCACACTAGAGGACGTTTGATCATCTATTAGCTTAAAGAACAATAAATCTAAATAAGGCGCAAATAAGGTTTCGAACAATCTCCGAAGCCGAGACTTTGGCAAGAGGCCATAATCATTGCACTACAGAATAACGAAAACAACTGTATTTAATAAGATTTCTTTTAAAATACGGTCTCATACCATGACAGTGTCATGCATAAAATTCTCAAGAAAAAGTCGAAATAAGAATTTCTGAGATAATCCAATTTTTTCGAATCTGAAAAGTTCCATTGCAACACCAATACAGATCTTCACGTTCACAGGGTGATAGATTCAATAGTATTTGTTCCTTTTCTTCAAGTTTTACACATAATTTACTTTTATTTATTTTTTAATTATAATCTTCTGAGACATTAAATGCAATTAAAATTATTGCAGATACAGAGAAGAAAAAAGAAAAATTATTAAAATCATTTTCATATTTTTCCCTCGTTTCATGCATTTTCATTTTTTTTTCTTTCTTATGCACGAAGCATCGAAAATGTATAGCAATCATCAAACCAGTGGAAGTAGTCTCCCGTGAACTTTCTCACATAATCTCTAATAAGCTTGCCATACCAAAGAGCATCTTGAAAGGCGAATAATAAACTTTGGCATCAATTTAGCATTTTTACTGAATCTGTCGTGTCATACTTGGTGAGTTATTTGACGATTAGTCAATGGCATGCGGTTAATAAACTGAATTTGTTCTTTTGAGACAAAGTTTTTCTCAATCGATTGATACAAAGATCTGACAGAAAGCTGCACTTGTAATCACAAATCTCCATACCTAATTTGATATATTTCAGTCATTGCGTTTTTGAATTATCACGTTTACATGATTCTGAAAGTACAGACTGACAGAGAGTCTACTTGTTGCTGGTTTTGGCTCAAAATTTGACCGGTGTCTACAATATAGATTTTATATTTATGTACCCAATCTTATCTATCTAGCTCTCTTCGTTTTGTGGTTATCTTGTTAATTTATACTCGAACAGCCGAATGAATTCTTCTGAACAGATTTTGCTCAAATTCTGTTAGAAATCATAAATTTGGTGTAAACACGGTATACCAAATTTCAATAGTTTAGCTCAAAGCGCTTTTGAATTTTTCAAAAAATGTATTTTTCGAACTCAGGAGGGTCTAAAACATTAATATTTGTGAAAATTTTGAGTTCGATTTTTTTTTTTTTACTATTATTCTACTTTCTCTACACTACATCTACGAGAGACTAAAAATTAAATTCTAGACTTTGACGAATCTCCAGATATCAGGTCTGCCTTAGATTCAAAAACATATTTTTGGTATTATATCTGCCTATCCATCTATCTGTATATCTGCCTATAAAAACGATAACTCAAAAACGCTTTGAGGTAGACGGACGAAACTTGGCATATGAACTTAAGACCATCTTTGTAGATTTTCATTAAATTTTGAACGGAATCCTTTTTGAGCTAATCTATCTTATTTTTCGAGTACAAGTGAACCCGATAACTACAAAACGTAAACAGGCAGATAAATAAAATATCATGCATGGGTTTAGCATCTGAAATATAGATTATTGCCAAATTTTGATTTTAATCTGTCAAAGGATTGATCATCTGTTGATCTATGCTTTCACTTGAATGTAACTCATTAATGCAATGACTTAAATCACTGAATTTTGGTATGTGATCTTGTGACTGCAATTGAAGTTTCGTGACAAATTTGACTTCAGTTGTTCAGAAAGAAGACGTCCAAAATATATTTTCTCACAACAGATTCAGAAAAAAAGCTAGATTCAAGCCAAAATATGTACTTCGTGCCTGTTGCTTGCTAATGCTATGCAAGTCATTCGTGGTCTCATCCAAGATACGCAATTTTATGTGAGAGGAGGGGGGGGGGTAAGACCTTTATTAGAAATTAATCGTTTCGTTTAAATCACACCCTTCCCCTTGGTTGTAAACTTGCACAAAGGGTTTTGTTTTGGTTATATTAACGTCCTATTTTAAAGCAACACTGGGGCTATTTCGGGTCGGACTTCATAATTCTGAACCGCGGTCAGATGACGAAGACAGCATCTGAGCTTCCCCCTCTCCAAACTTCTACACCACACCACACCGAGGACGTTTGGCAACGACGGATTTAACGTGCACCACACCCACTTCGGTGAAATCAGGTTTCAAACCTAAAACCCTCCGGTTCCGAAGCCGAGCCCTTACCACCAGGCTACCGCAGCCCTTCCAAAAAAAGATATACGATGATAAAATCGCAGATTTTTTTTTCGCATAATCGACAAGCACTTATTAAAAGATAATGTAGCAAAAATACCAATATTTGGATATAAATCAAGATTATAGACAAAATCAAAATAATATGTACTTGTTTCGGTTTTTCAAGTGTATTGTTGTAGCAACAGATCATTTTTTAAACTCGATATTAAAAAATTTATAAAATGTAATAAAAAAAAATGTAAATTAACCATTTGTAGTTGCTTCATAATGAGCCATGTTATTTTATGAAGCAGGGCCTATTTTATAAAGCCTATAGTTATCCTACAATTCCTAAAATCTAAACTCCATACAAAAAAAGGAAACCATATTTTATGTAATAAAAATATTAAAAATAAAATATTGAATAAAAAATAATAAAGAATAATTGGTGAGAGCAAGTAAATGAAAATTTGTGATGCATCTGGTTAATAGAATAAATTATAATTTATTGAGTCAACAACTCCCACCGAGGGGCACCTCAGAATTGAGGATGAGAAGCTTCCAGCATGGTGGCTGGCTCACCATATAGAAATGGTGAGCTCCGTTACCTCCTACTAATGAAGGGAAGTGCTTCCTACGGGAAGGTTTGTACCTTGACAGGTGATGGCCGTTAGGAGTCAACCTTTATTCCCGCAAATGCTGTCGAGAGTTTTGGTTAGTCAGATTTAATCCGTGTGTCTTAGTGGCGGGTCAGAGTAGCCATTGTGTTTTGTGGTTATTGAGTCAACAGAAAATCTTTTTTAATCGTATCGTTGCTCCCTTTCTATAGTTACAAGAGAACAGAAAAATTTGGCTATATAAAAAATATTGTTTCAATGACCTAAATCCAATTTAAATCTTTTTATAAACAACTTGATAAAGTTGTTGTGATATAATTAAAATAGAACTTAATTATTGACGATTTTCTCAATATAATATAGAAGATGAGAATCAATTAGTAAAAATTAGTTATGGTTATAGTGAATAGAATGAGTTAGAATTTTAGTATTATTTATATAACATTTCGACCTACCGTGCTCCATTTTTATGGTTGCAAGCAACAAAAAATTGGCATGTAAGAAAAAAGCAGCGTTTTAGTGACCAAAATCTAATTTAGGTCTTTTATTTAAACGCCTTGATAAAATCGTTTCAATATCATCAACACAGAAAAAAACCCGAACCAAATTGCCATAATTTCCTTGGTAATTTTAGTAAAAGCAAAAATCTATTAAGTTTATGATCCACCACCATTCTGTGTAGATACCACAATATGAGCTGACAGGATGAATGTATGTATATATATAGAGAGAGAGGACAGCAACCAATGTAATTGGCGTATTGATTCTCCCCGGGCTAAATAATTTGTGGAATGGATTTCCTTTCCAGAGAGTGAATTCTTTTTTAATATTTCTCAAAGCTTATTTTGCTTTCTGTCCACCCACCCAAAAAGGTGTCTGAGAACAACTTAGGGATCAAGGACCCTCAGGTCATTGAACTTGGGAATCACGTGATGTTGGTATTCGATGTTCAATTGCTAATGGAAAAGTCACTGAGGAGTGCTTTGAAAAAGATGTTCTTTTTTATTTGCTGTTTCCCTTTTTGTGAATATTACACCTTTCCGATGTTTGCGGAAATGCTGGCTTCTTTCCTGATGTAGCGTGTAGACAGTTTCGGCAAGTTTTGTTAAACGTTTCGAAAGGGAATGTGCACGTTTTTGGAAGATATGGAATGTTTATTTGAACCCATTTAGAGTCAAGAGTATTTACACAGCGGAGAATTTACTGTGAACTTAATGGAATATGATACTGAAGAATTCTTAATGCGCTGACATTAGGATATTTATGATTTTGGAATGTTTGCAGTTATTACAGAAGACTGGTCATACATATAAAAGTGTTTTAAATTAATAACTGGATATTTGAAATGTGATTATATGTTTTAGATACGTATTGAAGATATAATTTGCTTTTTACTCCTATGAAAGGCATTAAGTATGTTATGATAAAAATAAATAGTTGGAATTGATCGAATGGATTTTGTTAAAACTGCATCAAAATAATTATGCATAAATTTCGTATTAAGAAAGTCTAGTAGGCGAATAAGGCTACAAAAGAAGATAACTTTTCAAGTACTGTGTATTTCTTTCAAAATATGCTTTGTGAACTTAGAAATAAAGTCAATAACATTGTTTCTAAATCCAAGGAGTAGCAATTCATTGCATATAGAAAGTGCCGAGCAAAATTAGCTTAAATAAAAGATTAAAATGCCTCATTGACATCATTAAAGAAAGAAGATAATGCTAGAATTGATCAATCAAAAAAATAAAACAGAGAATAGTTTTTATTCGAAAGATAAATTGATGCTGTTTAGCAAATGAGTTTGAAAGAAACTGTAAGGAACTCTATTATCATCCTGTGTGTTAAAAAAGAAATGGTAAGGTTTTTATTTAGTATTTACTATCTGTTTTCGTGCTAAATGTTTTATTATTAATAAGAATTATTTTATTTGAAAAAACTTTTTTTATATTCTGAAGAATGTAAAAATGTTTACTTATTAAAATAATATTTTTAAGAAGTTTATGTCCTTTTCTTAATTTTATATATTTCAAGGAATATATTTTAAATTAAACTTTTCTAGGTTAAGGTAGTAAATTATTTTTAAAATTATGCATTTTGCATATTAAGCCATCTTTAATAAAACGTTCTTTTAAAAAATAAATAATCAAGACATTAAAATTCAGGAATAATATATGTAAATAAGATGCTATACGTTAGCACATTTAATCTAAAACAAAAATTTTGGCATGATAATTTTGCGCAGAAATTATTTTTGGATAGAATTTTCCCTCAAATTACCTTCATTTTTTTATAACTTTAAACCGAAAATTTATTTATTTATAATGTACTGAAGGAATATTTTGGTGTACAGTTATGCTAATTTTTGAATATGTTTATTAACAATAAAAGCGAATGTGTTGTTGACGCTCTGCAGGTTAGACCGTTAATCTAGAGCAGCCAAATTTGGCACAAATATATTTTAGAGAATAGAAGAGCGGGAATGAATTGCATCTGAGATCTCGAAATGTCAATTTTTATTTTAATTAATAAAGAATTAATCAAAGTGAAAAAGTTTTTCTATAATCTGAAAAATTATTATCGTGCAAAAATGCTTTTAATATGTTTTCAAAATTCGAACATTTATCTTTTCATTCGTATTAATTTAATTGTCACGTCTTATTTCTCTTTCATTTTGTGATTAAAAAATTTTTTATGCAAAATATACAGCAATATTATTTATTGTTATGATGATACCTAATCTATTATAATTATTATTACAAATATTACGTGTTTTTTATCATTAAAATTTAAGGAGTGAAAATTTTTATTTTTTATATTCTTTGGCGATGCCGTAATGGATATTCGTTTCTTATTTTAATTAATTTTTTGTGGAATTTATAATCAAAACCCCTCTTATTTTAAATATAAACCAGGAAGTACGTCCTTTACGCTGGATGATTATAGTTTCTGCTCTTTAATTTTTTATTAGCATGTTTTAATCCAATTAACACGAAGTTGGATTAAGTAAATTTCAATTCTCTCCGTTTTTACATCAGAGACAGATTTTAGGCGAATGCGAGAAAAATATGTTCCTAAAATAGTACGTTTAGTCTGAGGATAATAATACCTATTTCCAGAAATTATGCAAAAAAATCTAGATGCAGCTTTTATTGAAATGAAACACTCCCGATATTTCTATTTAATCTCTTTCATTAAAAAGAAAGAATGTATGTACGTTTGATGTATTGATGCTTCACAAAGCAGCCAGCTGAATCCAGAAATACCAAATTAAGCAAACATAAATTGATAAAGAATGCGCATTTCCAAGATATTTTTAAAAATTCTAAAATTTTAATTAATTAAAATTTTGATGTTTTGCTCAAGTTTAGAGAAAGTTGTTGCACAAAACTGTTTTTTATACCACTTTAAAATTAGACAAATTATCTTTTCAAAGATATATATTTAGCTGTCGCCCAATTTGTTTTACTATTTAAAAAAAATATTAAACAATAACGAACAAACAAATGTTTTATGCGTGATTTACAACGATATATTTTCAAAAATTGAAAATGTTGTTAATATATGTTAATATATAAAGAATTAATTACGTTTAGTAATTAATTGATCCTTTCCATTTTTTTAAAACTAAGAATTAATAGTTCTTTCTATTTTCTTATATTTACAGATAATATTGCAAGGAATTTCCTTTTGTTTTATTACATCATGAATTCTTTTGTGTGGAATAAATAACTAAAATACTTCAAGATATTAAATATTTTAGATAATATTTCCGATAAGCCAAATGTTTATTTTAGTTCTTTTTGCATGTTTTGTTTTAATTTAAAAAGTATGCCGTTAGAAGTAAAATAAGCTATACCATTTTAATGTTGGAAATAAAAGCATATAATGCAAACAAAAATAAAATAAAATAAAAAATAAAATGAAATTGGAGCTGATATCGTGCAATTGCATCAGTCGGTAAAACGAAACATTTACATCATTCAGAACGTTCATGAATAATGAACAGAAAAAGGATTTGGATGCAATATCATCATCCCTTAAAAGTCTAGAAATTTAAAATATTTATCAAACATAGAATTATGTATAAGAGATTCATTTGAAGTGAATTTTCTTTGCCCATAAATAACTTGATAACGAATGGTGTTTATATTATGAAATAATAAAAGCAAGTATATGTATGTGAAAATAATTTATTAAATTATTTCATTGTTCTGAAATATTATTTTTTTATAAAGTGACTTTTCTTGTAGTGTGTCTTCCATTATGTCATATGACCATTTTTTAGTTAACTAGCAAATGACCTTGAAAACTAAAAGGACAATTTAGATAGAAAAAAAAATATAGGGAAAGAGAATTCAGTTCTTTGAATTTACTTTTTTCTTTTAAAGATAAATTAAAACTGAAGTTTAAGAACGATTTATTTTCATTTCGTGTACTGAATATAAAATTCTACTTTTTGGAAATCTGAAAGAAAGAAATTTTATTGGCAAAAAACATTTTCGTGACTTAACATTTCTCTGAGCCTATTAACATCACGCTAGCAATAGACATACGCGATGCCAGTGCAAAAAAAAAAAAAAGGATTTTTTTCCTTCTCAAGTTTTATTTCTGCATTCAACATGTAAAACTCAGTTTCCGTCTTTTATATGTATTAATATGTTTCATCAAAAATAAAACAAAGACTTCTTTGTTTTTGTTTTATTGTTAAATTATTTGGGAATCTTTTTTTTTATGAATAAAAGCAAATTTAGAAACTGTCATAATGCTATCTGACTTGTTGTTAATACTGACACATTTCTTTTTTCATCTTGAACGAGGAATCGAAAATTGTTTTTATGTACGTAATAAAAAGATAAGATTATTAATATGTATCTTATTATTACTTTATACTGAGACAGCCTTGTTATATTTTTTACCGCTTTTTAAACTAGCAATATGTAAAAATAACTTCGAAACTGGCATAAATCATCAGTTTTGATTGCTAGTTTCTTATTCTATAGAAACAGGATTATTTAAGTAAACATTTGCATGCTAAAAAATATAAAAATCAGTGTTTTCATAGTTACCCTGGCAAAGAAATACCACCGGGGGTACCTGAGACACAAGAATGGGAAGCATAGGTATTGTGGTTGGTTTTTGTCACCCGAGTGGTATAGAAATGATGTTCGGTTGGCAGCACCCTATAGATGATGGGATTTACTTTCAACGGGACAGGTTATGCTGCAGCCGGTGATGGTCCTTAGAACTTAACCTTGGTTCCCGTCAATGCTGTTGCGGTGATCCGGTCATTCAGACTTATTCGTGTGCCTCACGACGTGTAGGAGTAGTCAATGTGTTATTACTCTTGAAAAGAGGCAACGCTTCTATGTTAGAACAATTCGAAATCCCCCAAAACATAAGGAAAAAAGAGTTTTTAACTTCGTAAACATTTTTACATCTTAATATCAGTTCTTTATTGTACGGAAAGATTTCTAAACGTACTCAGAATATAAAAACTGGGATATTTAAAATTCCCAAACATTGATGTTTAAAACAAATTTTATTCTTTTATTAGAAAAGGAAAATTTCCCACAGATCTTATTCTAGAGAGGGTCGATTACATATACGACATTTTACACACTCAATAAAATTTTATCAAAGGTGTTTGTCTTCCGTATGAACATAAGATACCTAAAACTTCCAGTTTCCTTACTATCAAGATAATTAATAAAATACTTGATATTATCCCCCCCCCCCCAGAAGTTTAAAACAACATACCGTCCAAGCTTTATTTTTAGAAAACTTTACCATCAATCTTCTAGGTCACGCTGGTTTTCAACATTTCATCATGTTCATGTATTATGCAAAGAAAACGCACAACAGCAGATTCAACTCTGCTGTTATGACTGTTCCTCTGATTGTCCATATATTTACGAACTCTTCAAGCCCTATTTGATTTGCTATAGAAATACCAGGAGAAATTGGTATTTTCACATTAACTGTCAAATTGTGAAATATGTTTCCCCAAAGAATCTAGAATTCTTTCATAATGAAGATTTTTTTGCAAAAAGGATGTTCACAGGCATGTGTATTTGTTATTATGTGTTCAAGATTACCATAAGGTTTCACATTAAAAAAATTCAAATAAGATATTTTAATTCAAATATATTACAGGAAATTTAGCAGTCCTCTTTGTGTTATTTCTACTACTAATAAAAGTGAATATGTGCATGTCTATTGGTACAAATACAAGGGGGGGACTGTTGGACTTTGACATACTAGATTTTGCACATATCTACTGTAGAAGGAAAAAATAGATTTCAAAAAGATTGAAAAAAATTAATTAAAAATACAGAATAGTTTTTGCATTTTACTTTGTTAACTTTAGAAATATCATTAGGCAAAAAGGGATTTTAAAATTCAAAATATTACCTTTTGTAATGATATCTTACTGGCCAGTTTTTCTTGCGTTTTTGACATTAAAAATGTTTTATTTTAATACTTTCAATAATATTTTAAATTTTTTATGAATTTAATTATTTTATAAATCTTTAAAGACATGGTTTTTTTCCATTTTCGAAAAACTAAGGATTAAAGATTATTTCGCAATATAGTTTTGAATTTTTATATTATCATTTCCTTTCTTCAAATTTTTTGTGGGATTGTTTAACAAAGACTTTTAAGACCTTAAATAATATATTCAAAGATATACTATATATTATAATATATATTATATAATAAGTAACCAATCTAAAGCAAGAAATAGTTTGAAAACTAAACTAAAATGAAAACGAAAGCAAAACAATTTCAAAATCGCAACAAAAATTATAATCTATTCAAACAAAACCAAAAATGGAACAGGTAAAAACTTCATAGTATTTAGAGCGCGCAAATGCAGCTACTTCTAGAACACAGATGAACAGATACAAAAGTACAAAAATCAAGTTAAATGGAAAAACAAATAAACCAAATAAAAATATTAAAAAAGATTAAAAAAGGAAGAATCCGGCCTGAAGACTTTTTCAAGGGTCACCCTCAGGCAGGGATTCAAAAAAGGGATTTTTTCTGTAAAGGAAATTCAGACAAACGTCTAATAATGATTCCTTCGTGACCCGAAAATCCCCTGAAATTAGGCCCAAGAGATATACCATTTTAACAGAAAGGAAAATACAAAACAACAAATTAGAAGAAAAACCACTAATAAGTAAAAATACAAAAACAAAAAAACAATAAAAGCCAAAATACCATAAAATAACACTAAAGAAACAAGCGAAAAGGCAAGAACATACCATCAACAGTCAAGGAAATTTTAAGCTATCGATTGTGATTCCCGCTTATTAAAAACACAAAGCTAACGGTAATTTAGGTAAAAATTGTAAGCTCCCAGCGCCACCTATTGAGTGATATAATATGCAAGGAAAGTTCTATTTTTTATTTAAGCCAAAGGATTAATCCCAAACCATACCTTGTTTAATTAAAAAATTGACATTACAGTAATTTTTAGGAAATTCATTTT
>JAPMOR010025613.1:396064-472465 GCA_026543865.1 Argiope aurantia
CATGGTCAGTAAAATTTTTTTTCGGAAATCTTGTCGTGAGAACCATTGCAATAGGAAGACTTCCTTATTAATTGCTTCACGACCAATAAATCAGTTCCAATTTTTAATCTTGATTTCTGTTCTAGATAATCATGATTTTGGATGATAACTGTCTGAGAGGACATTTCATTTTACTCTTTGCCTGATACGTTTTTTTTCTTCAAAGATAGATCCAAAGCCGGCGTAGGTGTAGAGGCGTCATGGAGATGAAACAACTAGGCTAGACATTTACTGTCATCAGGTGTGATTGTGATGGATGAGCCTGGCAGTGTGTATCGACCACTTATATCTCCAATTTATCTACCCCGAGAACAAGACACGGGTTTTAGTGCGAAAAGAGTGATATCGCGTTGCTAGTATCACTTCCGCGTGGGGGTTGAGGTTGAGACAGTGTGTTTGTCACGAATCGGCGAGAACTAAAGCAAAGGGGGAGCTTCTTTCACAGTATAACAATTTTTAGTTTCATGTATACAAAATATGCCAAAAAAATGTTATAATTCATTAAAAAATTTGATTTTGAGATCTTGAGAATCTTCTCTTTTTAAAGTTCACTCCCCCACTCCCCCAAATACAATTTTTTGGAATAATGTGCTGTGACATGATAACTCAAAAGCACTTTGAAGTATATGAGGGAAAATTGGTATCTGAGCTTCACAAAAAATTTCTAGATTTCCATCCAATGTTCTACGAGTTTTATTCACAGCGAGTTTCGTTGTCTGTTTATCCGCGCAAAACCAGCACGTAAAACAAAGATTAAATGTTTCTTAATTAGATGCCTATTTCTATGCACATAAATAATATGAAGTAAAAATGTATAATTAGTGCTCAGAATATGCAATAAACTTATGAATTTTTCACACTTTTATGATAAATCTTTAATTTTGAAAGTTAACTAATATTTTCAATACTGTATAGTAGCATACAAGCATTATCTTATAAAAGTTTGATTCTATTATTTTTAAATGAATTAGTAGTCTGAAGAGCTATAGGACCTTTAACAGCTAAAAAAGACCTCGAAAGTTGGTTAAATGCGACTCTCCCTAACGTAAAAAAAATTCTTAAACAATAGATTTTTTTACCACAATTTTATAAAACATTTAACTTTATAATGATAAATAATTAAGTGAATGAATTAATATTCATTAATTAAAATGTATGTGAAAAAATATGCTTCGTATCAACTGTCAAAAACAGAATTTGCTTGCATGCAAAGTTTTTCAGAAAATAAGCAACTTAAGTTAACAAATATTACGCCAATTTATTCCCAAAGAATATAATTTGATAATCATATAAAGTAATATAAAATTTTATATATTTACTGAAGTTACTTTGCTTTTTATGTTGTTAAAACATCATAGCTCTTTAAAACATTGTTAACATATTGGCAAAGTGCTGAAAAATGTGTGCATAACAATGTTTTTATTTTGTATGATTTTCTTTATTATGTGTATATAAGCAAAACTGGAAAATTTCATATTGAGCAATGAGCCATTTTTGTTTAATATTGCACGCAAGCTCTGAAAATATAGTATTGAGAAAAACGACTTCAACTTCAAACGAAAAGTCAACAGTGACATTCACATTTTTGAGCACATCTTTTAAACTAATTAACGTACACATATGTGCAATGCTAAAAGGGAACTTCAGAAGAGTTTTGGCTATCAAACGAAGATTTAATGTTTAAAGATCCTATAGCCACCTAAACTTGTAACAATTATATCTTCTTATTAAAATTTCTATTATACTATCTATATCTTTTTATGTCAGTGCCTTAAATGGTTATTTATTGTCAACATAATAGATTAAGGGTATTTTGCTGTATTTTAATGACTTAAATAATTTCTTATTCGTATTGAGATGATTAAAAATATAATCATATTAATGATTTAAAAAATAAGATATATACAACATCTTTTTTTTGTTGGTATTTATTATTTTCATTTATCCTTTAAACTCTCTATTATTTCTTTAATAGAACGAAATTATCAGAAACAAAAACATAACTTTCTCTTCGCTGCACAATTCTTTCAGGTTTTGACATACATCTCCTAATGATTCAGCCTTGACACTTTTTTGCTACCGACAGCAAGTGGATTGATAAAGAATTAGCACGCGAAGTATATAATATATTCCATCATATTAATCGTTAAATGCTATTCTGCGAAAACACGAGTCCCGAAAGAACCGAAAACGAGAACAGACTTTTCATATGCCTAACTGAACAATATTTATAATTGTGGATGACCTCTTTTATGTCTTACTTTTATTTTTTTTTTATTCTTTTACTCTTATAATGAAGCTTTCTCTGTTCTGCATGGCCAAAGTAGGCGCTATAATTAGTTTTGAAAAATAAAAATGGGCTATTTGTTGAAAATAAATGACTGTATTAGAAGATAGCTGTAAAAACTGATTAAATGCAAGAGATATTTCATTTTTTTTTCAGTAAAGAAGTTATTCTTCTAAAATATCTGACACTTGAGAAGCCCCATTTATTATTTTTCGAATATTTACCCAAAAAAATATCTTTTCGAGATAATTTGTTTTATTATTAAATCTTTAGAAGTTTTTATTCTCTCTCTCTATCTGGTCGGGATATAAATAATGATAACTTTTCTCCTTTTTAAAACAATAATGCTTATAAGCTGGAACATTTTAAAAAAAATTGTATCATGTCATATATATATAGTAAAAATTGCGCAAAAAGCTATGTAGGGTATAATGTTAGATCAGAAATAAGGCATTGGAAAATAATTATTTTTTAATATAATAAAGAGTTTTTTCCAAAATTTTAATTGAAACTTTAAATAGAAAGCAAATTCAAAATTTTATCACTTGTTTCAATAATTTCAAAGCACACAATTGCACGAAAATCCATTTTACATCACTTTAAAATTAAAAAAATGAATTTTATGATGATATTATTTTTATTTTTATACAAATGTTTCTGTTTTCATAAATTTTTAATATAATTTTTTTTCTATGCTTTCATTTGATTTAATAACTGTGCTATATACATTTGCTTGCTATATACATGCTAATAATTAAGAGTTATTTTTTAAAAAATAATACAAAGAAAACAAATTAATTCTGCAATTTTATAAACTAAAATTTACTTTAATTGTTTTCATAATATTCTTATTTTGGATTTAATCCACATGTTTAAAATTCTTTTTAGAGCATTTAGAATAAAGATCTTCAATTATTGAAAATAACAGTCATAGATAAGCAAATAAATTAAATTATATCTATTTTCCAGAATGCTTTCCCTCGCACTTGAAATATAAAACAAAAAAGTTTTAATTTCAACTAAATTTTACAAAGAAAAATAAAGTTAGACTGATTATCGAAACGATAAAGTTTTCATAAAAATGCTTTTTGTTAAATAAAATGAAATCATATAAACAATATTAGTGAGGAGAGATATGCTACAGATTAGAAGCACTAGTTTTTCAGCAGCTATTACTGAAAGCAAAAGAAAATAATTCAGGGGAAAAAATGAGTCACATTTCGCCGTAAGTGACATCGCAGCTGAAAGTACTCGCAACGAAAATAAATCTCACGATTATTGTTCATAATCATTGAAGCTAATCTGACACATCAAATATATACCGTGACTCTTATTTTACACCTAAAATCCATTTTCTAGCTAATGCATCTGATAAAGACTCTCCTTTGTTATCGATTAATGCATTAGGATATTTCGTCACATTTCCGTAGCTTTTAAGATGAGTCATCTGCCACCGATATGATGCCAAAGGGGGGAAAAATAGGAAGCAAAATTTTACTTTTTGGAAAATTAAGGAATTTTAGCAATTATGTTCATTAAAACATCATCTCTTCTACTGAGCATTATTAATTTTTTGTAGAATTTTTAAGTAAGGATTAAATGTAAAGAATAATTTACTATAGATACACATATTCACATTAGTATGCATCATTAATATTTATGTAAGGATAAAACATAGAAAACAATTTACTTCAGATACACATATGCACACTAGTATGCATTATTAGTATTTATGTGAGGATTAAATATAGAAAACAATTTTCTTCAGAAGCAATTTGCAAATTAGTATGCATTATTAGTGTTTATATAAGTATTAAACGTAGAAAACAATTTATATCGGAAACAATTTACATAAATACTATGTATTATTAGTATTTATGTAAGGGTTAAATGTAGAAAACAATTTATATCGGAAACAATTTACATAAATACTATGCATTATTAGTAGTTATGTAAGGGTTAAATGTAGAAAACAATTTACTTCAGATACACATATACATTAGTTTATATTATTAGTATTTATGAAATGATTAAATGTAGGAAACAATTTACACATTAGTATTCATTGTTGTTCTTCAAACAGAGTGGAGAGACAAATTAACTAATCTTTGTTAATTGACCTGATTTCAGAATTTTTGAGGTGTCATCATAATTTCAATCTAATGCCATTACGGTCAAATTTATTTTTTTGGTGTGGTGTGAAAATCTGAAAAGGGGCTGCCGACCCAAATGAAATATTTGATATTTAATTATTATTCAGAATTTTTCCCAAAATAGCTTTCAAAGAGATATAAAACGAGCTATTAACTATATCAAATAAAGTTACGCTAAATTTTAAGGTTAAGAATTATTAATTAAGTATCGATATATTGAAAAGTTAGCTGATCATTTCTTACTTGTCTGAATATATTCATTTTAAAGAAAAGTCATTTATGTTAATTTAATAGTCAGTGTTATTTTAATGAATAATTCAAACTATTTAATAATAGTGGATGTTTTAGTTGTTTCAATGTTACATAGAATATTCTTAAAAGTTTATTTTAAATGCTATAATTATGCTAAACATTCATAAAGCTAAGTTAATGAAATTTTTAATGTCAATATATAAAATTCATATCTTGAGAATAAATTGAGAAATCAAAAAAGTTATTTTAAAAATATTTAATTATTTTTTACTAAAAATTTTAATTATTTAAAAAATTACGAAGTAATTTCAATTCCTTCATTAACCGTTTTCTGAAAACTCAAGAATTCTTTCAAGATTATGATCAGATATGATATTTCTGAATTTATTACTTACATTCTTGTTTTAATTTTTAATTATAATTTTATTTAGAAATCTGTTTTAATTTCATAGATAAATTTCATATTCACTATGGGTATAATTTTTGTATTAATTTTATGCAAAATTCTTTGCCAGCAGTATCAATAACTTTCTTGTAAAATGTTGCTTCTAAAATTTGAATAAAAATTAGCTTTTAGAAGCAATATTTTTCAAACTTTCAGATTTCTTTTCCCTATTTGTTAAAAAGTATTGTAAGTGCAAAATTTAACAATACTATAATTATGATGAATTGTGATGAATATTTAATATTAATTATGATTAAATAATTAATAATAATTTCTAATATGTTTTCCATAATATTTTTTAAAAATTACCTCCAATTATTTATTTATTTTCAATACATTTTTACATTAATTTATTTCTCTTATATTCGGAATGAATTTATTAGCTATTCATTTCATACTTGGTATCTTGCATTAATATTGATAGAAATAAATTAGTATTGACGGAAATAAATTAACAATGATTAACTGAATTTAATATTGATTGAAATAATTTAATAGTGATTAATTGAAATTAACATTGATTAAAATTAATGTCTAAAATTAACATCGATTAATTGAGATTAATATTGATCAAAATTAATATTAATTAATATTAATTCAAATGATAAATGGTATAAAAATATTTCGATAAAAGCAATATTTTGATTGAATTCTTTCTCTATAGTCAAAATTTTTATTTTTAATGAATGCTATTATATTTTTTCTTGTGATTTAATAAAACACTCTCTTTGTCTTTTTAATTAAATATTTATTATATCTGACAGAATGTTTAATGTCAACGGTAATTTATTAGACAAACATCATTTAAAGTCTTCTTCTTCATCCTTTTATTATAGAAATCAAATGTCTTTATAAATAACCTTGTCTTTTGTCCACTCGATGACAAACATTTCAACTAGATTGCTAGCACAGTACTTAATATAAATTTATAGCTTCGTTAATGGATAGAAAGTTTGAGCTTGAATAAATCACCGCCACACCAGGTGCCCGGCTGGACAGAGTTCGCGTGACCACAGGTCACTAACTTCCGATTTTGCGTCATAAGTAGACAGGGGACATTTCACCCGCTCGATAGGTTTCTCAGTAAAAGAGAGGAAAATTCGACAAATTTTTCCATTTTCTTTGTTCTTCCAGACGATTTTAAATGTTTTCGAAAAAGTTGAAATAAACTGAAAAGGGCACGGAACTTTTTGGGTTGAAAATAGAATTTTCGTATGAAATATCAGTGAATTGTAAAGTTTTCGTTTTTTATTTATGCTAGAAATTTAATTTTTTAAAAACGTTTCTCAAAATTCCCGTCTTTAGATAAATTTATTATCATTTACTAATATGATATTTTGGATTATTTTGACGTTAAAAAGGAATTTAATAGAAACACACATGCACGCACGCACACACACACACACACACACACACACAAAACCAAAAAACAAAAAAAACCGAGAATTTTAAAAAAAGAGAAAAAGAAAAGAAATACCTCCAACTTATTTAATTAAATTTTAAATTGTATATTAGTTTTACACTAAAGATTGAAATATTTTGATAAAATGAATATTTGAATAAAAATGAGTAATTACATTGCGTACTTTATTGATTGGTTTTCTCATTTATATGCATAATTGATTGAAACATTTATTTTAATGCTCAGACTGCTGTTACATTAATATATGGCTTAATATATATATATATATATTTAATGATGTTATATTAAAATATGGCGTAAAAGACTTTTCTTTCAAAAATCTATTTTAGACATTTATGTAGGCTTTTCTTTTTTTATTCGGGGACAAATAAGAAATAAAGAAAACCAGATCTTTTAATTATTTGATATCCCTGAAAAAATGTAGCTTATGGAAATCATTTTTCGTTTCAGTTTTTAGGTAGATACTATTAGACTAAATTGCGATACATTTAGAAATAAATATTTAATGGGTTTTTAAATTTGATGCCTTGACACTGTCATTACATTAAAATTATTATTATTCCAAAAACTTGTTTGTAATTTCTTGGGAATAGCGGAACTAAATATAAGTATATAAATTTTTTTTTATTTCAAGTGATAGAAGTGAAAAAAAATAGGATTTTAAATTTGAAATAATTTCTTTTTAATTCAGAGGTCGTTCATTAAGAAATTTTGAAAAGAATTTGACATCCTGTTATTAGTTACATTTGCGAAAAGATCCATATATTAAGCATTTATCATTTCAATCTTTTCGTTCTTGGTTTCTCTATAGTATGAAAAAAAATTATATATTCAAAAATCTGAAAGTTTTAAAGCAATTCACTCTTGATTTGAAAATTAATTTTTTTGTTTCCTTGTGAATATTAAAGTTAATGAAATTTTTGATTGTATTATTTTTTGAATAAAAGCTATATTTTTTACTCGAACCTTGATTGGAGTTATTTAGACATTATTTATAATTTTATTAGTATCTTTTGGTATTATAAAACACCCTTTTAAAATAGTTAGAAAATAAACTTATCAGGGGATTCCAACCATTTTCTGTTTTCTGTGTTATTATTTCTGTCCATTATCAATAAGTTATCTGTTTAGTCCCTTTTATGTACTAAAGAGTCAACAGTGAAGCACAGAGAGAAATTTTGAGTTATTTTTAACTTATAGTTTGAAAGATTAATTTAAAGATATGAAATGTTAGTACTTTCAGGAATTCGATTTTATATTTTTTTTGAAATACTTTAATTTTAATTCTTAAAATATGTTAACGATTTTCACTTTGATTCTTTAATCACTGTATCATAAATGCATTTTTTAAAAATATTGAAAATTATAATTTCCGTTACCATCATATATTTTACTAGAACGTTTATGATTGATTTTCAATATATAATTCATTTAACTGATATTTTTAAAACATAGTTTTCAACAAAATATAATATTTTAAAATTATTTTTTTCGAATCATTCTAAAATAATTGAAAATTGGTAGTATTACATGATGTTTTGCTTTGCCAGTTGTTAGTATCGTATTGTTGAGTAAATAGTTTTACAGAAATGGATATCAAATGTATGGTGCATTTTCCTCGTCTGTCAGTTTTGATGGATTCATAGAAATAATTGGAAAATTTCTTATTTGTCATGTTATTTTTTTATTATAGTGATAAAGTTTACTTTTATTATGACCTTTTTTAATATTTATTAATAGAATCATACAAATACTCTTCTATTTGAATTTTCTACTTTTTAAACATATAATTTATCTTTGAAATTAGTATAAATGTTGCATTTCCTTCTTCTACGACATTTGTTAAATAAATAGCTAGCTAAAAATTTTGATTTTTATCTTTTATTTTACTTTTTCGTTTATGTTTCGAAAGCGGATTCAAAGTATCATTTTTAAAATTCTAATATTATTTGAATTTATTGAATGGTAAATAAGATTTGTAAAGGAAGTTATTTATTTTTTTCAATCTGTATTTGATATTTGTTTCTTTTAGATACAATAAACCACAGAATTATCCAAAATTTCGGAAAGGCTTCAACTTTGCCCTTAAGTCTCAATTGAAACATCTCGTGTCGCCATCTGTTGCTCAGTTTAAGAACAGAAAAGCGTTATGTTAGAAATTGAATCCTAATGAAGTAATATTTCAATAAATTATAGCAATCTTTTGAAGCAATTTTTAATAATTTTTAATAAACAAAAGGAATATTAGAATTTCATTTATTCTTGAGTTATTCACTAGCTTATTTAAATAGAAAATATTTCGAAATGTAAAAACTTCATTTTTTTCTTTTGCTACATAATGTTGAATATTTTTATGTCTGTTTTGAAATTTTAGATCATTAATCAGATCTACTTTGAAAGATTCGAAATGTGAATGGCAATTTCATTAAGAAGATTATGATAATTTATTTGCAATGACGCCTAATATTCTATACAATTTCATATCCTAAACAATATAGAAGCTAAAAATAATAATATTTTATTTCAATATTATGGAATCTTTTCAATGGAATATTATATTTAAATTTCTATTCTTTTAAATATTCTTTCTATATATGGGCTGTTGAATCTGAAAATAGGAAAAGCTCTCTTATTTGTTAATATTTACTGCATTTGGTATGTTCTGTAAATTCAAATGGTCCAAGTGTCAATCCCGCCATCTAGTGGCAAAAATAACTATGGTATAGAACAATTATACCTGAAATTACTGATAAATAGATCTAATTCTATACATAAATACATGAAGATTGTCATTACTTAGAAACGAGATCTAAAAAAGAAACACAACTATTTTGAAGAAAAGTGAATAATTAAAAATTAGATGTTCACTACACACTTTCGATACAAAATAATCTCTGTTAAAATAAAAGATTTGCATCCTAAGCATAGATGGTTTCAAGATATCTAACATACAATCATCTGGTGGTTCTATGAAATTCTTCAAGCAGAATAATGTTCATAGCGATTTATTTCATTAATTTTGTACAGTTGTCAAATGATAAAGGTGGCACCTGAGACAGAAACTGCCTCTCCAAGATTTCAAACCACACCGACAGGAAGTAACAAGATCCTAGATTGATTTACTTGTATATGGCCTGTAAATACAGCGTATCTTTTATAGAAATGGGTCTTGAAATCACAGCTCTCCAAATTAATCACAATTAATTCTACAAATTTCTCATCTTGTTGTTTCATCGTATTGCATTTAGAGCCATTGCAAATGTAATTTTAGGCTAATCGAAGGTTAGAATTAAAGGGATTCAAATATTAGGTTGATAAAAAATTGCTTTTTATCTCTCTCTACGAATTAAAACAGTAATAAACAGTAATCCTGAAATAATAAATGGAGTTTTATCAATGACAAATTTTTGATTTTATCTGATAAAACGTCTATCGTTTTGGCAACTTTATTATTGAGCATTCTTAGAACTTACGGTCAATATCACCAAAACAAATAAAAAAATTATTAAGTACAAAGTTGCTATGATAATGTTACATCGCATTATTATCATAGCAATTCTAAGGTTCAAAGATCTTTTAGAAACAGAATTAAATGTAAATTTGATGTAGAAAAACCTGGGATTAGCGGTGGATACAACATCTTCTCTCATATTATTTCCAAAAGTTTTTTTTTTCTTTTTTATAAATCTCAAATGATAAACTTGATTTTATTTGTGTCGAAGAGACATAATTTTTAAATTATTTATCAATTCTTGAAATTTTTTTTTTGTTACTATAATTTCAGTATTTATTAACAGCACCTCTTGAAGCAAGTACAAACATTTAATATCTTTGCAATTCCAGCCACTTGATGGCACAATCCTAATTCAAAGTATTTCTACTTTCGAGTTGGTTTGCTCTGATTCGTCTTAATTTCTTCACGATTCATGCTACGACAAGAAATTTATTTTCATAACGGTTTGGCTTTCGTTTTAAAAATGGATACTTTCAACACATTTTTTTGTGTTAACTGCAAATTTGATACGATAAGTTCATTAATTTTTTTTATAAATAATGCGGAACATAAATATTAACATTTTTTTATGAAAATGGTCTTTTCTAAGACCTGACAGATCCAAATGCAGCATATTAGTCATTATAAACTTAAGTTGGAGTTGGTCGATGAAAACAATGGTCATCTTTTTGTGAAAAATAATGAGACGAGAATTTAGCGAACCAGTTCTGATAAATAAGTTACATTAATTATCCGTAAACTTTCTTTGAGTTCATTAACAATTTTATTTCATTTTCAAAAATAAAAAAGTAAAATATGATGAAAATTAACGTTTTCTCATTTCGTGCTAAAAGAAAAACTCCATAGAAATGGTTTAAAAGTTATAAACAACTTGAGTTAAAAAGTAAGGTTTAAGTAGCAGATACCAATAAAATAAATCTTGTAACAAACAGAAATTTTTTAAAAAGAGGAAAAAATGTTCTAAGACTTTTCAATTTTTAAAAATTAAAATTAATTCTAGTTTATTGAATATTATACATATTCAATATGATACTTTCGTATAATGTTGTAAATTAAGTATATTTAATCTAAATATATAATTTATAGAATTTTAAAATTTTCTAATTAAATTAGATATATTTTTATTTAGTATCAACGAATTCAGTTGTCTCTAAAATTTCTAAAAGAATGACAATTTAATTTATCTAAAAAGCACAGCATTTATTTATTTAACTCCTTTTTGAGAAATAGAAATGTTGAAGAATATAAATAGCCATTTGGATTTTAAATAACTATTTTTATTTTTTTCTGTTATTTTGAGATATTGTTTTATTTTCTTCTACAAACGGAGACAGACGTAAGTAGTTAACTAATAGAATATCAGACAATCACCCATAACATCAAAGTTATTAGATATTTGAGTGAATTTAAAATTTAACCAAATAAAAAAGTTATGAAAAATAATTTCTTTTGAAATTGATTTTAGGTTTTATATATCTTTTTTTCATGAAAAAAATTAGGTAAATTTATATTTAAAACATATCTTTTAAGAAATAATACCTATAATAAGAAATTGATATTTAAATATATTATGATAATTTTTAGCAACGCATATTGTGAATCAATAGACGAATGCATACATGCACACGCACACACACAATAAAGTAATAAAAATTTCAACATTCCATCAAAATGTGTTACAGATTTGGATTTAGCAACTGATATCTACTTTAAAGGAACAAATACTAAATTTAGAGTTACTTTTTCAGACGCATTTTAGTACAGGGAATCAGGACAGGAAATGGCTCATGAAATATATAAGAAATTGTAAATTTTATTTCCGCTTTACCCTACTTTATGGCTTAATAGGCAATAAAGGAATGCGAATTAATAATGCTATCTACTTATTCTGGATAATTAAATTTGAGCGTCGTTACTGAGAAAGTATAAAAGCCATAAACAGAAAGCAATAGCGAGTTTATAGCTTATGTCTTTATTTCGTCACAGTTAAGCCAAAAGCTGTCTAGAGTTAATGTAGAGTGTTTTACTGCTGTGCGTAATAGTACCGAACAATGACATATCATTTCTGAGTTGGTTGTCATAAAACTGTTTTACTATTCAAAACTTGTGATACACTGTTTAATACCTAATAAAGTTCGACAGTTATTCTTAAGCATTTCTACTCAGAAAGTGCTAACTTTTTATATTTAGGATTTTTTTTGTTTGTTTGAAGATTGAGATGAGGAATAATCGATAGAATAATTCTTATTTTAATTAATAAATAGGTAATTAAAATATAGATAGAAAGGTCTTAGATATTAATGCAATTTTTAAAATAGGGCAATAAAGAATTAATTTCAGTTGAAGAATTTTATATTCGTTTATACTCTAGAATATATATTATCTCTCCTTTGATTGCATTATAAAACCATTAGTTGTTTCAAACGTCGATTTTCAGTTAATTAAAATATTTTGATGAAGTCATTTACTGATTTAAGCTATTTCTAATATTTAAGTCATATTAAATTATACTATCTTTTGATTTAGGAAATGTGACTAAATTTGTTTGGTCATTAGATTTTATAATATTAAACATACATAAGAAGATGAATTATGCAATCTTCAATACTAAAATCTGTATTCAAATCAAAATAACAATTAATTTAAAATACAAAAATCGTGTGAACATGCTTAAGTTTCTCATATGTCTTTGACGTTCATAATAGTACTGAAAATACAAATAATTATAATAGGATTTGTCATCTAATTAGAAGATAAACTAAATTCATAAATGTATGGATTAATATACCTAGCATCGAGTTTATAAACTATATTGTATTTAATTGCTCTATCATTGTTATTGAAACAACAAATAACTATTTAGCATTTATCAGCAATTTTATAAAATTATGGAATAATTTGCTATTTAAACCATTAATCGAAAGAAATATTGCATAGAGAATAACGAAGCTTTTTATTAGAATTAGTTAAAAAAAATTAAATTCAAAATTCATCCCTTATTAAATTTATTTTGAAGCATCACCATTAAGGATGATTCAGATATAGCATTTAACTATTTAATAACATGATTTCCTTAAAATATTATAATTTATGGTAATTCTGTCATCGTTAGTCATTTCATAATTTTTTTCAAACGGTTCCAGTTTTATATCGCTTTTACACTTACAAAAATAAAAATATATTTGCGTGATCAGTACATATAAAAACTAGGAGATGTTTCACAAATTGCAAAATAATGCATCAATCTGACAATTTTTTTTTGTGTGTGCAAAATTGGTGATTATAAAATTCTTTTAAATGATATGCGCGGAATTTTTTAATTATCTTACAATATTAAATATGAAAATTTGAATACAATATTAATTACATGTTTTAATATATCTATGAATCAATCAAAATTGATTTATAAAAACTGCTGTTTCATTGTCAAAAAATTTTTAGTCACTGCAAAAGGACAGATCACATGAAGAAATTATTCATCATTAATCATCATAAACGATTTGCAATGCCACATTATTCTGTTTTACATCCAATTCCGTTTTCCGTAATGATTGCTTCTAACTATATGACAAATTTATTACATTTCGTTTAATTGATCAGGCCGGTCAATTACGTTCTTGCAACAAGAATTCTCTTCCCATCCAAAAACGAAATTAATAAATGGGCTACCTATTCTTCGACGGATATAACCGTTAATTTTTTAAACACCTGGTTAACTCATCAATTAGTGAAGTCATAATTTCCGTCAGAACACAGCGGACAAGAGTGGACGTTCTGATTCATTCCGCCCCTCTAGTTGTGGTCATCTTTGTGGTTTTTACTACTTCCTGTCTGTTGCAGCTTCAAAAATAGGTCATTCCAACTGCTCATTTACCTGCCTGTAGATGACCACACCCCGATCAATTCTCCAGAAAATGAAAATTCACACTGCACCCTGGCATGACAGCTTCAAAAGTTGAAAGGGGAAATATACTTAAGTTCTCCTAATGTTTTGTAAAGTTTTATGAACACCAAGTGCTTCCTTATTATGCTTCGTTTTAGTGTAAATGATTCTATGATCAGAAAGATTATCAATAAATTATATCCTTCACATTATTTTCGTTTTTTATTATTGTTTCTTATTTCAGTGAAATAGAAAGATATATATTTTTTTCCTGAAATTTGTATTACTAAATCAATTATGAAATATTTAAGACCCAAATGGCTGACTTCTGAAAATATATACAATATTTTTGCTATTCCCCAAGAAACAGAAATTAAATAATACAATACGATTCATTTAATAGAACATACTAGATTAAGTCTGGTATACCAAAATGTAATTTATTTTGGAATTCTTGTAATTAATTAATTATTAATATGTTTGTAATCACTTTTTAAAACATTTTTTTTATATTATACAAATTTATAAGATTTAGATTGCACAACCTTATGATATAGAATCAGAGATTTATGCTGATATTAAAAGTAGAAATATAATTATATTTTTCTTAACGTTTTAGGAAATCCCAAGTTTTAGAGAGCGCTTTCTAATTATACTTTACTTTAATACAAATGGTTTTAGGATTGGAAAGAATATAAATGACTATACAAATTTATAAAAGTAGAAATATTAAATAAAAATTTTAAAATTAAATGAAATGAAATATTTGGAAGCAAAATGGATAATTTACTTGAAATATTGAAAGCAATTACTTCTCTATTACCTTAATATTTCCATTAATACTTAATTATTAAAAAATATTAAATTATTAATAGAAACGATTTATTATTTTCGTTTTTCTTTTCTGAATTTACAATTATCTTATTCTGACATCTTTCATTTAAGACGCTTCATGCAGATAACTGGGATTCTACTTGTTTATATAGTATTATATATATTACATAATATATGATATATAATATTATACTGTATGATATATAACATATGATTATAAAATTATGAATTATATCCATTCGATTATCATTCGCACAAGAGGATTTTAAAGCAATATTCTGAATTTAAGTGATATTTATTTCAAATCTCTTATGATACATATAATTTTTTAAACATAGTTTTACATGTCAATTACATATTTTTCAGAAAAAGTATAAATTGTAAATGTAAAAGTAGCCTATTTCACTAAATCTTACTGATTTTTAGAGCTAAGTCAGACTCGATAAAGTTGCAGGAGTTAATGGAAAACATATTATCGATTAACACAATAAGTTAAAATAATAAAGTTTATGTCAGCATAACATTCCAAGCGAAGCATAATTTTAACAAAATTATTCTTCTCAATTTCAGTTTAATTTATCGAAGTTTCAATCTCATTTAATTCAGTTTTCCTCTTCCTTCAAATTAAAGTAGGAGAAATGTTATAGATCGAATATTTCATAAATGCTATATTGTGAAATTTAACCAAGGCTAAGCAAATAATTCCTAATTTATAAAAAACTACCCTTGGATCAACTCGTCTTGGAAATAACTTCAGTAATTTAGAGCACTTTGTTTGAGATCCTTACCAAGAAATTATATTTTTTAAAAATATCCATAATCACAAAAAGAATAAATACGAAAAAAATTAAAGGTGATTCGAAAATCACACTATTTGCTAATATATTAGACTTGATTGTCTCTCTAATTTATTTTTAAAACTTTACGCTTAATTATATATTTGCAATAACATATACACACAAAAAATGTTTTTATTGTTGTCGAAACGCTTGTTTATAAAAAAAAACCCAATGACTAAAACAATAACAAGATTTGTTGCAAAATATATAAAATATGTTTGAATTAGAGAAAAAAAATATTTGAAAATAAAATCAGTAGAATTTTTTTTTTAAAATTTTAAAGGGAGTAGGGTAAAAGTAATTTTAAGCAATAATAGGCTCCGAGTTTTATTCAATAACATTTCTAATTCTATTAATTTTAAACTAAATTCTAATTAACTCAAAAAAACTTTTTTAGTAAAAATCTATAATTTAAGGAGTAATTACTTGCCAAAAATTTTATTTCAAGATCTATACGATCTACCCTATAGAACCTTTTGCACGATTTTTAATCATGCATATCGTGTTATGTACATGGCAGGATGCAATGTACATAACATAACGCCATCCTGTGTCCTATAACACTAAATTATCTAACCAGTTGGATGAGCACAAGATGGGAGGACGGGGAAAAAAAGGAAGAACCGAATGTTAAAAGAAAGAAAGAGACGACAAACCATCCAAAGATCTCCAGAGAGAATCCCATCGGTGTCAAATTTTACACGACTGTATTCAATTTTTGGTGAAGTAATAACTAAAAGGAGGGAACAAGAATACTTAAACAAATGGCGACTATGGGTTAAACTCACAAGGAAATGAGATTACTAACTAAAAAGGAAAAAATGATAAATTATATTGTGAACATCTGTATGACATGTATGAGCATATAAACAAACATTGCAGAGTCAGAAATCTGTAGCGTCCGTCTGGGTCCTGTGTTTTGATTTCCTTCGTGAGAACTGCACTTTTGAGTGACTTTTGAACACTTTTAAATGAATAATTTAATTGATTTTGACAAGTGGCATTTTGGTCTCAATTATTGTGTAATCTTGAAGAGGTCTTAGTATTTATGAATATGATTTACTAAGGAGTGGATCTTGCCACGTGAAAGAGTATTCGATTCAACTCTCCTGTACCATTCTTCCTCGAGACTTGTTTCGGGCTTTCTCATGTACCATCAGAGAATCAGTAAGTATTCGGTAGCATAGTGAATTGGGATCCTATCTCCCCACAGCTACGGCAAGGAAAGTTGGCAGATGTGTCGATATGTCGGGGATGGGCCGTGCCCAGAAAAGGACATCCGCTCTGTTCCAGTTGGTCGCGTAGAGAGAAACTCTTGGTATTGTGTTGAATATGGACCACTTGCTTTGCCTTCTTCCCATTTCTTTTGCCATCTTGTCATCATCTCGGTTTGGAGGATGTTTTCAGATGACATTTTGGAAGCTTCATTACATTCAGATCTTGATTAGCACTAGTCGCTGTTTTGGCTAGTTTCTCCGCCGCTTCATTCCCTTAACAGCCTACATGTGCCTTGATCCATGAGATTTTAATGTGAGGATTACAAGAAGAAGGGAGAATGTATCTCTTGCTAATTGGATATTGGAATTTGGAGAACTTGAAGCTTGTATACTTTCTTTATTGTCGACATAAAATTTGGCTAGTGATAGATCTGATGAAGGGAGAAAGGTTGTGTATTTGACTGCTCTATTGAGTGCTAGTTGTTCGGCTTGGAAGACTGTGTTTTCTTTCAATAGGCTGGTTGACCACAGGTGTATAGTGATTGCATTCTGCATGACACAAAATGCAGCGGATGCAATGTGCAAATAAATATTAATATACAGACATTATCTCTTTAAAATTAATAAAATTCTCAACATTTATTAAGTGTGATTAAGCCCATTTATTGCCGTATAAGCACACCAAACTATAAAAGATTTTTTACTAGTTTTATTACGAAATAGAAGAATATGATGATTTAACTTAGTTGTTAAGAATGCAGTTAAAGTAATCCAAGCAAAATTTAATATCTACCATCCAAAGGATAAAAATAAACATAGCAAGATCACAGTTTTCAATTAAACCTTTAGAATTACTCACAATATATTTCTTTTGACACATATTCATTACTTCTTGACATATATATTTCTGAAGTTCTATAATAAGATTTATAATAACATTTTTCAAAGAGAATTTTTATTAAAGGAAGTTATAGTTTTATCATATTTTTAACAACGCTAATTTTTATAAAATACTGAAATTCAGATTATTTAATTTGATATGAACATATAATTTTCACATTTGCTCAGAAATGTTGAATATTAAAAAAAATATGATTAAGATATACATTATTTTTGTTAAAAATCAAATTGAAAAATTCAATATTTGGCAATATTTTAGACCAGAAATTATTTATTATTAATTAGAATTATAATTTTGAAAGTTGCTATGTCTAAGTTAAAGTTGTTTTAGTATTAAACGAGACTGTATTGCATTACAAATAATAACTTGGTGTTTTCTTATGTCAAATTTAGCAGAAAAATTATATCCATGATTTTTTTTGTTTTGTCATTTCAGGGTCTTGCCTCAAACTCATCTGTCAGATTTGAGAAAAGAAATCAATAGACAACTTGGAATCGAATCTGTTCCACAGAGCTATGTGTTTTTGAGATCAGTTGGACGAAACTTCACACAGGTACGTAGAGAAAGTTTATTCAAATCATGAGAGAAGTTACAAACTATTTAAAGCCAGATTTAGCTTTTAAATTAGACAGAAATAGTTTATTAATGGAAATCAAAACATTAAGTTTTATATGAAACAAGTTGTGCATAGAAACTCGCGTATAGAAATTAATAAGCATAATTAATAAAATGTAAAAAATATAAAAATTGACACATGTGTATAAAATTGTGAAGAATCCTTGTTATTGCGAGGAACCTTATGGTTAAAATGAAACATTGGAACGATTATAAAAACTCTTGATGGATTTTACCAAATCAGGTAGACTTTGGGAAGGAAAATTGTTAGCAATCAGTGAGGGTGCATGACACGATCTTGGAATATTTCGAAAAGAAAAATTGTAGGAGCATTGGAATTGTAACGATATCAAGACGAAGTATCTTGAATTCTGGATGAGAGTCCATGTGTAATCTTTAGATTCTGCTCAGAGGTTTAAGAGAAGTTTATAACTCAGTGACCAGTAGCAGTTCTAAAAAGAGCACTTGGTTATTATTGACGGTTTTACAGAGGCCAAAGTCTCAGAAATCTGATTTCATTGAAAAAATTGTGGCAGCAAGAATTCTACTGCATTCCCTTCATTAAATTCAGACACATTGATCTCTTTTTCAGAAAACCAATAGTTTTGGACCCAGTTATAGTCTGAATTGAAATGCTCATGTTTTCAGTAGAATTTGGATAATCAGGAACACAGAGGTAGTATTCAGTGAAGAATTCAGATTTAATTAGCAAACTAATTCTCGCTATACAATGATATGAAGAAAGTGCTGAATTCATTTTATCAGGGAAAAGTCCTTATTTTCTTTTAGGTAATATAGTTTGTGCAGATATCATACTTAACAGATACACAGAATTTCACAATAATAAGGTTCAAACTTAGAAAAAAAATAACTGAAATTTCTTTTGGCATGTTTTGAAGGACCGTTGGTTCCAAAATCATATTTATGTATGATAATGTCCCTCATTTTCAGCAGAATGGCGCTGATTAATGAATTTACTCAAGAAGAAGAAAATATTCATTATAACTAATGGTATTTTAGTTTTAATGATCTTAATGAAATAGAACAAATAGCATAAGTTCTTCAGAAGAATGATAGTAATTCAGTACAATCCAGATTGTTTTAGAGAAGTTAACAGCTTTTTCATGTGGCTTGGAAAACGCCATCCCTTTTATTAAACTTTAAAGCCACATTTTAACTAATTATTTTTAATTAAAGTCAAAATAAATAATGTGCATATTTGTTTTCCAAATTTTTTATTCGACTGTCAACAGCATTTTATTTATTTCTTGAGATTTTTTTTACATCATATAAAATCCATATCATATAAAAATGCAATTACATCATTATTTTATAAATTTATGAATTAGGATGTGGCAACAAGACCATAATAATTAATATTTGAATATAAACGAAATACAATCAAAAGATTTATTTTCATTCAAAATTCTGTTAGGAAATTTAGAATTTCTGTAAAGTTCAATTAATTCGGGCATACAAAATTTTTTTAACTATGTGAAACTTTTTATATATAGCTTTACTATGAAATCAATGAAATGCGTTATTTGCTAATTTCTTGAAAAATTGGAAAATATTTAATATATATTCAGAATTATGAATGTAAAAAATGCAAAATAAAAAAATGAAAGAATTGATTAAAAAAAAGTGATAAATAAATATTCATACCACATCAAAACTTTTTAGTCTGTAATATTATAAATTAATAAAATGTTAGTAATGTTAACTTTTTAATCAAATTTTTTTCTTATATGAAAGCTTCTTTTCATGGCAAAAATATAAAACAGAAAGTATAAAGAGGAAGAGAGAATAGATATCCTGGTCTTAAATCAGGCCAATTAAAATGTTGTAAGATATATAGAATCTTCTTTATTCTGTTTCAGATCATAAAAAGATTTTAATGAATGAATAATTTACATCAGTAAAATATCTCAGAAATTTTAATAATTTAAAAAAATGGAGTCCTAGAAATCCTTCAAAAATATTTTCTAAAGAAAGTCATGAAAATAATTTTATTTGAGTGACATAAAATTAAACAAAATGAAGTAGCTATTCAAGCATTCACACATGAATTATACGATCATTTTGATTTACATGGCCGGATTATAAAATAGGCAAAGTAGGCAACTGCCTAAACATATGAGTGTGACCTAAATGTCAACATATTTTCTGTGATAATGTCTGATTATATTGATTTTATGTTTTCATATGACTTACAAGGACCATGTACTCGAACAAATTTGAGTTAAAATCAAATATCGTTTAAATGTTGGGGGCATTATTTTAAAATTCATAATTAATTATTTTTTACAAGTTTTGTTCAATATTGTTTGCACATTCTAAAAAAAATATATTACTTGATAATCTTAAAATTTCTGATTCAATAATAATTTTCATTTTAATAATTTTTTTGTTATTTCGTCGGAAATTATTTTAAAATTAGAAAATCAAATTTTCTTTATATGCGAAACACATAAACCAGTTTTTTCGAAATAGTCTACTTGTTTATCAGAATTTAATGCGTAAAACAGTTCACACAGAGAATCAAAATAGATAAAATTATCATGCTGATGGAAGTTAGTGAAGGGAAAAGAGGTCTTCCGAGAATTGCGTTACCCTAGAGGCCTTAATTCGGCCCTGCTGATCTCTAAAAAACTTGGGCAGTGAAATATGGAGAGTTTTTTTAACTTAAAAAATATATTCAAATGAATGCCAGAGGGATATAATTGATGTATCTCTTTGTGTACAATGCTTTTTGTAAGTTTTTTTACCCAAATTTGCCGTGTTCGATTGACCTGGATGGAATTTAACATACGTGTTCTTCAAGACAAGAAGAGCATCACTTCTAATCTTTGAAAGCCTAAAAATTTATTAAATAATGTTAGCTAAAAATTAAGCGCATTCTTGGCGTTTTTTAAATATCTTCCGAAAAAACATCACAAAAATAATTTTTATACTATTTTAAAACACGGAAGACGACTTTTTTTAATGATATATGTTTTATTTCAACCCGATTTTTTCTATTATTTGAAAATAAATTAAATAGTAAATTAATAAAAATAATTGAAAATAAATTCTCTATTATTTGAAATTAATTTAATTGGATACACAAAGATAAAATTCAAACTAATTCCATTAATCGATCAAACCATTCAGTAGGTTTCTTTTGCAAATATTAAAATTCCTAAATTGATTTATTCTTACATTAACTCCGAATTAGGAATTTCACTTCTACTTTTATTCCTTATACATTTTTAAATTTGAATTCGCAGTGATTTTTAGTTGAATGATTCTAATAAACACATATTTTTCAATCTTACCAAAGTAAAATTTTAAATAAATGCATTTAATATTAATAATCCAATTAATAGGGTTAAAAATATTTTGAGCTAATAAGTTGATAGATATAAGTGGCTAATTTTTCGATAAATATCAGAAACATATTAAATTTTAAAAAAATATAAATAGAATTGATATTACCTGCATTTTATTATTTCCTTCACTTCATACATAATTAATATTACAGAAAATAATATTAATTACGCATAGAATATTATACTTAGATTGTTTCAGAAAGCTCAAGATTTTATGAAAATTTAAATGATTTTTATGACATAAACACAGTAGGACAAAGATTTCGAATTCTATGATCAATAAAGACTTGACCTGACATTTATTTTTAAATTCCATTTTTTTACTTTTATGACATAGTGGGTTTGTTCTAATTTTCATTTCTAATGTGGTTTTTTTTCTATTTTAATTAGATGTAGTAAGAAAAGTTACTTTCAGCAAAATTTTAAAGAAAAACAATGAAGTAGTAATGAATAATTCATACACATTGATTCATCCTCATAAATTACATGTCATGATTTCACTTATTGAATGCCATTATCAACAGTTAATCAATCAATAATGAAGTACAAATGGGGTTCCCCTGTCTTTCATTACTTCCTTCCAAAACATCCAGAGAAACTAATCTCTTTCCAGCAGAAATAATAGAATCCAAAACGCATAGCTCAAACGTTGAGTCTTGACCACGAGTCAGCTAAGATTCCGCTTCTCAGTCAATTAGGAGTCGCACGAACACGAGATTTTCCTTAAACTTCCGCGTTCTTCCCCCCTGCGGGTTTTATCTGGGGCAGTATGATTAAACACTCCTGGAACATGACTGAAATGAAATGAAAGCTCAGTTCCGAGTTCAGGGAAGCTTTCTTGACCCCACCTATCGATCGAAGCGAGGGAGAAACTTCCTACTGCCCAAGTTTTTGGAGGAAGTGATAAGGAGGTTTCGTAATGATTGTAAGCATGGAAAGTCATTGCCTCGGTTTATCGCCAAGGATGGAGTTTGAATGGAGTCCTGAAACGGAATATTTTGGTCTAGTAAGTCCTTATTTATTAGTGTAACCCCTATAAAAATTAACCAATATTTGTAAATTGAAAGAGGATTGTATAAAATGCTTATCTAAGAATTAGTAACGCATTATTCCTTATATAAAACAATATTTTAACTTTTTTTGTTCTTTTCATGCAAGTTTCTATATTATTTTGAATTGTAATTATCAATTAATGAGTAATTAATCACTATTTTCAAACGCTAAGTAACATTTCATGGATAGAATTTCTTATAATTATAGGGTTTTTATCTCTTACTATAATTTTTATATTTAGAAATGAGTATTTAGATAAACAGTTTTCGCCCTTTTAATATTTGATATATAAATTTTAATATCGATTTTACGTATGCCTCCTAGGTAAATAAAATTGAATAATCTGCATCAAAATGTTATCAATTGCATTCTGTCCAACTATTTCAGATTTTTAAACTTGTATATTTTGTATAGATAAAAATAAGAAATCATATATTTTGTATTCTACAATTAATTATCTGTATGCTTTGTTTTTATTTTTATGTTCCTAATTTTATTATAGGGCACTTACTTAAGAATGTATTTGTATCAAAAAGCCAATATCTTCAAAAGTTGAACGATTGACCTAATGAGAAGAGGGCTACGGTTTCTTTCATTGAATAAAGTAGACATTTCGAAAAAAAAAAAAAAGAAAGAAAGATGAGGCTTGTCACTTGATGTCAACATCATACTGTAATCGAAAACTGATACACCCATTCTAAATTACTGAGTTATTTTTAAGTGGAACGTAAATAGAAATATGCCAAGTAAAATCTAATCCAAACAATTGGGAATTACTGATTTAGATTTTTTAAGAACTATTTCTTCAATTAATTCTGCAATATATAGTAAATTTTGATTTTTATATATAGTTAATATATATATAAATTATTATTAAATAATATATAATACTAAATTGCCTCATATTAAAAAAATTGCAAAAAAAACCCCGCTTTTTTTATTTGTAAAATTCATATATTGAAAAATATTTAAAACTGAACGAAGTGACAATTGTTAACGAATGTAAGATGATGCCACTAACAATAAAATACATTTGATGTAGTTTTTGTCGTTAACAGATGAAATTATTTTGCTTTAATTTTAAGTATTTTATACCTATGTTGAGGGAAAATATACTTATTCTATTTCGAAGCCTATTTTACTTTTAGATAGTTTCATAGTCAAAATATTTAAGATTTTAAGTCTGTTAAAAATGCACGATGCAAGATAGAGCTTTCAAACTTTATTCAATTACCAAAACATACGGTAACTTAAAAAGTTATGCTTATATAAAATGCATTTTAAGTAAGAAAAAAAGAATAAAAAGTCATATATTTAATTGCAGAGTAATAATATTTAAAATCATTGAGTGACTTCTAAAAATAAATAAGTCTTCCTCTAATAAACTGTCTGTATGAAAATAAAACAAACTAATAAAAAAAAAACCTACATATTTTTTCTTAAAAAACTTTTTCACCCTTTTGCGTCTCCTTATTTTAGTGTTGCCAAATTTTTGTGACTCACAATGGTCGTAAAAGCACGAAATTTGTGTTTGAAACAGTGATTATATTTTAAGACCAGATGAAAATATCTATGGAGGGAAAATTAGCCTAGCTTTGCTAAACAATGTTCTTATAAAGTCAAAACTGCTGTTAAAGCTAATACAATGTATATCAAGCCATTAACGCTGAAATGTAGAGTCGGCTACTACTTAGAGGCAATTGAAGTTCTTTTATAGACTATTAAAAATTGTATTTTCAAAATTCAGAAAAAAAAAGAGTTAGATATGAATAGAATTCGATGCCTCTGAAGAGGACTCACATTTAAAGTTGATGTACTAAAAATGTAATTTATGTTGAAATTCTTTCCAATCAATATAACTAGTTATTATCTTGTTTGTTATAATTGTAATAATAACTTGTTTATTATCTTTGGGTTGAAAATAATTTTTTAAAAAATTATTTTCACACAGAGAAAATTAGGTCATTATAGTTAAAATTAATTATATGTTTCATGTTACACAACTTTATAACCCAAAAGACATTTGAAATTTTAACATTGTATTGATTTAAAATTTAAATCATGTTATTTAGAGGATTAATCAGCATTTTTATTAGAAATGCTTTTCAAAAATTGATTTGAACTTCTTATGATTTGGGTATTAATTATTCCATTCTTTAAACATCCATTCCGTTTAATATTATGCTTTTCACATGTTTCTAAACAACTCAAATTCTTATTACGACAATTTTATATAATTTATTAGAATCTATTTTTTAACTTTTTATTATTTATTATTTTATAGTTTGGAAATTTTGAAGTGGGAATTTTTATTGGAATTATAGAATAAAGAATAAATTCCTTATTGCTATTCAAATAGATTATGAAACTAGTAATAGTCAAGAACCACAATTCCATGAATTTTAGCTCTGTTTTTATATTTTATCTTTTTATGTTCGAATTTTTGATTAAATACAAAAAATATGGCATTTTATTAAAATACGATTACAATATGATATTTTATTGATATCAATGAAGTATATAAATATCAATATCAATGAAGTAAAAAAAAATATGTAAAGTTTTTGAAGTTGTTTTTGAGATTTCTATAGCTATCTGAAAAAGATTTTTTTTAAAAAATAGTTGTAATAAATACAGTTTAATGTAAAATAATTTGTTAAAAGTTGAAATGAAATACAGAATTTTCAGGAATTTTTTGCTTGTAAAAACACAGTTTAATTAAAATATAAAAGCTCTTTAAAACGAAATTTTTTGCAGATTTTTATTCATCGTAAAAGAAAATTTTTTGGATGTTTTTAAATAATAAAAATTTGTGAGCATTATTAACGATATTTCATAATATAATATAGCTTTATTTAAAAGATAAAATGACATTAAAGATGACATTAGAATTAAAGATTAATTGCCATACATTACCGTTTCTTTATGGATAAATATTAAAAGAAGTATGTATCAACAAATATTCCTCCAAAAATAAAAAAATAAAAAGTCATAGAAAGAGGAATGCATCAATGGATGCAGTTGTCCTACCGTTATTGTAAATTTAAAACTGCAATATAAAGAAATGCAATTTTTATTTTGTTCTGTTTTACTAATACTGTAAAATACTTGTTTCAGGTTAGGCCAAAACAAGAGATGGAGATGAAAGTGAAGAATTACGTCCCTCCATACGTAAGTAATCAAAAATCAATTTTAACAATTCATTTATTTAACATTACCAACCGACTGTTATTGAAATACTTCTGAAAATGATATCCACCATTTCTTAAAAGTGAACAATTCATTATTATTATTGTAATTATAATCATTATTAAAAGGCGAAAATTGAACTACTTTATATAACAAAGAAACAAAATATATTAAAAGCATTGAAGAACTAAATAAGTAATAAACAAAGAAATAAATACAAATATATTAATAAATGGAGTGTTGGAATAAATAGGGAAATAAAAGAAAAAAGTATAAACTGAAAAATTATTATTATCCTCTTCAACCATATGAAATACATAAAATATCTAGCACACTATATACTTTGACTCTATTTATTTTCTAGATCTTGACACTATATATTAAGTTATTAAAGAATTCATAGTCATTTTTTTTCTAAACAAATGATTATCCAAGCAGAATTATTGTCACAAACATGACTGTTTTTTCGACTGAGTCATTTTTAAGATCTTTAAATTCATTTAATAGTTATTATAGAATATCTAGTATTGGAAATATATATCATAAAATATAGTAATATCTAACTTATTTTTGCAATCCAGTATGCCTATGGTATGTCTGTAGTATGGTTCTAATAAAATTATAAAAGTAATTTATTTTAAAATTATAAAAGTCATTCATTAGCATTTTCGTAGTATGTTTATTGTTGAAGCTTAAAAAAATGCAAATATTAAATGTATTAAAATTTTTAGTTTCAATTGTTAGCCCAAAGGTTTTTGAAGTATAGCAATTTGAGTTTCAGTTATTTATTAATCGAGATTTCCGAATAGGAAAATCATAATTTCGACACGCTCGGAACAGATTTTGTATTTAACAAAAGTATTTATAGAAAGAAATAGCATTGCAGTTTGATTGATCTGTCGATAATCGAAAGTTGAAATAAAAACACGAATTGCACTCAGAAGATGATTTATGAGTATTTTCTGGCAAATATCGAATAATGATAAATTATTAATAAATTTGAAAGAAAAATATTATTTTATATGATGAGTTATTTTGCTAAAATTAATTTTTTTAAATAAACGAGTGCTTCGTAATATAATGATAATACATTGATTTAGATTTGTATGATGAAAAATGTATCTTTTAACTACTTATCTTCAAATGACATTTTTTAATGTGTTGCTGTAGTATTTAGCAAACTGCAATATAATAATTAATGAAAGGGTAAACAAATAAATAATAATAATAATAGAGCAGCAATAATTTTTGAATTTTTAAAATTGTTTATTATGTTTGAGTCATTTAATATTATCGTAGGAAACATTAACCCTTTACACTCGGAAAAGTAATCCGATGCATACTTATTCACCAAACACAAGGGCTTGTTTATTGTTCCGAAGAATAAATATATATAATTGATAATATATAATAATAATATTAATAATATATAATTGAATTTCGTATATTATAATTCGTATAAGTATGATAATAATATTAATAATATATAATTGAATTTCGCTGAAAAATTAATCTACGTCTTTTTATCATTCTGTAAGCGTTTTTAACAATCAAAATTGAAATAAATAAATATATAAAACGTAAAAATGATGCCCCGTCTTGAATGGTGAGTGAGAGGAACCGTCCGAGCTCAGAAGGTTAAAATAAATTTCTACGAGTCCAGTTGTACATTTTCTGAATATCAGTTATAATTATGTTATAATATTCACTTTTCAGGCTAAATAATTAGACTAAAATTTAAAATCTTTTATTATATTCCGAGCGATGTAGTTTTTTTATAAAGAATGCATGACTGAAAATTGAAAAGCATTTAAAAGATCAATTGAAAGGTCTGTGGCAAAAGCGATGAAGGTCCAATTTTTAAAATTTTTACGAGATGAAATCATCGTTTGCACCAGTTCTTCTGTACTTTTTGGATCAGAGAATCCTAATGGAATCTTATCATCCCCATTTTCAAGTAGATATCATTACAGCTAAGAATTAAAGGCACTGAAAATACAGAAAATGGAAAAAAAAATCTTGCCCAAGGACCGAGAATTGTTCTATGAGTCATAAATTATTGGAAGAAAATATTAAAATAAAACGGAAAAACTAAACGAATGTATACTTTCCTTCAAATGAACTCTTAAAGTAGTGAAATCTGTTTTACAGATACTTTAAAAAGGAAATATTTAATCTGCATGAAAATAATTGTCATTAATGTCATTATTGTCACAAATTATTGTCATTCTGAAATATATATATATATATTACAAATAACTTTCGCAAAAATTTGGAAGGAAAGAGATTGCTTAAAAATATTAATGTATTAATTGGTTAAATTATATTGACAGAATGAAGTGTTTTCTTTGTATTATGCGATTTAAAGCTATATTTTATTCATTAGGTGATCGGAAAAATAAAGTAATTTAGTGTTTTGCTAATAATTTTTCTAGAAGGAATTTAACATAAGTTTGAATAATAATAATAATATTAAATCATTTTTTCGATTATTTATATTTTTTTTATTGATGCGCTTTGAAAATTTAGTGGAATATTCTGAATCCTGATTTACATGGTGTCAATTTTTATACTCTTACACCAATCATATATAATCAATTATAATGATCCAAACTGTTCGTGATATCAATGGAACGATATTAATGGAATTTAAAAAAGCATTTCAAAATTCAAGCTTTTAATGATTTGTTTCAAATTTTTGACAAAAAATTGTCAAAGAATGTAAAAATAAAACATTACTCGCAATTTAAAAAATTAAGTACTAAAAATGGTTCAAGTATTTTTATTTTTAATTAAATGTTGTTCGGAAATGTGTGTGTATTAATAATGTAATTCATATCTCAACACATCATTAAATAGTACATATTACATAAAGAATTTGAATTAATACATATCATGGACATATATTTAAAAGTTACTAAATCAAAGAAAAATGAATTCTTCTTATTATAATAAGTCTTCTCTGTAACAAAAAAAAAATTGTTTATTAATGCAATGTCAATATATAATACATAATACACATATACAATATGTAATATACATATATAATGCATAATGCACAGATATAATATATAATACATAATACACATATATAATGCACATATATTTAAAAAACACATATCTATTTTTCTATCGTGTTGTCATTTTTAACAGTATACCGATGATATTTAAATCACGTAAGAAGTTTTAACTATATGTAATAGTTAATAAGAAAATAAATAAAATCTTTTGAAAGTTTAGCGCAATTACGTGTAAAGTATACATCTATTTGAGCTATTACGCTAAATGCGAACTTAATTTATTCATCAAATCATAAAACATGAGCATTTTAATGAGCATATGAAAGTGAGGTTTTAATGATAGCTTATTCCGTATTATTAAGTACTTGTCTATTAATCTCCACCAAGGTCACAGTGAATATTTAAAATCCACTGTGAATGCATGACACACAATTTTGTAAAATTTCATACCACATATGCCATAAATATTTTGTGCTGCATGTAATAAATAGATAAATTTTGATACACTTTCTATAACTATGTGTTTTTGTTATGATTTACTCATGATCATATATAATTTTTTCAACATCTGTTTCAATCACTTTTCTAGATAGATACAGAATATATTGGTGTTGCCTAACGAACAAATGATAATTAGAAATATTATAACTAATAATTAATCATTACAATAGTAACAATTATTATTTACAAAGCCGCGCTATTATCTAAGAAATAATTTGGATGTTCCATTTTTTGTAATTGCAGGGCTAAATCGTGGACACTCTGTAAAATCACGAAGTTGAATGGTTTAATTGGTGCAGCATTTTCTTGATAACTTAATTTAAGAGAAAGTATAAAAAAAACCACATAGAAATTCTTCTAATTTTTCTACCGTAATATTTCTTAAATATTCGATTGTTCTTTCTTTAACCTGAAAGCTTTGAAACTTTTCGTCTGGTTTAAATGGATCAAAAATAGCTTCCATATTACATCTAGTCGCTTATGATTTTAATTACCGGCAGTTACTACCAGTTTGCGTGTCCAGTTCTCATTATTTTACTTGTCAAAAGTTCGAAAATATGAATTGCTGTTCTTAATAAAAACAGATTTTTTCCTGTTCAGAATTTTTCTCCGATATTATTATGAAATTGAATATTTTTATAACAAAGGTTAAAGTTCATTGTACAGAGAATTTAAATTTGTGCTGGAATAAAAATTATTCTGCTGAATTTATAAAAGAACTATTGCTTTCTTCGTAAATATTTATAATGGGCAATAATTGAGACGAGTTAAACTGATACTTTTCCTTTTGGAGTCGAAGAAAATATTGTAGGATCGTTAAGAAAAAGTTAGCATTTAGATTTTATTGAATCTCTAGTTTTAGAAGCCTCTCTGATAAAAATGGAATAATGTTTGCCTGTCTGTTTTTTACGATTTTATGTGAATATGATAATTTAAATTCGCAAGCAATCAGATGAATATAAATTCGACATGTAGTTTTTATAATTATAATTGTAAATGCGTATCAAAATTTGGTCCAAATAAGTCGAAAATATATCTTTTTATAAATCTCTATTTTAATAGAGAAGTCACCAGAATAACTATAAGTGCTACAAGTTAAGTGCTATTATTTAAAACTGATACATACTCAAATTTTGAATTTAAGGAGACAATGCCTCCCCTCCCCCCAAAAACAAGTATTTGATTCTCTCACTGTTTTATAAGTCTGAATATAATTGTTCCATATCGTAGACAAATAAGACAAAAAAAAAAGATGCACTTCAACTAGTTTCATTTAGGTTTAATCAAATAAAAATATCACGCAAATTTATAATCTTTAACAGATATATAAATTGATGCAAAATAAATTCATTTAACGGAAGTAAGTGTCAGTAACTAAAGAATGAGCAAACTGACAAAAGTAAATGATATTCTACAACGTTCAAAATTATCTAGAACTTTTTCAAATAATTCCTAAATATAAAAAAAATTCCATTGAAGAAGAATATTACATCACCAACCAATCAGAGTCAATTGCATATAATTCAAATGTATACATTGCAATCGCAAAGCTTATATTTACAAGATATCGATGTCGGTTCAAACATACGTCAAGTTTCTTTCTGTTTCAAAGGGATTATAGGAGGATTTTTTTCAGCATGATCATATGGATAATTAAAAAGAATACCTCTAAATCTTAAAACGTTTGTTTGATTTACTGAAACTCAAGCTATCAGATCTTAGCTACATCGTTGCTATTTCATCACATGAGATGTACTATTACAGGCCTCCTGTTGGTGTAGAAACCTCACTTGGAGGTATTTTCCATCATCGGTAGTGGGGTGGTTATCCAGAAGGACCAATATTATTTTTTCAAGAGAATTCGGTGTCTTCTAAATTGTATAGAAGCTTCTCAACTGGGAGCTATTATATAAGTAAGTGCTGGTGAAGATCTGGCCTGGTCTGGCATAAATAATAAGATAGCTTACTTGTGTAACGGCCGTGATGTTTCAACATTACTGGCATCAATTTATGATCATGTGACACAAATAAAATGTTACTGACCAATTTAATTATTGATTAGGTTGAATGAGCAAGACATATAATAATCATAAAATGGTGCATAAGCATAACATACAATAAGCATAAGATATTACATAAATTTAACATATAATAAGCATAAGGTGCTGCGTAAGCATAACGTATAATAAGCATAAGATGTTGCATAAACATAACATAAGTAACATGCTGTTATATAATATGCGTATTTATAATTGACATGTGAATATGACGTCAAATGATTTGGTTTCTTACAAGAGACTCTAGAATATAATACATACGTATAAAGAAAATTCATGCAAATCGTGTATATTTTTGAATAAGAAGAAATATTCCTTAGATAAAACAATTTAAATATTGTGATCATACCTGATTCGATTGAGGTTTAATAGCAAGAAATATCTCCTACCATTGAGATTTATTTTCTATTTTATTTCATTCCATAGCATTTTCATTATAAGGAACTGAGAAGAAACACAGAATAATTTCCTTTAACCTCGTTCTTCAGCTTTTTCTCATCTCACATGCCGCTAAAGAACTGTATTTAAATGAATTTATGATTTTTCTTTTCGAGATTCAGGTAGACTACTGCGTGACAAACTTCTTCTTTGACCCCTTTTTTATACGAAAATGGGAAAATTAACTATGAAACACAAAGAGCGGGGTTCTGTTTTTATAGCTGGAGAACTTTTTGAGAATGCAAAGTAAGTTAATGGGTATTTTCATATGACTCATCTTTGAATTAAACAGTAACAATGTATTTCGTGTTACACGGAAGCCTGTAAGTTATAATTTATCTAGAAATTCAGCTATGTTTCTTGCTATTTAAGTAAATGACAGCATTTCTTTTAATTGAAATTTCGGAACTGTAATCATGTACAAGATGAGAGATATATTTTTGTGTTCAATGAGTTTTTCTGAAAATATTGAGTCTGTACTACTACAAACCATTATACATGAAACCTGGCATAATTGAATAAGCCGACTTCGAAGACATGTTATTATTTTGAATGATCAGGATTCATGGACAGTATTTGTTGGAGATAATGGTTGAGTCCTTATTGTCATCACCGGCCAAGGTACAATCTCTTCCGTAGTAGGCACTTCCCGCAGAAAGTGATTCGACCCTCAAACCATTACTATACCCATCAGGATGGAGAAAAGCAACCACCATACTAGAAGCTTCTGATTTTCATAACTAAGGTGTCCCACCCCTGTTGAGATAAGACTGGAAGAAAGTGTATTATAGAATTTGATCTAAACGGCAATTTTTGTAAATTTCAAGTTGAAACGTTTAAGAGAAATTGCATCCTATTGAAATTTTATTCAGCCCTTGTAAAATGACAGTTTAGATGCTTCTTCACGGCTTTTCAGAAGAAAAAAAAATCTTTATTTTTATTTTTTCTCTTCCAAAAAGTTTCGACGGCGTAGTGATAGAGAATCGACTTTGGGGTAGAAAAATTGCAGCTGGAGAATTTATTTCAGCTATAGATCCTCATACACAGATGCGGTTCTAATGTATGCTAATCCTACCAATGTGAGTCAAATGTTCTTTTACACACGTGTTTTGGAAGTTAAGAAATTGAAATGATAATGTGGGTTCAATCATTAGAAGTTAACTACGACTCAGAACTAAATGGCATGTCTTGAAATGACCCACGAGAATTTTCAAAAGGGAACAGTTAAATCAGCAAATGAACTCGGCCTATTTCAATGCAAATATATAATCTCTCTATTTATAAAATAGAAAATTATATCAAAGAGACTTTATTTTTATTTATATGCAATTCTTCTTTATAAGGAATTATCCATGATATTTCCGAGAAGGGGTAAATATAAGAATATTTTATGCCATTTAGTATAATATATATAATATTCATGTTATTATGTTGACTACTTTTTCAGGAACAAGGTAGCTACAATTGAAAGTGTAATAAATTTATAATGTATCGGAACACAAAAATAGGCACATTTTTCAATGTGTTGAGATGACTATGCATTTTTAATTCACAACGTAAACGTTTGAAAATAAAGAATTATGACCTATTTTGATTTTATTGTGGGAAATGTATTTTTCTTGTTTATATTGCCAAATGTGTTTAAATGCACGTTTTTTAAAAAATCTGAATTTGTCTTTTTTTTCTTGTGTACTAAGTATAAGTACAAAGAGAGGGAGAATATCGTAATTATAAAAATATTTGACCTCGAGGTTTTGAAGAAATTTCATGTTTCAGACCTTGCTGAGCTCGAAAAATACGTTTTTGGAATAATGAGTGTCTGTCTGCCTGCGAACTCTATAATTTGAAAAGGCTTTTCGGCAGACGGATGAAATTTGATACCCTGGTCTATACTTCAATCATATTTTGAACGAAATCCATTCACAGGCATATGTCTATTTGTTGTTAAAATATAAGTTAACAAGTTCGCAACAAAATGAAGAGAGCTAGACTAAAAGTTTGCGGAATGTTTTGACATCTAAAATGTAGAAATGAAATCAAATTTGAAACCAAATCTATCAATGGATTCACCATCTATTCGCCTTGAATTTTCTCAACTATGTAAATTAGGTTACTCAAAAACGCAGTGGACTAAAATATCTGAAATTTGGAATGTGAAATTTTTTGGAATAGATTTGCAGCTCTATGTCTAAATTTGATTTTAATTGGTCTGCAGAAAGGCATCCAAAACAGTTATTTTGCTTTCTGGTAATTTTGTAGTAACAGCATTTCAGCGATTAATTGCGATCCAAATGATTAAACCCAAACAAATTTATTAAAGTATAAACGACAAAATTTCGAGGAGACCATCTCAAGCAATTTAGGAGAAAACATGAAATTTTTAGTATTTCAAAATTTTGGTGAAAATTAGTTGAAGTGTTCTTTTATAGATTTACTCGTATATTTATTTTTAAGATAAGCCATGTTTTGCTTTTATTTTCGATTTATAATGAAGAAAAAATGAGAGAAGAATCTTGTACTCTCTTTCTTCGACCAAACATTTCTAAAATTTGTTTCAAAGCTATAATTTAGGTTTCAAATCCAAACATCAAATTTCATAACTCAAAAACGTAGCAAGCTAGATAGCTTTTCACATTCACATACTCAAGAATAGAAAGATAGATCGACAAAATACTCTTCGATTTATTTTTTGAAAATGGGATACATAACTTTTTTTCTGATGATAAATTATATGAAAAATTTCATTTATCTAGCAAGTCTTGTTTTAGAGTTATTGCATTCTCATGCACAATGACATATAAACAAACAAAGTTCTTTCAATTCACACAAACCAATAAAATGAATTTCGCATAAAATTTAATATAAATGTATAATTTTGACTTAAAAACCAAATTCCGCTTTTTAAGCTATCTCTTTTTACTTTCTCGTATATGTAGTATAGAGAAAGTATTGTAATCGCCAAAAAATTCGAACTTGTGATTTCGAGGAGTCTCCACATTGTAGACATCTCTGAGTTCGAAAAACACATTTTTGAAAAAAGTTCATCTGACTATCTGTGATAAAGAGTGTTCAAGAACGCTCTGACCTAAAAGAATAAAATTAAGTGTACAGTCTTTATACCATATTCTTAGATTTCTATTAAAGTTTGAGCAAAATCCATTCTGAGGAAGTCTGTCTGTCCGTTGTTTAAGTAGAAGTTAACACGATAATTACGTTTTGTGACTACAATTGTATCAAATGTTTATTTCCAACTGTCGGGAAAAAGCGTCTAAAACAAAAATTTAATTTTATTAGATACTATTATCCACATCCCAGTCCAAAAACTCGCTAAGAGATCACACGATAAATTAAGGGAAGATGCTAAATTCACACCAAAGGTTAATATTTCGTGACTATTGTACGCCAATACCATACAAGGCATTCTGTAGGATAACATCTTTATTAGAGAGTATGCGAGAAAGTTTTGGGAAAACTACTCCAGTTAGTTAATTCATAATGTTGGATTATCGAGCTCACAGAAAACAGAAAGACATACAATGCTCCAACAAGTGGAAATGGTTCACCGGAAATTTTCTGCCATAATCTTTATTAAACGATCTTATTTCACTCCCTCCGCATAAAACTATGGGTCTGAAGCAAAGTCGTGAACGCCTTGCATACCATTAGCGAACAATAGTTTCAAAATATAAAATTTTGATGTGAATCCAGCATTTTAATTGCATCTATCGTGAGAATATATATTCTGGATGCCATTTTTCTCATCAAATGATACTCAAATTTAACACGCAGTTTTAGTGGTATTCTTAAAAATTTCATTAAGTCATTGTACTTATGAGATATTTCGTTTATATATATGCGAAAGAGTAGATAACATAACATAACGTCATCCTGTGCCCCCGGTGCCTATCACACTAAGTTATCTAACCAGTTGGATGAGCACAAGATGGAAGGAAGAAAAAGAAAGAAAAAAATGTTAAAAGAAAGAGAGAGACGACAAACCATCCAGGGATCTCCAAAGAGAATCCCATCGGTGTCAAATCCTACAGACTGTATTCAATTTTTGGTGAATTAATAACTAAATGGAGGGGACAAGAATACTTAAAAAATGGCGACTATGGGTTAAACTAACAAGGAAATGAGATTACAAACTGAAAAGGGAAAACAATTGATAAATTACATTGTGAACATCTGTATGACATGTATAAGCATATAAACAAACACTGCAGCGTCAGAAATCTGTAACATTTGTCTGGGTCCTAAACCACAGGGTTTCGATTTCCTTCGTGAGAACTGCACTTTTGAGCACTTTTGGAGGAATAATTTAGACGATCAACACACTTATAGATATAGTTAAAAATTTAATAAGAATCAATCGTTTAAATGCTAAAATTGTGATATCTAGCTGTTTTTGTTTTGTAGGTATAGAGTTCGATTATATTCGAACAGCAAAATAGATAGAACTCCTCGGAATGCATTTCGTTCAAAATTACACTGGTGTGCAAAACTTAAGCAACAGGTATGTTTTTTGCCATAACTTCACGAGAAATCATCTGAGAGACATGAAATTCAGAAATGAGATACAGCATTTTGTTCTGAAAGAATGACGAAAGCATAGTTGCGCAGAAATGAATACAATGCATACAGTATGGAATCAAACAAAAAAAAGGCTTTATTGAACTCATAGTATCGTTACACATGATTGTCTGTCCAAGAGGAAGAAGAGCAAGCAGATGTTCCTTAGTATGGAATATGCCCTCCCCTTACTGCAATGGTTGCTTCGCACCGTCTCCCCATAACCAGCACCAGATTGTCCAACAGTTCTTGAGGTAAGAGTGCCCATTCCTCAATCAGCATCTGTTTAAGTTGTCGGGTGTTCCCAGGAGGATGTAAACGGTCTCTTTCCGTGATGTTACAAGCAATTCCCAACGCTAATTGATTTGGCGAGAGGTCGGGACACGGTTTCATCCCAGTAACATCAAGGAAAGAGACCGTTTCGGTGGTACTGGAGTTGTCGTCTGGGGAGGCATTATGATGAACGGGCGGACTGAGCTCCACGTTTTCTGTAACTGGAGTTCGCTATTGTCAGGAGGTGATCCTTCTCCATGTGCGTCTGTTCCAAGATGCCATTGGACCAGACTTCGTTTTTATGGATGACAATGCACAGCCACACAGGACTCATGCTGTTGAGGAGCTCCTGGAAAGTGAAGATATCACTCGAATGGATTGGCCGACGTGCTCTCCTGATTTAAATCCGATAGAACATGTGTGGGATGCTTTGGGGAGACGCCTTGCGGCACGATTATATCCTCCTGGGAACACCCGACCACTTAAACAGATGCTGATTGAGGAATGGGCGCTCTTACCTCAAGAACTGTAGGACAATCTGGTGCTGGTTATGGGGAGACGGTGCGAAGCAACCATTGCAGTAAGGGGAGGGCATATTCCATACTAAGGAACATCTGCTTGCTGTTCTTCCTCTTGGACAGACAATCATGTGTAACGATAATATGAGTTCAATAAAGCCTTTTTTTTGTTTGATTCCATACTGTATGCATTATATTCATTTCTGCGCAACTATGCTTTCGTCATTCTTTCAGAACAAAATGCTGTATCTCATTTCTGAATTTCATGTCTCTCAGATGATTTCTCGTGAATTTATGGCAAAAAACATACCTGTTGCTTAAGTTTTGCACCCCAGTGTAGATAAATATACAAATTTAAACTTAAATCCATGCACTAAATTTAATCTATCTAGCTCTTTGCTTTTTATAGTTATCGAATTCACTTGTATTTGAGTAGGTAGATAGGCAGACACTTTGAAGGAATTTCATTCAAAATTTGATAGAAATCTAACATTTTAGGATTAAAACCACGTACCAAATTTGATTCATCTAATAGAAAGCGAGTTTGAATTATCGTGTTCATAAAATGATAAACCTTATATTAAAAATGGTTTTTTTTTCGACAGGGACGTTTGAAATGTAGAAATTCTCAAATTCAATTATTTTGAATTTCGAATTCTAATATTTTTTAAGTTCTAATTTTACAATCCTTTTTTTTATACGAATTTTGGTTTCAACTGATTAAAAGAAGGCTTCAAACATGCATAATTTGTTTTTTTTCGCTATAGTTCTTACGAAGTAGGGAATGCTCATATGCGGGATTTTGAATATAAAATTTCAATTCCTGTGGTCTTCATATCTTGTCTAATGTCTACAGTTTACGCTGATGGAGCAGTAAATTTATTGAAAATAAACGAAGAGGTTTTGTGTAGATTTATTACTGACGCTGGTTTTTGTTTCATTTATAAAAACTATGGCTGCATCTTATATGCCTTTCTACTTTCTCGAATACGAAGTATAAAGAAAGTATAGAAATCGTCAAGTATTCGAATTCAAGTTTAGTTTAGTTATATTAGCGTCCCGTTTGAAGCAACACTGGGGCTATTTTGGGACGGACCTCGTAATTTTGAACCGCGGTCAGATGACGAGGACGACACCTGAGCTGGCACCCCCCTCTCCACACCACACCAGCGGGAGGACGTTTGGTCAGTACGGATTTAACGTGCAACAGACCCCCTTACACGACGGTTCGTCGGTGGAATCGGGTCTCGAACCTGAAACCCTCCGGTTCCGAAGCCGAGACCTTACCACCAGGCCACCGCGGCCCTACGAATTCAAGATTTTGAGGAATCTCCACCTTTTAAAATCCTCTGAGTTCGAACAACACATTGTTGGAAAATGTCCGTTTCTTTGGCTGTGTTTCTGTGATAAAGATAACTCAAAAACGCCTTGAGCAAGATGTCTGAAATTCGATATACGGTCTTAACACCAACTGACTTATCAAATTTTGAGTAACTTTTCTTCAGGAGAAGTCCGGATGTCCGACTGTTCGAATATAAGTTAAAACGATAACTACAAAACAAAGAGAGCTAGATAGATAAAATTTGTTAGACATATTTAATATTTCTAATGTAAACACCTGTCAAATGTTGAGCCAAATACAGTAAAAGATTGACTGTCTGTTTGTACTTTCAGAAACATGTAAACGCGATTATTAAAAAACGCAATATTATTTATTTATAAATTTTTTCATAATTTTATTCATAAAATCTACATCAATGATTTTATATATTAGAAAATTTGTTGTTGTTGTTGCTAATCTCCATGGTCTGACTTAGTCAGACCAAATCCAAAAATCCGTTGACAAGAAGAAAGTCAAAAACGAGGAAGGGAGAAGAATAAATTTCTCCCCGATGAAGTCCTAAACAGTCTAGAATATGTTCAGCAGAGACCTGATGTTGGCAGCCTTTCGGGCAAAGTGGGTAAAAGTTTTCACCCTGAGAAAAGAAAAGACATTTAAGGTGGCCACTGGCAAGGCGCGACAGGCAAGTGTTCCCTCCCAAGTCCTACAGATTGCCTCATCGTGGCAGGAGGGTGTCCCTGGACGGAATGGGTGAAGTACTTCGGGAGCTTGCTCCTGGTAGATCATCCAAGGCGTGAAGGCCACTCCACTATGCCCAGCTAAAATCTGCAGGCGAAGGAGCTAAGACAGTCTTCTATCTCCTGGTGCTCCTGTCTTTTGACTCACAGAAGCTGCACTTCCCACCTCATGAATTAAAAAAATTTAAATATGAAAATATATTTGTATGTCTGCTGTAGCAAAATTATATTATTACAAGTAAATTAGCATTTATTTTAGCACAAAACATTTTTAAGGTACTATCTCCTAGAATTAATACAAATTCGCATGTATTTAATTCATAAATTCACATTATTTAATTTTTAATTTTTATGCTTAAAAAGTATTAGTTTTAAAATAAATTCTCTGTAGATATTACTTGTCCCTTTAAAATTTGATAAATATTTGAATTTAATTCAAAATACCTTTTCTTATTTGAAGAACACTTTTTTCTTATTGCCTCTTACCATGCAAATTGATAGATTTCATGTCCACGATGAATAAAAAACTTCTTATTTAGTAATTAAACCCCTATTTAGTAATTAAACCATTTCATTTCCTTTTCAATATCGAATTTATAACTCTGTAAAATATTTTATTCATCATACCTTAATCTATTTTCCAATCAACGGCTCGTAATCGAAATTAAATTCCAAAACTTGAGAGGAAATGAATTTGATTAAACTAATGTTTTGAAACGCTTGCTCTTTTATTCAAATTGAGTTCTTATTCTCTTCAGTTGTCGGAAAATTTCATCCATAATTGCCAAAAGTAGCCCAAATGCCTAAATTTCATCGAAAACATTCACTTATTTCGTTACTTTCATTTTTGAGGCATTTCGAAACATTTTAACTGCGTTTTGTAACAATACATTGCTAGGGAAACTTGGCAACGACAATGTCACTGTAGGTCGATTGGGAATTGTTGAACCCAAAATTAGCATTCTGTTTCTTTCTCTGGCTGAAATAAATGCAGATAGGTCTACAATAGTGAAATGTAGGAGATTCCGCAAAATTGGCCATAATTGCTACTTAGGTGTTTATAAAAATAGATTTGAAGGAAAGGGAATTGAAAAATAACTGCCTTCGAAAAGCGATATTTTAATTTCGCTTGCCTTAATAAAATCAGTACAATTATTATGACATATTTAGAAATGAATTCATTTAACGTGTTATTGTTTTTATTTTCAAATATACAAAGACAAAATTTATTTCCTATTTTCCTCATTGTAGAGCTCTTTACTTATGAAAAGAATCATTTTTATATTTTGGTATACGAAGACGCAGAATTGCAATTTTAATAAAAGACTACGCACTAAATTTCATTTATTTAAATCATTGTGTTTTTAAATTATACGTCTTATAGTCATGCAACTAATCGGCAGAGGGTCAACCTCTTTACAGATTTGGCACAAAATTTGGATCTATACTTTAGATGCAAATAGAATACCAAATTTGTTTAGTTTTCATGTTTATTTGCATTTAGACAACCATCAAGCCAAATTTCCGAAAATTAGGTTCTTTAAAATTCAATAGAAATCTACAAATTTAATGTGACGATAATATACCAAATTTCATCCACTTACTTTAAAGCATTATTGTATTCACAGACGGAGTGAAAGAAAAACAGATACAATTCCAAATTTTTTTTTTCAAATTTTGGGCTTAGGGAAGTCTGAAATGTGAAAGTTCTTCAAAATTTCAAGTTGGAATGTTTTTTCGATAGCAGTTTTTCTCTTTAGATATCTCGTTTACGATAAAGTAAGAATACGGCGAAAGAGTTTTTATTTGAAAGCATCAAATCGTCTTTCTATCTTTATGAAAGACAAATTTTCATTTTATATTACAGATTTATTTAACTTTCTATTATATAATTTTCTAAGCATCCGATAATTTCCAATTACTTTTATCATTTTTTGCTCCACTAATAGTGAAACCTAAATCTGGGTATTATATGGCTATGGTATTATTCAAGAAATTTTATTCTTTAAAATGGAAATGAGCATAAATTCATCAAGCAATATTCTTCAAGGAACTTTAATTTAATATTGCGTTGCTAAATTTTCCCTTTAGTCTCATTTGTAAACTTGATTCCAACTCTCCAGTTATTTGAAAATTTAAAAGAAAAAAAATATATAGCAAATTTTTGCAATGGTTTTAATGAATTACTTTGAAAACAATCTAAAAAATAAATTTCAATCTAAATCTTGAAAGCTTTTTTACGTTTAGGTAAACGCATATAAAAAGAAACAATATAGAATAAACTTCTCCAGTATTGCCGTTACCTATGAGATATAAAAAAATTACACATTGTGAAATTTTCACGACTTTAATTGAAATTTTTCAATATTTCAAAATAATATTAAATAAAAAAATGAAGTTTTTTTATTCGTTTCAGTGTATGTTCAAATGTCTCCAATAGGAAATTGCAGTTTGAACAAATTAATAATAATAATATGTAATCATCCCAGAAATAATAATTCAATTTTGGTTTCAGGAAAAGAGTTGAAAGTTTTAAATTTCTTTTATGATAAACGAAATTCAACAAAATTTATTGATTAAATTTGACTTTCAGATATTACGTCAAAGCCAAGAAAGGTTAAGTAAGAAACATTATATTATTAGCTTTATAAAGCAAAGAACTGTTACAGGTAACTACTTAAAAGACCCATTTTTAATTATTTATAAATCATATAATGAAAATAATATACTTTGAAGCTATTTTTTTCAAAGGATGTGTATATGCGTGTCCACTTTGTCCTTAATGTACAAAAGGACACATTTTACGATATTATACAAGTCATTATATTTATTTACGTCCTACGATAATGATTCCATTTCGAACAAAAGTTGTAGATTTAAGAGCGTATCCTGCAAAATCTTAAAAGGAATGAACTTTTATATAAATTGGTTTTTAACTACATTCGTGTCGATATACACGCGATGAAGCATTTTATATCGCAACACAAACGACTGAGGGAGTAATTTGTCTCAAGGGAGCAAATGATATCTGTTTCTGTTTCAAGGACGCGAATTGATAGAAGTCTTTGATAGACAGTGAAATTGGCCTGAATAAGTATAAATCTGTTTTGTAAGGAATGAAAGTTACTTAAATGACTTTTTTCATCCCCTCGCATACCAAGTGCAAAAAAGTGAGAATATTATATTCTTTATAAAATTCGACCTCGAGATACTGACGAATTTCTACATTTTAGACTCCTTAAGCTCGAAACTTTCATTAAAAAAAATTTGATTGTCTATCTCTGAATATTTTAAATCAAAAATGGAACAAACTAAATAAATTGAAATTAAATATGTAGACTTAATACCAACTCACTAATAATCTTGTTAATATTAAAGCTATATGATTAAGGCAACGTGATTTTAGTCTTAATACTAACACTGTTAAAATCTCTCACAGGTGTTAAATTTTGAGTAAAACTAGTCAACAATTAGCATGTTTGCTCATTGTTGTGAATACTCCGATAGGAGTGAAAAGTCAAAAAATAAGTATTGATTCCTTTAAATATATTGCGAAATACCACAAGAAATTTGAGAGAGAAACAGTCTACTTAATTTAGAAGGCTTTCACTAAATGTGGATGCATTAAAGTTTTAAGCATTAAAACCATAACAATAATAGCCAAAAAGGAGTTTCACACATTTTATATTAAGTCAACATTATTTTTATTTGATATTTTATTTCATGATAAACGTATCTTCCTAATTATTTCTTGATTTTAAGCCTTCCACATTTAGAATACTTGGTACCGTAGGTACTTTCTGAAACTAAAATGATCTAGAACCTTTTTCAACTTTCTGGAACTAAAATTCTAATCAATTTTATTTTAACGATATAAAATCTCAAGAAAAAATTAAATAAGTTCCTTAAATACAATCAAATAATTTCAAAATTTCCTTCTCTACAATTTGTTGAGTATTATTTTTATGAATAAAAAATGGCTACAGTTTATTTTCATTTATTTTTATTTCGACCATGAGCCACTTCACGATTTTTGATAGCTAGGAAAAATTTAATTTGAAGTATGAAATGAATTTCAGATGTATAATTCGATTAATATTTAATTTGCTAAACATTTTAGGCTTAAATATTTATTTAAATATTGTATAATTTTAATATTAAACAAGTTAATGCTGCATCAGATTTTAATATTTTATTCAGCAAAAAATAAGCTGTTAAAAGAAGAAAGAATTTTAAAAAGTCGTTTGGTAACCGAGAAAAATCTTTTTATATGTAATGAATAATAATATGAGGATGTACACAATTAAAATTAATTACTAAATTACTTAATTTGCTTAAAGTATTACTATTATTAAAACTGAAAGTATTATTGGCTCCTACTCAGTTCTAAAAAATTTTCTTTTAAAAAACGTTCTGGTTTCTGATTCTGTTATATCAAATGTAAATTTCAATTTCCTCATATTCTTATTGAAAAAAAAAGTTTTAAATTATAATTTTATAAATGAAAATTCAATTAAAAATTAATAAAAATATGGAGAAAAGGGCAATAAAATAATAATTTTTTCTCCTTGCTTAAAACTTCATAATTTACTTAAAACTTAAAAAAAAACCTAATGCAAGAATAAAATTCAAAGGTAGATAATATAAAAATCGTAAAGCAGTAAAAGAATGTAAAAAGGCTTTTAAAAATATTTTTCATTGAGAAAGTTAGAATTGCATATTTTAAATATGAAAGTAAATAAATAAATAAATAAAAAAGTAGTTCACAATTTTTCGACTATATTAGTTATACGATGGCACGTGGAGGAATAATTTAATTTGGAGGGAAAATAAAAGCTTCAATGCAAATATAAATGAAATAATAGTTTTCTGTCAGACTGACAGTGAAAAAAAAAAACCCCACTGCAGTTTTCAACCATAACAATTACAGCCAAAAGTAATGAATTCCTGGATAATACAGAATAGAGATAAATAAATAATTGAGAATTCTACTAGGAAGTAGACGTGGTTTGGCGATTTTTTTTGCGCAGAGGACGTTGCGCATGTCGATTCGGCGAGAGTTCGGTTCAGAATTTCTTCTCTTCTAAGTTGGTGCATATCTTCTTTTCTGTCCTGCATGGAATTCTGAATCGCCTTTTCGGATATCGGGATTTGGATTCTTTGATAACACATGGGATAAACGAATCGTCTTATCGTATCTTGTAAGTAACTTGAGTTTTTTTAGTATCTTTTTTTATTGGAGTTTTTACCGCTTTCATTCATATTCATCTTAAGAGATAGAGTTAATCTTATAATTCGTGTTTACTTGTCACGTGGAGAATTACTTATTTTCCCTGTTTATAAAAAAAAACCGGAAGCCTGTTTTTATACTTCTGATTAACTGTATCATTACCTTTAAATTTTATCAACGTTTTTGTACATTTTGAAGTAAAAATGTCAACGTTTTGAGAAAAAAAAATGTTTTGAAATTTATTTGTTGCATCGGAGAATATTCTTTTAGATATAGTAGAAATTAAATAGTGTTTGTTTAGGAAAGTTTTAGTCTATATACAGTGACAACTACATAAGAAAAAAATATAGTTTTATTCTGATAATAGTGAATAAATACATTTTTATTTACAAGTTTACTTTCTTTTATATACCTAGCATTTTTTGATGTATATACCTTTGATATTGAAGAGTCGAAAATAATTTTAGATTTTTTTGCCTGTAACATGAATTAATTCATTACGAATATTCAAATATATTTATGAACTAAGTAGTTCACTAATAACTTCCGAAATAACAATTATTTTGATAAGCGACATGAAAAAGATTTCACAAAAAATTACTTACAATAAAAGTACCTAATATATATTTTTAATGGAGTTACTGTATTTTTTAATGGAAGAACACAAAAACGTTTTACCTCGAAATGACAGCAACAATAAATGGAAGTTTTAAATGCAAGTTATTTATTTAGTCGTTATTAAATTATTAAATATTAATTTGAAGCCTGATGTGTTTCCGTATAGTTTTGAGTTCTTTAACATATTAGGAAAATAATTTAGCGTTATGTTAAATTCTTATATGATAATTTTAAGTTTTTTTTATTAATTTATAAAAAAATCATTTTTATTTAATATAATTAGTTTACAGCTTGCTTATATCAGTAAATACTTTATGGAATATATAAATATTTTGTTACAAATTACGTTATTAGGCCGTTATAACTCCTTAAATATATTTTAATTATATTAGAGGAATAAATTATTGGTCCACTAGAATTATCAGCATTTAAAAAAAACCATTGCTATACAAAAGCATTAATAAGAAATATAAAAATATATATCATATTCTTGAATTATTTGAAATACATCTTCTTCAAAACATCTGTTCAAGAAATTTCTAATAATTTATTACATTATTTAAAACAAAATGAAAAGTTTTAAGTCTTTGTAACAGATTTAGTAAAAAAAAATATTCAAAATATTTAAATTCTATTTAAAAACATGACTAATTACTTATAAATATATTTTAAACTAAAAAAAATCTACACTTTTAAAAACATTTTCGCAATAATGAATTTTAGAATTATTAATTCGGAATTGATTTGATAACAATAACTTTCAGTATTATGTTTGTCATCCTTTTCTCAGTAGTACATAAGAAAATATATATCTGAATGCACTCATTCTTTTTTTTTAAAAAAATTTCATTCCACACGAAGACAGTTATTCTATAAGAAGTCAGAGTTCGTAGACAAATAAAAGCAGCCTATGTTTATAAGCATAAAAGTTTAGAGGCTTAGTAATGCAAGCAGAATATCAATTTTTCTTGCAATTGAAATCTAGAAGATTACAGTCAAAGTCAATTCAATTCATTAACATAGATATTCTTTTAAAAAATTTATTCTTAAAATGGAAAAATGGCAGAAGATTTATAACCATTTCTCTCTCTTTCTCTCTCCTTTCATAATTTTAAAATATCTTTTTATTTTCTATTTTTTTTTATAAAAATAACTTTGAGTTTTATTAGGTGTTTTCATAGCTATCAAGCGTAAGAATAAAATAATGAGATGTTTTCTGGTTGTCAATTTCAGCTCTATTGCCAATAGAAAAGCTACTTTACTATAAATACAAACATTTTAAACACATTAATTCTGAGGAATTCTGTATAACATAGTTACGCGTATAATTAAACTTTTTTAAACCTAAAATAAGTACCAAAATAACATGCGATTAAAATTTAAAGAATGAAAAAAGCGAGATTATAACAAGTGTTGTTTTTTACTAATCTATATTTTTTTAAACACTGAAACAAATCAGCACTAATTGAGGCAACAAGAATTTGCTAATATTGAAAAATTTGAAAACTATCAACAAATTGACTAAAACAATTTTTTTTATTTCTATAGAAATCTTTCAAATGAAAAATTGAGATGAATTAATCAAGGCATTTCTTTGCTTACTGATATTACGTTACGTATTGAATTGATTTTACATTTGTCTTTAAAATGATGTTTAGCTATTTGCATTTTATATATAATGGAATTCAAGAAAGTAGTCTAAATTTCAAAATCTTAACTATACGTTTAGGCACTATATATACATTCGAATGAGATAAACCCAGTAAATATTTCATATAAATAGGATAAACCCAAGTTTCAATCTTTAACGAAGCTTGAAATAAATGAAAAGGATTTTCAAATTTTGAATAAACTGTCCTGGTTAATCTTATTTTTGCTTTATAATTCCTATTTTAGATTTAAGTGTTTTTAAATTAAATTTCTTTAAGAAAGTGACTTCTGAAGAAACTGATCTTCAAATTTGCATAAAATATGGATAACAGTTTAGTCAACAACAATTTATGATAAAAATTTCTTTTTATATTGTTGGTTCAAGACAACCTCTGATAGTTTTGGATTTTTGAGTTCTTATATCGGCTTTGTGAACAGAGCTTTAAAAAAATCCGAATTCTCTAGTTTAAAACATAATTTAATATATTTTTTCAAGAAAATCTGGAGTCCTTATCACATTAAAATTCCAAGACAATGACAAAAATTATCATTATCTTATTAAAAAGTCAACAGTTATCATATTTATTTGAATTCAAAACTATGTTGATAATGTCATATCGTCGCAAATTATTTCTTTAGTTTTTAATATATTCTTCGGCTTTTATTCTAAATTTAATTTAAGATTATATTAAGATGTGATATAAACATTATTTAATACCAAATGAAAAAATGATGATGCTTATAGAATATTTATCATCAATTAATTACTGCTATTGAATGCTAAATTTTAACATCAGGTTCAATTTGATTAATACAAAAATAAAATATATAAACATTTTTTGAATTTTTTTTATTATTTACAGTTTGATTGTTTTTTCGAAAGTTCTGTGCACAAGTATCACTGTGTGTCATAAAAGAGGTAACCAATAATTTTATCATAAAAGCTACTTTGATCAATACAAAAATAAAAATACATAAATAGTAAGGATTAATTTTTTTATTATTTACAGATTGATTGTTTTTGTTATCAATGTTCAGCATAAGTATAATTAAGTGTCACAAAAGAGGTTATCATTAATTTTATCATAAGAGCCGATTTGATCAATACAAAAATAAAAATACATAAACATTAAGGATTCATTTTTATTATTATTTACAGACTGATTGTTTTTTCATCAATGTTGAGCATAAGTATTATTAAGAAAAGTGGTAATCGGTAATTTTATCATCAGAACCTATTCATTACATATTAAGGATTGATTTTTTTATTATTTAATGATTGATTGTTTTTTATCAGTGCTGAGCAAAAGCATCATTAACAAAACACGTAATTGGTAGTTTTGTCATCAGGGCCTATTTGATCGATACAAAAATAAAATTACATAAACATTACATTTTTTTTATTATTTACAGATTGATGGGTTTTTTTTATCAATGCTAAGCATAAGTATCATTAAGTTCACAGGAGGGATAATCGGATCAGATACTGAACTCATCGGTTTAACCTAATCAATGCAGAAGTCCCATTCACTCTCGTTATGTGGAAAGGGCACTTGTTTCCCAAGAGCAAGGATACGCTTTACTGATTTGATAATAAAAGTGCATCGACTATGGCAGGAAATGGATTTCGAATTTATTCCATTGCAGGACACACACCTGCTGGAGATTGAGGAAGTACTTTCAGCCTAATAAATGTTTAATTTTGACCACACTTCAAAGAGGGTTTCATCGATCGTACGTTGTTCCACTTTTATCTATGTCCCTACAGAAGATCTCATTCGTATGAGATAAATTGGATTTTATGTTTTAATCTAAAAATCATAAGATGTTTATTGTAAATGTATAGGTCTACGTTAAAAAGTATATTTTTTGCGAAATTATGATTTTCTTAATGTTTTTAATATTTGAACAGGTTTCTCTATAAAACCTTTAGAATGTTTTTTCTCTCTATTTTCTAGGAAGTTATACAGATTTTTATTTTTGTGTTTACATATTTTTTCATCTTATTTTTCGTTTTTAAGTGCTATTTTTCTCAAATTCTAATCTTTGGTAGAATTTTCTTATAAAAAATCTCATAAATTGAAATGTAACGCATATTCTTTTGTTCAAATTTGGTATAATAATTTCCCAAAGCTTTATGTAGTTCATGAACTAGATAATAAGTAATGTGTTAATTTAGAAATATTTTATAGTAGTTTTAATTTTTCACAACTTGAAAAAAATTTGAAAATTTCGTGTTATTTATCTGTAGAGCATATCTTTTAAAGAATGGATAGAAATATAATTTACTTTTCATTTCAGGAAGTAAATAATATATTTCTTAAGCTTTCTGTAAAACTTTAAGCAAATCATTTGATAAACCTCGAAACTAGAAGATTTTTGCTCTATACCACTTTTTAGCCCCTCCCTCCAAAAAGACATTTTTACAACTTTTAAAAATATTTTGCCACTTAGCTGGTATATTCTGGTTTCACACATGTTTTTTCAAACCTTTTTATGCAAATATTAAAAAATATAATTATTTTTGAACTTTTTCCAAAAAAAAAGTCTTCCTGAATTTGGTCACATATATTAAACTTAAAATCATAAATGAAAGGTTTTATAGGGCGCGAGCACAATAAAATATATTACTATTAACAGCCTTCAGCCTCATTAATGGCAATCTAGAAAATATCCATTCTAATTGTGGCCTAGTAATTAATTTCAAGACTTTTAAAGCTAGGTATACATTTTGATTTTTAAATTGCTTTAAATGTTTTAAAGAATTACATTTTATTTAATTTAGTCAGAAATCCAAAATACCGTTTAAATGAGTAAAACGTCGAAGGCACAGTAAAGTCCAATTGTATTAACTCAAAAGCATGATTTCAGTACAATCTTAGAAGTCTATATTTTTATACAATATCCCGATACTGTCTATCATATCTAGTGAAATAGTTTTGATATTCTATTGTCTTAGTTAAAAATATTCCCCTCTTTTATAACTAATTTAGGCGAGTTTTTGCTGCTTTGAATTTCAGTATTTTAAACCAATTATTGGTTTCCATCAATTGATTGATTGAATTTTCTTGATGTGGCAATAAAATGGCCTAAAATAGTGGCTATTTATTAATAATAACAGTTATTAATTAATGAAATAAGTGATAATTAATTTTTATGTCTAAATTTTTAAAGCTCCTTAACTGGGTGAATTTTTGCTGCATAAAAATTAAGCTTTTTTGTTTTACATATTTAAATGCCAAGAATATTTTAATAAATATTATTAACAGGACCAGAATGCGGTATAAAAATTTAGACTTCGTAATTTTTTCAGCTATGCATTTATTTATTTAAATAACATATCATATGATTATTGGTTTATTTATTGTTTGGACGTGTTTTAACTGGCTATAAAATTAGCTATTGGGCCACGATATTAATGGAACTCTCTATTTACATATTCTTTATTAGTCAATAATTAAATATTGTAGTATGGATAAGCTGATTTTAACTAACTTGCGGATATATATATATTTTTTATTTTTTGTATAAAATTTGGGATTACTCATAAACGAAATTGTAATAGCATCTTTTTCAGAACTATTTCAATTATTCTACATGTAGCTTATGTAATGTTTGTTCTTTTCCTAACAAAAATTTTTAATAAAATATTTTAATAGTAGGAATTTTTGAGGGAAATGAAGTAAAAATATAGTATGTAATCCAGATGATGAATTACTGGCAGATAATTTCAAATAAAAGATAAGTTGCTGTTTCTGGCTTCGAAAAGAATTGAATTGCATTAATGCAACATACATTTAAAAAAAAGACTGAAACAATTTAATAGAAGGTCATCATACACTGGTAAATAATCACATTTTGCTAATTTACTAGAAATTTGAAATTAGACAGTATTAAAATAAAATGTATGAATGAAATTCTAGAAACAATTGAAGAAATTAATGTGCTTAAGGATTTTTTTTATACCAAGAACATCGGAAATGTCCACAAAACGTATTTTATTTCAATTTGATTTTTTTAATGTTATACTTTGATAATTATTCTTGGGGAGGTAATGATAAAATATTCATCGTTGAATGATTTAAACATTGCATACCGTGATATATTTTTATTATTTTTAAATAAATCTCTGTAAAGGAAGGCTATTAGTACAAGAAAAAGAATTAAAAATTTAATTTTAGGCTATTAGATTTATTAAAATTGTTTCATTAAAACATTAAATGTTTAAGAAATTAAAAAAAATTATTTTAGTCAAAAATGCGAGGCAGAAATAAATTTCTCAATTAAGGATTTAAATGATTAATAAAAATTACTTATCATTAGAGATAGTGTAAATAAAATTTACTGATATCTTTTGTTAATAAACTATATTAATTTTTTGGAAACATTTAAGCAGTTCTAATTGTAGCATACAAAAATAAAGAATACATAGAAATACAAATCTGGAATTTTGCGTAATAAGAGAAGGAATATTATATTCGAATTTCGGAAGGAACATTGCCTGACATTTTAATATAACATTGGTAATCTTGTATATTTTATAATGCTTCTGTATTGGCAAGCAATTTTTGAGTATTTTATGGTATTGCTTTAATGAATCTTGAAATTTTCTGATATAATATTATGTTTTCCTTATATATCATTATATATTACAACTCGTTATGTGTCTCAACTTAATTTTTGGACTTAAAAATATAATTTACTTTTACTTCCAAATTAAATCATAGTTATATATTATTGCTATTAAGGAAAGGTAAAAATTGTTTAGCCACATTTTTAATGATTTAATTAATAATAATTGATTTTTACCAACTAATTGCTAGCTTATAAAGTTAAAAATTTGGGAAAACTTATTTTTGTGGAATTAAAATTTATAAGCACCATAATAGAAGAAAACGAGTATCATAAAACATATTTTTATTTACTATAAAGTCAAATTAATTATAAAAATTAATATAATTAATTATAAAAAACTCATGTTACAATATCTCCAAAATGTCACCTCTAACATTTTCATTGATTTAACGACAAGCGTGATCGAAATAATCATGATATCAATATTATTGATATCAAAGAAAGGTAAAATTTGTTTAGCCGTATTTTTAATGATTTAATCAATTATTATGGATTTTTTTGCTAACTAATTGCTAACTTACAATGTTTAAATTTTGAGGAAATTTATTTTTGCGAAATTAAAGTTTATAAGCTACATAATGGAAGACGAATATTATAAATATGTATTTTTATTTGACTATAAAGTCAAAGAAAAATACGAATTTACAATATTCGTTTTTCATTAATTCTCGCGCTGTATTATTGATTGTAAGAAACTTTGTTACAATTTCACCACAATATCACCTCAATCATTTTCATCGATTTAACGACAAACGTGCGAAACTATCATCGAAATAATCATGAAACCAATGTCAAATTTGCCCACCTCAAACAACATAAAGACTGGGTATTACTTTCAGGAGCGGTCACGACACTATTAACTGAAGGTCGAGGAAGTTATTTCTAACACATTAGAGGCGATGATAACGCTTGCACGCAAATCTATCGGACTCTATGCTTCAGATCTAAAAGTGATATCAAAGTCTGGAAAACAGAAATGTCGAAAAGAATCAATTTTTGTCGTGAAATTTGAAATAAGTTATGTTTAATGATAAAAATGAAATCACTTCTGGTTTTATGTAAAACATTATGTTTTGATTTGAAATATAGTTGTACTTAATTAGGCGAAATTATAAATTCTCATACATGATTTTATTTTACTTGATATGTTGTTCTTTCTTAACAGCTAAGCATAAATGAATTTCTCTTTAAATGTTAAAGTCAAATTAATTTCATACTTTAAGTTAACCAGATTATCTTGCATTTGTAAACTATATAGAGAAACAGAGAGTAAGATTTTCTCATTTGATTCTTCCTGGGTATGGGTCGTATAAGTGTTTGCATTTGAATTAAAAAACTAAATTTCTGAAATCGTGTTTTTTTCTATGATGCTTTCTTAAATGTATCATAAGAAATATTATAAAAACGCTAAACATGTATTGTAAAATTAATGAATAAATATAAGAAGAATTTAAGGAAGATAGACATGTTTTTGGAGCAATTTATTTGCTACAACCACAGAGAGCTGTAAGATTTATTGTATGAATTTTTCTTGAATTCATTCGTGTAATTTAAAAAATAACAAAATAATATGAAATAAAAAAAAACATAATAATGTGAAAAACTTGTTTAGATAAAAAAATAATTATTTATTTATAGCAAATTAATTAGGTGTTGATATACTATTTTCATCAAATATTTGAAGCTTACAATGAGAAGATTCATATTTTTTTTATTATCATCTCTCTTATTCTTAAAATTACTCGCATTCAGATGGCTCAGAATATGGGAAGCACGAGTTTTCTCTTTAAAAATTAAGAAAAATTCCTTAACCCCTCAAGAACCAGAATGAAAGCCCATGTTCTTAAGAAGGTGATAATCAAAAGAGGATCTCACATAATTGGTGCAATTAAACAAATGTATCTCAGACATCTGAGAATTCTCAGAAAACCGCCCTATCCCCCAAATACATCTGAGCGAGCGTCTTTAATGAGCAACGCACGTGCCACAGGCAATCAAACTTAACAAAAGCGGGGAGGATATTTTGCAATGATATCCCTAAGGCTCGGGAACAGGCAACAGTTTTGCCAAACGAACGTTTGAAACCGTTCAGTATTGATAAAGTTAAAACCCATTAGAAATTATGTACTTGTAAATATAGCTTTACTTTTAATTTACACTTATCTTACTGACCGAATAATTACAAACAAGTTTCGTTTCAACATTAAATATCTACAAAATTATATACAATTTAATACCTTAAAAAGAACTTCTAATATGTACTGAAAAACATGCTTTATTACAAAACTATTCAACACACCGAAAATAAATTACACGGTAATTTTCTGTATATTTCAAGCAACGAAACATTTGTAAATCTTGAATCAGTTTATTGCATCTTTGATCAAATTTTAGTCCTTCAATTCATCCTGCTTCAATTTTATTTCTTTAAACATTTTCAAATCTTGAACTAGTGCTTATTATCTTCAACCAGCTCTCACTAATGCAACCATTCAAAGTGTATTCGGTACTTGCTTAAATTTCATTCCTTTAAAAAACTGTTTTTGGATATAAAAACGAAAACTGAGATCAGTGACATTTGCAGAGCACTGATCACTTTAAATTAAAAAAAAAATCTGTTTTTTTTTAAACAAATGTTCTCAATATTAAGAGATTTTTCGTGATATTTTGTGTTATCTAGTAAGACACTTATCAATGCTTCTGAATTTTTGAAGAAAATGTAATGATAATACATGCATTCCTATTTCGCAGTACATGCATTTCGTAATACATTTTAAAGTTTTATTTTGTTGATTAAAAAAATTTGACATATACTGCAGCATGACACAGTACAGAGAAAAAGTCTAATATTGAAATAAAAATTATTATTCAGGAATAAAACTTTAAAAGGAGTATGAATATTTATACTCCTTTCAAAAAGCATTAACAAAGCTCAGTTAATTCGGCTGTTAAATTATCTAACTGAATTAAAAATATTTTAAGCAAATAATTTATTTTCAATCACATGTTGATTAAATCTAAAGAATTTCTCAGATCATCTGCCATGCATGATGCGTATTTAATATTTTTTATAGAATCTATGCCCTACCTAAATGCTATGTTCTATATACAACGAATGTCAAACTGTTGCTATAAAGCCCCAAAATATTTACATTTTATAAAAAGTTTATTATTAAATCAAAATATCATTGAACTATTGATGAAACTTTTATTTTTTATTTTTGAGAAAGAATAGTTTCCTGAAAAGACATTATTTTTATGAGATTATTTGTGAAATAAATTATAATAATTTTTGAAAAGCTCGAATGATAATTTCCGTGAACATATCCTCTAATAGAGACTTAAAACTAGAACACATTTTGTCTGCATTTCTTTATCTGACCTTGCAGTCTCTACCAAAAGTTGACAATGATAACAAAAATTGCGTGCCAAATGCATTTTAGGCTATAAAACAGACAGAAAGCACTTTCTTAACAAGTCTTCCAACACGTGTCTGAAATTCAAATGGCTGGTATTCATCATCCTAAACTTTAAAGATACTGAGAATCACCTTGAGGGCATTCATCAACTTCAATAGCCTATTCACTGGGAATATGCCATGATTTCGTGTCCATTACTGCTTAGAAAAGCGAAAAATAGAACCTCGTAAATCTCCAAGGGCACCTACAAGTAGGCTCGTTGAAAGGCTAATTTGGGATATAAAACCCTTATGTGTTTACACAGTTTCGTATCAAGGTCATTGTCACTGGATGAAGCTTGTTCCAGGGAAAAAACAATCGATCCTATTTTACCTATTATGTAATTACTCAACTGATGCAGAGGTGGGTGGCCTTTTATTAAGGGTCAGTTTGACCAAGTGACACGTTGCTAGGGTTTGGTCACTTAGAAACAATAAGGCATTATGGAAACTAAGCAAAGTCAATGCTCCAGACTAATAAATTAAGCTTTTTTTTCATGAATTCGAGTAACTGGAAGCGATAAAGATATAAAATGTCGAGTAACAGGTAAGTAATGATGATACTGTGAGATATAAATAAGGCGTCATTGTTTCTCTAAAGATACACTGTGTTTTCTACGAAAGCCATTTGAAAGTTAAATACTCGTATTCGGAGAAAAGGATTTGCATTTTTCAATGAGTAAGTAGACTTTAAGATTTATTTTTAGATTAAATGGCATTATCGTTTAATCAGTTTTACAGGCGAATGCCTTTTGCAAAATAAATTTTTCTAGAAATAATTTTTGGGAAAAATTTTATTTAAAATAATCTTCATAAGCAAAATAAAATAAATTTAGTGAGGCATTTTGTCACAGTAAGCTCAATTTTGCATTATGTGCCTTCACAGATTACTTTAAATTTCTCAAAAATTTGAAAGCGTAATAGATAAATTGGTTTTAGAATTGCAAAATTTTTCACAACTGAAGATTTCTAATCCTTAAATTATTTTTAATAGATTATTAGCTTTATTATAACTTTAAATGTGCTTTGAAAATTATTAATTTTAGATTATTTTTCATTTAACCAAAACATCTCGTAGAAACTATACATCATGTACTAGTGTATCAGAAAAAAATCAAACTCTATTTATATTGCTTATGCCTTTCGGAAATAAATTCTGGTAAAAAAATTTTCGAAATAAATTCTATTAAAAATAATCTCAATTAACAAACTAAAATGACGAGACAGTTCGTTTCAGTAAGTGCATTTTTGCTTTGTGCGCACACAGAGATTTCTTTAAATTCCTTTAGAATTTGAAAGCATTATTGATGAACTAATTTTAGAACAACCAAAATGCTGAAAAACTGAAAGTTACTAATTCTCAAATTATTTTTAATATATTATTAGCTTTATTATATGCTTAAATGAACTTTAACAATTATTAACTTAAGATTATTTTTCATTTAAATTAAATATCAGATATTAGAAATTATACATCACGTATTAGAAACCATACATCACGTATTAGTATATCAGAAAACTCGCGCTTTATTTATATTGCTTATCCCTTTCTGAAATAAATTCTGTTTAAAATAATTTTAACTAGCAAAATAAAATAAATTTGCATAGGAAGTTCATATCAGACAGTGCTTTCTTGCATTGCGTGTGTTCATAGATTTCTTTAAATTTTCTAAAATATCAAAGCATAATTGATAAACTTATTTTAGAACACCAAAACTTTTTCACAGCTGAAAATTACTAATCCCCAAGTTATTTTTAATAGTTTATTAACATTAATATAAACTTTAATAAACTTTCGTTTTAGATTATTTTTCATTTAAACAAACCTAACGTATTAGAAACTATATATCAAATATTTGTGTATCAGAAAACTAGCGCTTTATATAAATTGTATATCCCTTTGCGAAATAAATTCTTTTAAAAATAATTTTCCAAATAAGTTCTGTTTAAAATAATCTCAATTCGCAAAATATATTCCGAATGGTTAGGCATTTCGTTTCTGGAAATGCATTTTTGCGTTTTGTGTATTCATAGATTTCTTTAAATTCCTCTGAAACATGAAAGCATAATTGATGAATTGATTTCAGAATACCAAAATATTTCAGAACTGAAAATTAAACAAATCCAAAATTATTTTCAATAGAGTATTAGCTTTATTATATAGCTTTAAAGGAACTTAAACAATTATTAATTTTTTTTCATTTTAACCAAACATCATTTATTAGTGTATTAGAAAAATCACGCTTTATTTATATTGCTTATCTGCTTTCTTTTCAGTTTTATTGCATATTTACTTTCCTATTAATGCTGATATTCAATGTCGAATTCGCTTTGAATATTGATTTACTGAATTTTTTTATCACGCTTGAAACTATAAAATTATTTATCTAACCTTAGCATATAAAAAAATGCTGAAATCGGTTATTTTTTCCGCATTTTATTAGCTTAATTTCAAATATTAGAAAGTACGAGTCTGATATTAATATTTTCAGAATGTGTCGAATTTCAACAGAATATGAGAATTACAAATTTTTGATTAGTTTTTAATTCATAAACTGAATCTAGGGCCGAAATCAAATTGCGCGATATCCCTAATGCGTCTTAATCTTGTAAATGTTGTTTTACCTTAGTAGTAAAGACATTCTAACGAAACAAAAATTCAGAATGGACTACCTGAAATCTTTTAATTGGTGTGAGTAAGTTCCTATTTTGACCTACAAATGAAATATGTCAAATTTATACGAAAAACATTAGATTGGTTGTTTTCTAATTCTGTGTAATATATTGGCATTTAAAAACTGTGTTGCATTTCAAAGAGATTGATAATAGAATCAAGTCTTGAAATTAGGGCTGGAAAAAATCAGTAAAAGAATGAGGAGACTCCTGTTATTTTTTCAACATAAAAGAAAAACGACAAATTTGGGATTTTTTTATTTATTTAAAGAACTAAATTAAGGCAAAAATTGTTTTTGTGATAAGTGCTTAATATATCGAAATTTAGTTTTCTTATATCAAATGGATTTAAGAATTTTTAAAAAATCTATTTCTAAAGGAAAGTGAAATGGATCGTTTCTTCGGCCATAAGTTAATCTTACAATGTGCAGTAATTTATATTTATATATTACTTCATCTATATTAATAAAAAGAATTTTAAATTAAACCAAAAATGGGGGACACAATTGGAGATTATTATTTATCTAAACAGCTTAATTAATAGCAGAAAATGTTTTCATTGTAAGCATTTAATGTATCAAAATTCAGCTGGGTTTTAAGAGTTTTTTTTTCAATTCATTTTAATAAAAAAGGTATAAGTTAAAATTCCTGATCTATAAATTAAACCTATGCTGAGCAGAAATTTGCTTTTCCCTCATTAAAGTTTAAGTCATTTTCTCTCTATATATATTTATTTAAATCTTTGTATTATTTAAAAATTGATTATCAAATTGATTTACTTTTGCCAAACTAAATCTTTAATTCTTCAGTAAAGAAATTATAGAGAATCAATTTTTTTAAAATTAATTAAACTTAAATGTAAAATTTAATTGTAAATAGTTAAAATAGAGTTTTAAAAATATTTCTTTTTCAACTTCTGTTTTTTTTTTTTTTTTTTTTTTTTTTTTGTCATTACCATTACATCTGTTGAAATAATAAAAATGTTTCAAGTTAGATAATTTCTGCAGAGAAGAGCTGTAAAGCTGGCTTCCTGTGTTGGTGAAAAGCTCACAGTGAAAAGGGTTTTACAGTGTTCTTTAATCCATTCTCAATTTCGAACTGGAAGTTAAGTTTCATGTTCAACAGACTGTTAAAGTATTTAATATTTCTGAAGCAAAATTACTCTAAGAGTTAAATTATTATTTCAATGTATACTTTTTATAAATATTTTGCATTTAAAATAATTTAAATTTAAAAATGTTTTTTCCAAGTGTTGAAAACTTTTGAAATTAAATTTCTTAAGCAAAAAGCCTCTTTTAAATTAATTACCATAAAAATTCGAAGCTACTTAAATACATTTATATAAACCTTTATAAGAAATAAGCATCTCTATTTAATAATATTAATGTATATGAAATAATCAAGGTCTGATACTGTAAATCTGATTTTAGATTATGAAAATAGGTCTTCTTTATATATCTATATCCATTTATCTATCGATATATATATGTATATATATAAACTTTTTACATGACATGTAATATAATTACAGTTAGATAAAAAAAAGGAATTGTTAGAAATACTCTCTAATTATTATATTTTTCATTTTGATTATTTTTTATTTTCAAATCTTTAATTTATAATTTTTTATTAAAAATATTATTAAATATTAAGGTCAATTTTGTTGTCAAATTCACAAAATTATAAATAATTTTATAAATAAAAACTATTAAATAGACAAATTATTTTATATAAATAATATAATAATATAAATATACTATTTATATAAAATAATTTATAAATAATTTGTTTATAAATTTTCATCACAATAAACAGGAAAAAGTGAAGGTGAAAAATAATGTGTAAAATTCCATTAACAATTCTTTTTAAATTGTGATTGATAAAATAATAATACAATAAATAAAATATTTTAAAATCGTATCATGCTTTTGAGAGTATGACAAAGAATCCTAATAAAGGTAATGTGCTTATTAGAATTACTAATCTCCATAACGAATTATTCTCTGATATTCAGTCCTACAGAATTTGTGAATGCATTTTGTAATAATTGATTTTTGACTCCTTAACGATTAAAGCTGCTTAACTTTGATATTGTCTGTGATATTCGCGATTCGTTTCCTCTGGTTGTTTTTGAAAATACTGCAATATTACAATTAATTAATAATGCTTTTTTTGTAGAGTGAAAATTACACTGTATAAACTTTAGATTAATTAGAAAATATATGAATCTTCCAAGTAAAAATGAGACTATTCTATCAGAATTATTCCACAAAATAAAATTTATAGATTCCTGTGCACTTGACTGTATAACTAAGAGCTGAGAATAAAAGCGTGGATTAAAACCTGTGTGAATCCTTTTTGCTTTTAATTTTGAAAAAGAATATTTGGCAATTATACCAAAGACAATAAACAATCTTCTGATAACCTCTATTATTTCTCCATAAGGGTGACCCGAATGTGATTTCAACTTTCAACCTTTTTATATGAAGCCGCTGTTATTTTATCAAAAAGGAAATGGAAGAGATAAAACAATTAATGTAATGGTATGAATTCCCTCACACAATTTCATCTCAGAGTAATCAAATTTTCGTAGACGAAAGGTGTTAGTAAACTGACATTTACAATCGAATGAGCATAAAACTGATGTATATCTCTTTGTGTAGTTTTTTTCATGATGCAGTTATTTTCATCATGAACATGCGTATACAGCTGAAATATTACGGCCAGGTAAATTAGAGCCCTAAATAAAGAAATCATTTCATTGGCAGTAAACTGACTGTGGTGCAGTGATTTTAATCATAGAATATGATCATAGCTGATATGCCGCGTGTAAATAAATCCCAGTTGTAGGAAATCTTTACTTTGTAAGAGTACTCTCTATGATGCAATGATTTTAATTGGAGACATATGGTCAGATACGAGAAGACCAGATAAATCAGTAATTATTGCATTGTCAGAAAATTGCATTGTCTGGTGCACTCTGAACCTACTGTAAATGGAAATTACACTAGAACTTCTGCTGATAAAAATTATATTACTGCTCACTCAGAGTGTTTAAAGGAATCCATAGTACTCCACTGCTTATTTTATCATTTCATTAATACATGCAGTTGCTTATAATTTTGTACCGAATTTCTCAGGTTCAGAAATGATTTCATTGTCAGAAAGTTACTCTGTTTGATACACACTAGACAGTAAATGCCAATTACGTTAATACTTCTGCTGATAAATATTGTATTACTGCGCACTGTGATTATTTAAAGGAATTAATGGCATGCCATTACTTATTTTATCATTCCATTAAAACGCGCTGTTGCTTATAATTTTTTGCCAAATTTCTCTTGATATACAAAACCATGTGCATAAGAACTTTCAAAGTTTTACCATGGAGAATAATGTTATTTTAATCTTTATTCATTTACGAGTGAATTTTAATTGAATATTTTTTCAGCTCTTCACTTTTCTTTTGGAAATAAAACGCTTTGTGTGAATAAGTAAATAAATTGAGAAGTAATAATTAAAGGAAATTTTAAGACAAATTTTCAAGGCATATAAGGAAATAGAGAGTAAATGAAATAATAAATAAATAAATTTATGAACGTCATTACATGAATATGTAATACGTATATGGAGCTGGTAATGTAGAATGTACCGCCACAAACTGCTACTCCTACTCGCCGGAATGCACTGATCTGAAAAATCTGAATGACCGGACCGCCACAAACAACACTGGCGGGAGCTATGATTGAGTCCTAAGAGCCATCACCGGCCGCGGTACAACTCTTCCGTAAGGAAGTGCGTTCCGTCATTGATGGGAGGAGCCAGACCCCACATTTCTGTGTACCCGCCAGAGTGACGAGAACCAACCACCATGCCAGAAGCTTCTCATCATTAATTACAGCATTCTCCCTCCCGTGGGACTAATGTTCAGAGTAAGAAAATATAAAGGAAAATTAAAAAAAAAACCTCCACAAATCAAGCATGCTTGAAATATTTGTATGAGAAAAACGAAGCAAAAAAGACGGATCAAAATTGCATGCTCGTATAAAAAAAAACTAATTCAAAATTTTCGTAAGAATATGTAAAATTAAACATATGGTCAGTACGTTCTGTGCTATTCCAGAAAAAAAAAGACCACAATGAAGCAAATGCTATCAAAAATTTGTGCAGTTAAATTTGATCTTAAAAAGTGAAAATAAATTCCATAGAAAATAAAATTCAGAAGAAAATTGTGTGCATGATTTTTTTTTCTATTATCAGAAAATTCTAGTATATCTGATACAATATGCTATACGGATAATAAAGAGAAATGTAATAGACGAAAAGTTATTAAGACAATAAATGTGGCAGAAAACCCTCTTGCCTTAATTCATTGTTACGGATGATAAACATACTTTATGACACAGTGTTTATTGCAAAGTAACAAAATAAATTATGGTAATAAAACTGAATATTTATGATCAAGTGAATATATCTATTATTTGTGTGTCGCTTTAAAAAGCTATATATTTTGATGATTTTCTCGTCAATTGCATGCCAATGGTTTTACGAGCACGAAAGGCAATAAATAAAGCACGCTTGTATGTTTTTCTCAATTTGCTTACTAAACTTCTTTTTCACATTCTCTTGATTTTAGAATCATTGTGATACAAGTCTTCATACTTGATTCATAAAAATAATCAGTGATTCTACCAAGAATATATCACAACATTATTTTATGATTTAATAAAATCGGATTTTGAGCGCTAGTCCAGAATATTGAAGAAATAATGTTTCAGATTCATGTTCTTAATTAAATGTGCATTCTTTTTTTATCAGAAAAAAAGGTAGGTTTATTTATATGATTTCATGATAAAAAGAACGAAGTTTTGGTTACGTTTAATATCTGAAGTTTGTATGTCTTGATTATTTGATTGTTACCGTTTGAGACTTTTTTCTAAATGAATTTTATGTATCTATTGTAAAGCAGATTTTATATACTTTTAACTTTTTTAATTATATAGATTTATATCACTTATATATGTATATATATTTAATGTAAAGATTTAATTTTCTGAAAGCAGATGGAAGTTCGACGATAAAGAAGACATTTTGCATTTTTAAGTTCGTTTTATTCACTTTAACCCATCCCGTGAAGGCATAGGTATTTACAAGCAGGAGCGACGAGCACACACTCAAAACAGAGCGAAAAGAAGCATTGATGGATAGCTGATGAACATTTTATTCCTGGTCTTATATAGCATGAGATTTCTGACACGTGTTGATTGTGATTGCAATTTCTCACACGTGGCGACCTTGACAAGAGAAACATAGGGATCCGTTAGAAGAATCTGTTTACATCAGTGTTCCTCTATGCCTTCACTCGGCATGTGGGAACTGCTGACAAAATAAATTTACAAAGCTTCAGTTGAATTAATTAGAATTTAAATTATTTAAAATATCATTACACACACACACACACACACACACACACACACACACACACACACACACACACACACACACACACACACACACACACACACTTGGATTCTTCGGAGTTGACAAGATCACAAAAGAATTATGATTTATCCAAATATTTGTATCAAGAAAAATAAATCTTAAAAGAAATACAGCAAGAGAAAACAACAATTTTTAAATAAAGATGTCTGTAAAAATAAATTTTAAAAATTTACCCTTTGATAATAAATTTAATAAACAATGTCATAATCTTTGTTAATTAATTAATACGAAATTGATTAACAAAAATATTTTTAAACAATAGGGTAATTGTGTTTATAATTAAAAATTAATAATTTAAAATTTGCAAATTGTTGTTTAATTTTTATAATAACTGCTTATTTAATTTTATTAAATTAAATTTTAATTTTATTAAATAATTTTTAAAATTTAATTTTATTAAATAAGCCCTTTAAATGCAATAACTTTAATACTTCAAAATTAAACCGCACTATTTAAAATGTTTAAAGAGGTTTAATGGCTAAACTATTGTGTTCGAGTGTCTTTCGCACATCGAATAATCATATTTTAAAATACATTTATTTTTGAAATTTACCGTTTGATAATAAATTTAACATATAACATAATAATTAGAGTTAATTATTAAATACACGATTAATTAAAAATATTTTAATTAATAGAGTAATAGTTTAAAAATTTTAAAAATAATAATATTAATTTTAATAATTGCAAGTTATTATTTAATTTTATAAAATATATATTATATTTTCTGCTTGTTTAATTTTATTAAACAAGCACTTTGAATACAATAACTGTAAGACTTCAAAATAAAATAGAACTATTTAAAATGTTTAAAGTGTTTTAATACCTTAACTATGATGTTCAAGTGCCATTCGTGAATTGAATAATTATATTTTTGAAATAATTGATGTATTAAAAATATTTTTCAGTCATTCATAGGCTTTGTAAAATTCATGCTAGTTCAATGCCCATTTGTTCTTTATGGAATCAATATGACAACTTCTTGAAATAGAAGGTATTAACTATTTACATAGTAGAGAAAAGTATAATAGTAAAGGGTTACAGCAGAAAAGATATTCACTGAATTACATATCTTAATAATTTATTTATTTTCGATCATTGAGAGTACAAATATGGAAGATTTTAAACAATGAAAACAATTAAAAAATAAATGCATTCCTCGTTTATAGTTTAAATTTTAATGTAATATTAGCCAAGATAAATTACGAATCAAGGAAATTTGAATTTGGTCTAAAATATCGAGCCAAAATATTTTCATACCGAAAATACTGAGTAAATATTTGATAAATGATGATAAATTTGAATTTTTATTAAAGCTTTTGGTAAGATTTATATTTATTAGGATATCAAATAGGTATTTTATAATATCTTAAAATTTTCTGCGTGTGTAATAATAGCATTAAAAGAAAACAAGAAACACAAAGTAATTCTCAATATTACAAAGTCCTTTGTGAGGATATTATTTTTTTTTGTAAAGGATTTTTTCCTTATCGAGTCCATTTGGGCATATATTATTTTAAAGAATGTTGCATGCATTGCACTTATTATTTAAAGGTTTCAATTTAGAGTAGAGTACAAAGTTAACCAGCAGAGTTAGGCACATCAATAACAGCAGGTAAAAAGTATCTTACAAAAATATTTTTGACATAAGCTTAAGCCTTTAGGTTGCATCTGTTTGCATGCATGCTGCCACTCTGTTCTGATGAAAATATTGATTTAATCTGTATACAGCGACAGAGAGATTAACATATTTCAGTGCTACGAACAAATTAATATTGCTTAAATATATTAATGTATGAAATATATTAATTAGTTTTTTATTAATATATAATAATATAAATTTTTTATTATATAATTTTAATTATATAATTTTTTATCTTAAATATATAATTTATTATTCTTATACCTTTGCTGTCTAAACGTAGAATTTTACTTCAGTTTGTATTTTAAAGTTTTATATTTTTTATTTATTATTATAAAAAAGATTGTGAATTATTATTATAAAAAAGAAATGTGCTTAGTGTTTGATTTGAAATGATGATCATATGTGAAAACACACATCGATGAAATATGGGTACCATTCCACCCACCTCTTTTTTTTACTTGTTATTATTTCAATTGTGAATCCTGCGCTTTCTTTTATATAAATCATGAATGCTGGTATTTATTGTGAAACAACTGTTTATAAATCAACCGAACGTAAGTTACAAATCCGGGAGATACGAAAAACTGGCCACGTCTTTGGCCCCTCCTGTATTCCACTTTCCCACCAAGCAAAACATTTAATTTGAGGAGGTCAACGAAAAGCCTACTGATTAGGCTATCCAACCGCTTTACCCCACGGATACATGTATCAAATGAAAAGCTATTAACGAGATCACAGGAGCCGTGAAACGGAAGAAGAGAACTTATTACGAATGCGATCCACGATCACAATAGGTTCATTGCCCTACATGCTTTCCCACCTTTACTCTTTCCAACCCTGCGGGTTTTCCATTTCGGTGCAGAAGTGAGTAATCGCAAGCTGTGATTACTTAGAATCTATTGAATATTCATCAAAGGTGAGACTAAAAGGATTGCAAAAATTAGTTGCATTTAAAATAATTATAAAAATTATCAGTAGTATCTAAAAGGATTTCAAAATATCATCAGTAGTATTTAAAAGGATTGCAAAAACATTATTGTAAAATACTGTAGATTACATTATTGTAAACTAATTATTGTATAATAATTAATAAACATTGTTTTAAAATTACATTATTGTAAATTATTGTAGATTTCATTATTGTAAAATAATTACGAAAATTATCAGTAGTATCTAAAAGGATTATAAGAACATTATTGTAAAATGCTATGTATTACATTATTGTATAATAATTCAATAACTTTATTGTAAGATAATTACAAAAATTATCAGAAGTATCTAAAAGAATTGCTAGAGAATGCTCAGAAGCATCTTAACTTTGGTTGATTGACCAATGTTTGAATCAACTGAAACTCTTACTGTGATCATCATTTTTGAGAATAAAGTTATCATGAATAAAACTTACAGCTTCATAAAAATAAACTAAAGCTTACATTTAATTTTTTATTATGAATGACATTTTTATTTTATTTGGTTTGTTTCAAGTTTTTTTTTTTCTTTTCTTGTAAAGATGAGATTTTGAAGTGCTAAAGTTTTGAAATTTCATACTCTTCTGTATTCTCAATAAAAAGAAGCAATTTTTATATTTCCAAATCTTATTTGTTTATCAGTTAATTTAATTCAATTTTAATTCCATACAAAAGATGCAGTCAAGAAGTGAATTTAAGAAAAAGAAACTGCTGATAAGATCCCATGATATTTATAATTAAAAAAATTAAATGTAGAAATAATTAAAATAAAAATTTCTACAATGCATTACAAGTGCGTTTTAATTTTTTTATGCATTGTAAAAAAAAGTCTTATCTTTGTAAATGTTTTTACATTATCCAATTCATTCTGTTTGCATTCTGACCGAAAAAAAAAAACGTAAATCATTTACAATAATTTGTATTAAGCATGATAAACGAAAGGAAGTTTTAAAGACGCTCTATTAATAGTATAAACATATAAATATATATGTCAATAATTTTAATATTACTTCACATCTTATTTGAAATTGAAAGAAAATCTAGAAATGATATGATTCTAAAACATATAAAGGGGGCATAGCATATTAATAAAGTTTCATTTCAGCTAAAAAAATTGTTTTCATTAAAAAAAAATTATAAGTATGCATAAATCAAAATTTATTTCTTATTAGATAATGATGTATAATTAGACTTTTTTATATGAGTATTTATGTTGTAATCGAAAAAAGTATCTTTGACTATATTTACATATCTATTTTTTTCATATAACTATTCAAGTACATTTCTAAAAATACGATCTTTTCTTTTCCTTCTCAGTTTTAGAAAACAAAATATAAAGAGAAAACAGCATTAAGGGAAAAATTATTACCTTGTTCAATTCTAATTCATGAAATATATTTTTATAATAATTTTTAAAAGCAACAAATAAGCAAATAATTTTTTAAAACATTTTTTCCTTTGTTCTAAATCAAGGGCTCCCAAACCGTGGTTAAAAAGACCATCGAGAGCGTTCCACTGGGTGGGTGGTGGCTTCCAGCAGCATTTTTTAATAAGTAAATGAACTATAAAAATACCTCAAGATTCGTTTTAGTATCCAAATTTTCATAAATTTCCGGAAAGTGTGGAATTCTCGGAACTTTTTTGTCTTGGAGGACCCCATTCCCTTCCGGAAGGTTTATTCAGTAAAGTAAATATGGGGGTGGTCTGCACTTGGTTCGATTTATGCAGTCTGCTGACTTTTAAGGGTAGGGAACCGCTGTGTAAAATGAATTTTCGAAATCGTTTAGTGATGTTACGTTGAAACTGTGCACTCCTTATCAGGCAGGGTTTAAATTCATGAAACTATCTTGTAGGATTTTTATTTGTTTTAGAAAATTTTTAATTAAATGTTTTAGATAAAAAAAATATACCTATTTGATATTTTTTTTTACTATCCATTTATCTAATGAGTACTATTCTGACTCCCTTCTTTAAAAATAAAGAATACATTTTTGTGTAAATTATTAAAAATCAATTAGTAAATTTCATTTTATAAGAGGGAGTATCACTGTTATTCTTATATAATATGTTACTTGTATAATTTTCTATATATCAGTATAGAAAATGAATATCTCTCGAAATAAATTCTTATTGAATTTTTAGAAACTTATTTTATTTTATTGCTTCTTTTTCAGAACATATTTTATTAAGAACATTTCATATACAACCTAAATTAAGCATTGAATTTTAAATCTATTTTATTTTAAAAAGACTGTAGAAAGGATGATTTTTTTAAAAAACTTTTTCTACTAAGTTTTGAAAATTTAAGCATTAATTATAAGTAATGTGAGCAATGTAATAACTTTTAAGTATTCAATACAATCTATAATTTAAAATACCTTCTTGTAGCAGTTATCATGTTTTTTTTTTAATTTGTTATTCTTTGATAATAATAAAAAGGGAGTTTCTGAATTTTGCCATGATTTTTTACCATCGTTTATCTAGACCAATTTCATACAAAACTATAATATGTTCATTTAAATAATTTTTATCTGCTGTCATGAAATTTTTTTTCGGAAGAAATAGTAATATATTTTTAACTTTTAGTAATATGTTAAAAAGGAACAAACACGATCATTTTAAGATAGATTCTTTTTAATAAATAAAATAATAAGATGATTATTTTTTCAATTATTCGACTGATTAAATAAAATTTATTCAATGAATTTCAGCATAATCAAATGTAATGAAATTCAGAAATTTATGAGTTTTCGAAAAACTGGTTTCTTTATGACAAGCAGTTTTCTGAATAACTTGTATTCATCACTTCTAACAGTTCATCTTTAGTAATATAGATGGCAGCACAAACGCGATCTGTGAACTGTCACAAAATCCTTACGTAATTATCCCTATTATTGTTATAAATCCTTTAACAGAGAAGTTCCTAAAATATTTCTTCTGTGTTGGAAATTTTTTCGTATTTGAGCGCTACTTGATTGAATGTTTTTTTGTTCCTTTTATTTAGTTAAGCTTACAAAAAAAAACAAAAAAAACTTATAAATTTGTTAAGCTTACAATAAACTAAAAAATTTTTCTTTAATGTCTAAATAAAATGTAATAAATCAAAATTTGAAGAAGAAAATTATGCAGTGGCATTTTATCGAATAAAATTGTGCACATATCTGGAGAACTGAAAAATAATAAAATATAATTATGGAAAAAGTGAAAGAAGTAAGATTTACGAAGTTTTATTCTAAATGGTTTTAAATTTACAAATATTATATTGATAAACAATTTAATAATTATGAAACCTATTGTAAAAAAATGAAAAATTTTGCTTGAAAATAAATATCTTGTATGCAGCTTTGCTATTAGTAATGAGGTTTCTTAATATTAATAATTAATAGAAAGCATTTTAGAAAAAATCTTATTAGGGAAAGCGTTTTTTAATTTGAAAATCTTTTTGCAGTCTTTTATTTATTTATTTAAAAAGGGTCATGTAATTATTTCATTCGCCTGTTATTGCAAGTCACTGCATTTGCGATTCACTGATATTGTTCGTAAACAAATCTAATTTTAAGCTTTTTTTAATTAACTTACTAGCTATCTTTTCTAGCCGAATTTTATTCCTATGTCATTTTAGTAATACCAAAATGTGTCCATTCCACAATGTTAGATTGCTTATCGCTTTTGATAACTATAGATGGCATTAGATTCATGCTTCCTACTTTCGTTATGGGATTTCTTTTATTGCCATATGATGATTTTATCAATTGGAAACGAAATGATGACGGTTAAAAATGTAATGCTGTTCATTTAAATATAATTGAATTTTAAAAACGTTAAAAGTTTGGTTGTTATGTTTTTATATTCGTATATATACTATGACAATTAAAATGCAATCAAATTTTTTTCGACTTTCTTAAAAAAATGTCTCATTTAAAAAAAGGCGTAATTTGACTTATTTGTTTAAATAATTTCCCATGATAATGAATATGTTTTGCTAAAAAAATTACCTGTAAAAGGATTGAGAAATGAAAAAAATATTTATTGCTTTATTTTAAATATATTATTCTATATTAATGTACTGTGTGATGAAAATAAGTACTGAAATTCAGAAAAACCAGTTATTAATTGTGAGAAGATAAACTACAATTTCAGCTCGTCATTTAGCTTGGGAACCCTGAAAAATATTAAAATATCAATTTGGATATATTCTATTGTGATTATACCTTAGATTTTCTTCTTCCTTAAAAATTGGTTATCATTTTAAAAATTAGATTTTTACCTTTTTATTCTAAATTTAGTCTGCTAAAAATAATAATTAAAATCTCTACTGATGCCGGCTTGTGATCAATCATGAGTTCACATTCAGCATAGACAAAATAATTCTTCTTCTTTAAATCACATTTCTTTTTAAGAATTACATTTGCATCTCATTTGCATTCAGAAACTCTATTTTTAGAAACAATGACCATTTAAGGAGGGATTTTTATTATATGTGCTTCTATGTATGGTCAGATTCAGAGCCCGTTACATAATAACAGTCTTTTATTTACTATTAAATTCGATTCTATCCCATTCCACAATTCTATTCTACTTCATTTTCTTCCACTCTAAAGACGAAGATAATCCACTCATACAGGGCTGCCTGTAAGCATTAATGCAATCTATCAAGAAGAATTTATTTAATAAATCATTTTATTAAGAAAACTCATTACTTAGGCAAAACTCTTTTTTGATATAAAAAAGTAAAGCAAATAGAATGTCGCTTGCATGGTAACAAAAAATACGAAGTGATCTGTATTATTTATGATAGGTTGTTATTAAAGTTGTTACATTTTTGAAGGATTGAGAAATGGCGAAATTTATAGTTCATGCAGAATGCATTGCTTCGAATAATTTCTGTCTAAGCTTAGAAATATATTTTAGAACGGTATATTTGTTCATTCTATCTGTATTATGAACTACTATTCAATGAACTACGTTTTGTTTCAAATATGCAATTTCATAATTTGCTATTTATCTAAAGAGAATGCAAAATAATCTAATAATATTCAAAAAGATTATTGAGATTTAGAGATACTTTATTCCCATTGATTTAAACATACAGCAACTAACATTTTGTGCTGCCAGATAACTACTAAGTTATTTAGAAGTTTTTATATTTTTTTCTTCCCAATGATTTAAACATATCGCAACTTTAACATTTTGCGTTGCAAAATAATTAATAAGTAATTTTAGATTTTTTTCCAATGTTTTAAATATATCATGACTACATTTTATGTTGCTTGGTGTCAGAACTCCGTTCAATCAATTGATTTTCAAAGCCAACATTTTTCAACATAACTTTAAGGAAAGAGAAATATAATAAAGAGTTGATACTCCTTATTCCATAGCTCATTGAATAATTCACCTCTTATTGTGTAATTTTTGAATTTTGTAAAAAGCTCAGAAGTCAAAAGTCTTGTAAAAGTTAAAGCATTGTTATTAGTGGCTCAAATTATTACTGAAAAATGATTCATACTTGGCGAGTTTTCGTAGGATCGACATCTATTTAATTATGTTATTTTTTAAATATGAAATAAGTTAGATAATATAGTCATTCATGTTTCTATTCCAGGCGCCGGAACCTGAGCTGTATCTGAAGGAAGGCAATTACACCGGCTCCAACACCTGGTCTCAAGGGGAGGACAGCGGCCTTGAAGAGAGCCTAGCCGATAGCAACAGCCAGCGCTCACACGACAGAGGTATGTGAGGTTCAAGAATAAATATCCACAAATAAAAAGCAGGAATTTTTTTTTCAATAAATGGATGCACTTTCCTTCCTCCCCCCCTTTTGCATTTTCAAGTTGTACACAAAACTGAGGGAAAATTATAATAAGAAAAAAATGTTTAAAATGCAGTCTGAAAAATTTAAATGCTGTCATTTGGTCAAAATGCTTCTCTTATAATATTGATTAATCAGTGCGTATTTTTACATCAGAAAGGAAATAAAATGTTCATTTCGAGGTAAATATTAAGGGAATATTTTGAATCTTTAAAATTATCATCTTATTTTTCAAAATTATACATTTGCTATATTAAATATTTTGAGTACCTACATTTAATGTTAAGAGTTCATAAATTTAAAATAAAATTGTTTACTATCATCAATTTCTCATATACGTCTCCTAAATTACTATTGTTTCCTAAACTTTTACATATAACAACCACCCTTTAAAAACTTATCTTTTAGTTCGATGTTATTTAATAAAAATAGAGATTATATATTTTTTTTCAAATGGCAACATTAAGTAATGTCGCAATAGGAAATTATACTTAAAGTGCAATCTCATGCAAAAATAAAGTTATCGAACTCGAAATTTACACACAGACACACACACACACACACACACACACAGACACACACACACACACACACACACACACACACACACACACACACACACACACACACACACACACACACACACACACACAATGCCATCGAACGTTTAACATTACACACTGCATATTTGACTATTTATGAGGAAAACTGAAATAAAATTAATATATTATATTTGCAGTTAATTAAAATAAAAATATTAAATATCAGTTTGGAAGTTTCAAATGATTTATTGCATGTTCAGGTACACATATGGTCATTATATTTAACACTGCAAAATATTGCAGAGTTCTGATCTTATGTATTAACTTGTATAGTTTGGGAATAGACTATAATTGTATTAGACGCTTTTTTACGGTATTACATAATACTTTAATTTGTGAAAGGAATGTAATCAATCCTTTCACAAAACTATATGCTTAAAAATTTATATCTAATTTATATTTTATTACTAAATATTTATTGAATCTTCTTTAATTGCATGCATTTAGTAAAAAATGACTTGTCTCGGAAATAGAGAAAATATAGGTTTTAAGTTTTGTCTTTATATATTGATATTTTTTAAATGTCTGTAATTGCAGGTCTATGTTATTTATTTGCTTATTTTATAAATAATTTTTTCTCTGCGAATTATTAATTTTTAAAGCAGAAAAATTCAATGTTTTTAATTTGTTGAAAGGTTAACTTATTAAAATCACTTTAAAATTTCATTATATCCAAAGCGAAGCTATCGTAGAGCAATTCATCTCGAAATTGTAAATATTTTAAGAATAATTCAGATTATTTAGAAAAGCATTGTTTTCAAATGCTTTTTACATCAAACATCAACTTTTTTTAGTTTGATTGTGAATATTGGTGAAAGACACTATATTTAAAGCTTAACTGAAGAAATTATAATAGGCGGTTGGTGAAATTATTATTGATCTGTTATTTTATTTTTCTATATAGATTTTCATTAAAAATTCCCATGTGAAAGTTTATTTATGGACAGGAGGATCAGAAATCGATGTTATGATTTTAAATTAAGAGCGTTTTTTTAATTCGTTCATTTATAGATTGAGAATTTGATAATAATCTTGCATAACCAATAACAGAGAAGTAGTGCTGTTTATCAGTGTCAATAATTATTGCTTATTTTTTAAATCAATGTGTGTGGCTTCAACTGCGCTTCATTATTACAATTTCTAAATTCAATTTTCGACAGTCAATGTGAAGAATTCAAAGGATTCTGGATATAATGGTTCTAGTTAGTTTGAACCATTTAGTCTATGCCATATATATATATCCATAAATAACAAGAGGATTTTAAGAAATTACTACTGAAATATTCCTGCTTTTTCTTTTAGCCACACCTGAAAGTCTAACTGATGACCAGCTGGTCTTGCCCAAGTTGACCGACTTCTTAGACGTTCCCTCAGGGCCAGACCTCGATGACCCACGTGGACGGTCCTCTATGCCTCCCGGTGCGATGACCATCTCGATGTCGGCCGATGACCTCACGTCAGCCGGTGCCTTCCACAGATCCGTCCGGAAAGGAGAGATCCCTCTCATCCGGCCTATCCGGGCTGACCACAGATTCAGTAGCACGGAGGACGTGCGGTTCCGACGCATCAAAGAAAAGACGGCAGGACTGTCCGGTATATACAGGGACAATGAGACCGTGACTACGGATGATTACCGGCCGGCTGCGAGGGGTGGAAGTTGGAACAGGTAAGATATTCAGTAATAATAGACTAGCAGAATTCTGACAGAAGTCAGATCAGAGAACTGCCAAATTAGTTCATCTAAAGGTCAGCTCAGTTACATTAACGTCCCGTTTTTAGAGAAACACTAGGGCAATTTTGGGATGGTTCTCGTAATTTGAATCGCAGTCGGATGACGAGGACGACACTTTAGTTGGGAACCCCTTTCCAAACTTCTACACCACACCATAAGTACATCTAAAGAAATGTCTTCTAATAGTAAATACTATATTTATTGCACTAAAATATATGGAAAATTATGAAATTTATATATAGAATAATTATTGTAAACTATAATTAAAAATGTTATGTCGCGCCAATGCCACAGCCTTCCCATCAGTGATTAATTTTAACACTAATTACACTTTCGGTTTGGTTTGGTTTAGTTTAGTTATATTAACGTCCCGTTTTAAAGCAACACTAGGGTTATTTTGGGACGGACCTCGTAATTTTGAACCGCGGTCAGATGACGAGAACGACACCTGAGCTGGCACCCCCCTCTCCACACCACTCCACACCAGCGGGAGTACGTTTGGTCATGACGGATTTAACGTGCAACAGACCCCCTTACACGAAGGTTCTTCGGTGGAATCGGGTCACGAACCTGAAACCCTCCAGCTCCGAAGCCGAGACCTTACCACCAGACCACCGCTGCCCAATTACTTTTTCGGAAACACAATACTATAATCTACCTGAGAGATAGGAATGGAGTAGCACCGGATAACTGAGAGTCTAATGTAGACGATATTGACAGAAACTTCTTTATATAGCAGGCCTTTGATAAACAAAAATATGCGACAGCTGATGAAAGTAGAAACAATTATATCGAGTGCCTTAACACAAATGATGACTTTTTCTTGGCAACATAAGTTTAGTATGGATGGATTATTATGATTATATCATATGGATTAAATGATTGTTTGTAATTTACATATGTACAATTAAATTTCGATCTAAATTTAAAATCATCTCTTGAAATTGCCACCAGAGCTCCTACAAACGCACACTTTTACGGTTGTCAGTCACCATACTCCCGCGCGCAACTGTTCCTCTTTTTTCATCTCTTTTCAGCCGTGAGGCCGGAACAGCTGCAATTAAAGGCATTAAGGTTAGAGGCATGACAAATTGCATTTAATTTATTCTATTTATTCACAAAAATAGTTTCAAGAATTAAAAATGATTGAAAAGAATTAGCTCATGTTTAGGACCGTGATACGTGATCACGCGATTCTCACTTCATGGCTCGCGGTATTATTCCTAAGATGGGCCTTTCCGATTTCAGTGGAAAGATATATATAATATCGTGAGTTGTGAAGCTGTTAAAGATATATATGATATCGTGAGCTGTGAAGGAAGAATCGTGTCATAATGTATACGTGATCATGGTTCTAAACGGGTTAAAAGGCTGGAATAATTGAATTATTTTTTCGTTATATTTTACAAGTGTAGAAATCATTTTCGCTTCAAAAAGTAACAACTAAAGCAATGCAGAAATTTCTCATGTTGACTCTGCTTAAGTAAAGATTATTTAATTATTAATTACGTAAATCTAACCCAGTAAATATTTATATAAATAAACATAAAAATAGCATTTTTGGGGAACATTCATAAACTTAGATGGATTAAAAAAATGAAAAGCTTATTTGTCTTGTAACTAAACACTCAATACAAGAAACACTGCACCTGGTGTAACCCAGATATCTCGCATCATTATGATCATAATATTTTGCCTATTATTGAATACTTTCGAAAAAATATATGTCTGCTTTGTTCGACAACCATCTCAATGTTAGGTTGGCTTTGCTGAAAGGAAATTTTTTTATTGGACATAAATTTTGAAACCAATATTATATATTCTCACAAAGTCAGTATGATACTATTGAAGTCGGTGAAAATGTTATACAATAATATATTAGTCTTTGTTGAATGTTCAAATTTTGTCTTCGCTTTGGACTGTGTGAGAGAATGGTATGTTGACAATTAAAAAATAATATGTAAGATTAAATGCATCTCATAATTTGTATCAACTAAATTTGACATGAAAAAGAAATTATAATAAAATAAGTTGTCATTATAATAAAAGAAATCGTAATTAATGAATTGTTTAAAGAATGTAAATATTTAACGTGTTGTTAAGTATTTTAGAGTCTGCTAATTGATTAAAGAAATATAATTAATTAATAAAAATAATTAACAATATATCTACTTAATAAGGCATTAAAATTAATTAACAGTAAATTTAAATGGCTGTAAATAATGTATTAAAATATGATAAAAGTCTTAATAATTTCAGAAGAAGTAATAAGATTCAACCATCAAATCATTCAATTTGTATTTAACTCAGAAAAAAAAGGGGGGGGGGATAAGTAGTCAAATTTATGGAGTTTTTCTCCTTCAAAGAGAATCTTGCACTTTTATTGAAAATCGTTCAAAATTAAAAG
>JAPMOR010025620.1:0-31295 GCA_026543865.1 Argiope aurantia
AATTAATTAAAATTAATTAAAGAATTAATTAGAATTAATTAAAAGAATTAATTCTCACTTCGTGTCTGTCTGTCTTTCCACTTGTATGTCAACATGATGATCTCAAAATGTAAATATTTAGATGATCTGCTTTAACCCCACAAATTTCCCCATTACTCAGGGCTGTGATTGAAAAAAATTATAAGAGCGGACAATGAAAATGTTGGAAAACTATTAATAACATCACATTAGCTGAAAGAAGAGTTGTTGCTCTTCTAGAGTAGAGAGGAGCTCTCTAACATCACATTAGTTGTTTGAGAACTCCTTTGAATACATTTTAGGACTAACAGACTGTTTACACTATTACCACATTTGTTACTCATTTATCCCTTTAACGCAAACAACAATGCGTGATTGTTTTTGCACTTAACTCTTTTTAGTTACAGACATGCTTCAGTTGTTGAAACAATATGGCAGAGAAAATATTAACTTTTTTCCTAAACAAGCTCTTTGTATTAGGCATATTTGCTGAGATCTTTTTTAACACACTTGTCTGCATTCAAGAAATAAAGATAATATACATATCTTTATTCCTTGAATTTAATATTTTCAATTTTTTTCATTCATTTTTGAATAATATATAATTTACAAGGGATAAAACTTTAATAGTGACAATCGCAGCCGATTTATTAATGATTTAATACAACACTTAAAGCCCTTACACTTAAGGCATTTACAAGTACCTTAATGCAGTCAAAAGAGCTGTGTACATCTTATTTCTAGTAACGTTGAAGTCGTGGAAAAGTTGAAGCAATATCGGCTTTACTGCTAGTTCGAATAGAGTTGTTCCTTTCTTGAAGAATCTGTGGAGCAACAAACCATGACTGACATTTTCGCTTCTTGTGCCTGACAGTTCCTCTACCTAGAGTTGAATTCCTGTGATTATTAGGTTATTTCAAAGTAGAACGAAACATTTCATGATATTTGTTAACAGGAAGTTATAGAAAATTTAAAATAAGGGGCACTATATCCGAATCTTCAACACAACTCTTATTACGGTTTTTATGTCGATGTGAACAAGTTGTCCACAAAGCATGATTGCAATGAAGGATTTAAAAGGACTCAGTCTCAGTCTAATAGGATTTAATTGTAGACTTCCCCTTTTAAAATTGAAGTATTTGAGCATTTTTCATTATTGCAATTAAATCAAATTACCGAGCACTCCAGCGAAAATGCCATTAACTGCCTGTGTATGACGGTGATTTATGTGGTCATAAATAGAAAAACCATTTTAGGGATACTTTGCGAATCGGGGAGAAAATGAACCATCTTTAAACAATTATCTTTCAAATGTAGAATTTTGCATTTTAAGATAGCAAAAATATTATTTTTAAATAATAATAAGTACAATTTATATTATGTATAGTCAAAATTACGAAATAAAGTTATTAAAAAGTTAACAATTAAATAACTAATATAAATTTTTATACAATAAATAAGGATAAATCTTCAGAGTAAAGATTAATTTTCTGTGCAATTAATAATTGATTATTTCTGTTGGCAGTATTTAGCTGCATAATTTCTGGACATTAATATTTAACCTCTTATCGTAAATAACTTTTTCCTTTTAAGGAATATAAGAAATAATTATTCCATTTTATATGAGCCTGATTTCATTTAACTTTGGGACAAACAACTTTATTCAATTTCTGATTAATAAAATAAAACCTACGTTTAATATTTTTCAGTTAGATATTTTATGTCTTTTTATCAATATCAATTAAATTCCATGCAATCCTTTAATAGATTTTATCAAATAAATAACATTTAAAAAAATAAATTCAATACAAACAATGCAATCAATACTCTTTTAATTTATATTCGAAATTATCAACGGCCATGTAATTTAAAAGAAACAGGTTTTTTTAAAAAAAATAAAATTGAAAATATTTTTTAATTAAATTTAGTGGCAGAAATAAAATTCTGAATTTTAATTTGCTAACAGTTATCATTTGTAATAAATAATACTTTATTTGGATTAGTAAATATGGAAAGATACGAGGCCCGAAAAGAGTCGTAAGAAATAAGATAAATTTCAGCAATCTCTTTTTTCTAAAAAAGTGTGCATGTGAAGCATTTGGTTTTAGAAAAAAAAAGTATAATTTACCCTTTCTTTTTGAACATGGGACAAAAGAAGGCAAAAGAATCGGACTTTAAAAAAGAAACTTCTTTTGCTCCTTTCTGGGCCGTAATTCACATCTGTAATGCCTTTGTGCAAGAACACACGTGTTTTTGATTGCATTGTAATTGCATTTCTGAGCCAAAAATAAAACAATTGGATGATGCGCTTGTTAAAAAAACACTGCCAAAAATAATTTCACATTTACAAATCTTTTCATTTATCGCATCCATGTTTTTTTTCTATCAAATAGATAGCCGTTAAATGCTCAGAGCACATTTAACCACTGGATAATTTATTCATTGCATATTGTCTTAAACATGTGGCAGCAAAAAAAAAAATCAAATAATGGTAGTTTGTTGTAAAAAAATCATTGCCCATTTTATATCTCGAAATATTTTCTTTTCTTTTTACATCTTATTTTCGCTTAAATCATGCTATAAGATTTCCCAAAGACTTTTATTTTGAAAAATCAAATCTTTATAGATTCTTTTAATGTTTTTCCATAAATGCAAGGTATTTTTTTTTAGCTTTCTTCTGAACACGCAATGGATTTTTTCATTTAGTTTTTTGTGTATCTATACAAACAAATAGGGAATTTTAAATTTTGTTTTCTTGTCAAGTGAAAGTATATATATATATATTATATATATATTAAATTAAATTTTTTTAGGGAATGTAGTGAAGGATAAATAATGTAGATTGTGAGAGATATAAAGCTACGCAGTTTCATTTTTTAATTAATTCTTTCTGTTGTATTTTTTGGAAAAAACTTTAATTCAATAAGATATCAAAATAATTAAAGTAATTAAGTCTACTAGCAATTTAGTTAATTAAATATATATGAGAGATAAAGAAAGATTAAGATTATGAGAGATCAAGGCTAATATTCCTGAAATGAAATATATTTAGAAATGCATATCTGATGGAAAAATGACAAAGATACTTAAATTCTTTAAATAAAATAAAAGGAATAATATCCATATTAAATTAGATTTCATTTATTGATATAGAATAGCAAATGCAATCTTGAGCAGAATGTATTCATTAAACAATTTAAAAATATAACACTGGATATTATCAGCAGATTACTGCACAATAAATATTTGTAAAACAGGGAGGGTATACCAGTAAAATATAACAAGTACAATGTTGATTTCTGTAAAAATTATTGAAAAATATGTAATAGATATATTTAAGACGAAAAAATTTTAATTTTTTAAATAAATATAAATATTGCTCAGATTTAGAGAGAAAAAGGGAAATAGGATAAGGTTGAAAGTGTTTTGGCATCTTCTTAATATGTAGGCATTAGAGTCATCATCATCATCAACAACAACAACAACAACAAAAAGATCCCCGAAAATAATTTGAGTCGATTGGTTTGTTTCAATCTATGGACTAATTAATAGAGATTATTACCACAATTAATAGTAGTTAATTAGCATAACTAATTAATTACCAACACATTTTTTTATTTTATTATTACACACTTATTTTTTTTTTTTCGTATCGATTTCTCGCCATGAAATTAACTTCCAGAAAAACAAAACAAATATCAATATTTCATCAGCTATAATTTTAAAATGATAAAAATAAGATCAGAGATAAAAATAAGATCATGCATCAGGGATAGTTTCTCTACTATCTATTACACTATTATTCTATAATAATCTTCTTTTACCTATATAAATGCACAGCATATAAAAAATATTTCAACTTTTTTTATTTATAAGTTTTCGCATGTAAGTGAGAAAAGCGAAAAAAATATTTTACCTGCTCTTTTCTTGCAAACTCTCTGAAAAGTGAGTCTGGGCCGCGGTGGCCTGGTCGTAAGATCTCGGCTTCGGAACCGGAGGGTTTCAGGTTCGAGACCCGATTCCACCGAAGAACCGTCGTGTAAGGGGATCAGTTACACGTTAAATCCGTCCTGATCAAACGTCCTCCTGCTGGTGTGGTGTGGTGTGAAGAGGGGGTTCCAGCTCAGGTGTCGTCCTCGTCATCTGACCGCGGTTCAAAATTACGAGGTCCGTCCCAAAATAGCCCTAGTGTTGCTTCAAACGGGACGTTAATATAACTCAACTCAACTGAAAAGTGAATCTGGAAACTTTGTTTATTCACTTGCCATGCTCCAAAATTATCTGAGTGAATCAATAACAACCACATATTTATCTTTAGATTTTCACAGACATCTTTAGAATGATTTACGCCTTCATTTTAGTTAATAAATATAGGTGTATTTCGAAGCATGTTTGTGTCTCAAGTCATTTTACGTAGTTAATTATTATTAATTTTTTCTTAAAAATGAGTGCCGGATGAAGAATTTTTAAGAACGTTCTTCAATTAATTCAATCAAAATTCAATAGTTTCACACATTTTAATTCAATCCAATGAAAATTTGAATCGCTGCCAAAATCCTAGCAAGATTTCAAATCAATCATGAACATTTAAATTCTATAAATAAATCAGTCAAAAATTTCAAAATACATTTTTAACAAATACTTAACAAAAACATAGTTTTAATCTGCTGCTTCAATATACTACAATGAATTATTTCGTCTTTTTTATTGTAATCAGCATACGAAATAAATATTTATTTCAACGTTTATTTTTTTAAAGATTTCTTCCAGTACTTGGACATAATTTTACTACAACATAAAATAAGTTCCTGTTTACTCGAAAAGTTTCGAGACTTCAGGGCAAAGTAAATTATTTTTAAACACACTTTTTAGCTTGGTAATTTTTAAATAGATTGTTATAATAATTTAGTGTAAAATTTTAATTTTCTAAAAAAAAATATAGCAATATTCTATACAAATGAAACTGACAAGTTTTTATAGAAATTAGATTTATTTTGAACATTAATTGAAATTTATAAAAAATTGAGAAACATCATGTGCGTGAAAAGTGTCTTATAAAAATATTAACAAACTCAAAAACGTAATAAAACCGAAAAAAAATATGAACGAATCTAAATAAAAATTTTAAGATTTGGAGGTGAGAGAATTGATAGCGTGTTTGTATTGAGTACCCCTTGTTCAAATGTAAATGAAAAGTTTCTCTGAAAAAAATATATCCAAGAGGAAAATTTAAATTTAGGTTGAGATAAATTCATTTATTAAGTTTGCAACTGCATAATCAGAATAAAAATAAAAAATAAAAAAAAATTCTGAAATAATCTCAATGTTAAAAAAAAGTTACAAATTACTTCATTTTGTAAATTAACTTACCATAACATTTTTAAGTATAATTAATATGGTCATTTATTTAATTGTAGTTATTTATTTACCAACCCCTGTAGTAAATCCTTCTATAACCGAAGCAAACGTATTATAAATTCAAATTTATAATCTCACTTGTTCTGTGTTTCAAGATTTCTTATCGATAGAGAAAATCGCTTAAAACATTCATGATGGGTAATAAATTATTTTTTGTTATATTTTGAGAAGACATATTTCATTTACAAAAAGAACTTCGAAGAATAAATATAAATAAAAATAAATATAAAGGTCTAATTTTAAATAAAGCAAATGAATCCCGATTCCGTGTAATTAAACGACATTATGGGAAATGTGTTGCCTTTTTTTTTGTTTTTACCGCTTTTTTACACAAAAAAGAAAAGTGTAGCGTCACCCAGAAAAAAAGCAGAAACGTTACTCAAGAAAATAGTAATGCAAAAGTTATGTCCCACTTGGCGGCAAACAAATTATTTTCAACATTACAGTCATCGAATGCGGGCATAACCAGATAAATCTTTGTTTTATGAATAATTAATTTTAATTCCTTCCCAATCTAAGAATGGATACAGTTTTAAAAGTATAAATAAATAAAAAATATAACAACAAATTTATGAAGGAAGGAATTTTATCATTAGATTTTTAAAAAATGTTATCTTAGAAATTTAAGTAAAAATTTAAAGCTGAATAAATCTAATTTAATTTCTTTGGCCATTCTTTCTTCTAAGTTCAAATACTGTATCAAAAGTTTTCGCAAATAGTATTAGATTTTGTTTGATGGAAACTTCATGTTGCAAATTATGTTATATTAATAGAGAAATTTGCCTTACAACCATATCTTTTTACATCTTTTTTTTAACTTTTATTTAGCGATTTTTTTAAATTTTTATTTAAAATTTTAATTTATTAAAAATCAAGCGAAATGTTGGCGTTTTTCAGCTATAACTTCCAAAAATAATACAATATAAAATTTATTTTTACATCATCTTGAAGTTCAAAAAAAATAATATTTTTAATGACACTGTTTTAATCTATAAATTAAATCTCGAATTTTAAGAAAGTTTTAAATTTTTTAAATATTTTTAAGAGTTTTTTAAAAATATTTTAATGATATTCTTCAACAATTTACTTCGTACAAAATAAAAATAAAATTTCAGCTGCATTAGCATGTTAATCGACAATGGGGGGACAGCTTTTATCAACAGCTTTTATCAACGTGTTGCCATCATTTGACAAAAGCTCAAATTAATATACAAGTTAACTATTATTGCAAATTAAACATATTAATTATATAAAAGTATAAGTTTTAGCATGTGTATGAAATGAAATAAATATAAAATACGATATTTTCTAAAGAGTAAATGCAAGTCAAAGTTTTCTATGATACTGTATAACACATATATTACTAATTTAATAAAACAGTTTTATTTAAAGCAAATATCGTTTAATGTATGCAAGATATTTACTCTAATCTCGGCCCAACAGCTAAATTTAAACCATTTGCGATAGTCATACACTTACTAACAAAATGATCTGAATGAAATAAATAATTATATTTTATTATATTTATATTTTAGTCAATAAGTGCTCTGACAAATTACAAATTTTAAATTTTTACATAGATCCTCCGCCCTGTGAATCATGTTTTTTAAAAAAATGTTTTTGAGGCTCTAATAATTTAAATAAAAAGAGTTGTACAATAAACTAAATCAATCACTAAAATTGACTGATTTATGAAAATTTAAATATCACTATTCTCTAAAAATTGGCTTTTTATACCATTTCAATGACCGTCTCAAAGATGCCAGTCATCTCTTAGGGATTCACAAGAACTATTGGCCTAGATTATAAAAATGCTGATTTTTCTAAAACTGTAATATTGAAAACGTCATAAATCTGTCATATTTGATCGCAGAAGATAGAAACGTTGATTTATTTAAAAGTTAGAGTCAAGAATATTTTGTAGAATAGGATTTCTTAGGACAAAGGACTGTCTAAAATTTAAACTTCATAATTTTGTGAAGTATTTTTATAAATCGGAAAAAGTAAAATATTATTGACATCCTTTACTCCTTTCAAAATAAAACAAAAGACTGAAATTTGAAATGAATTCGTGAAAATTTTATGTTTGAGATATTACAAATTCGGATAATTATTTTGCAGTATACATAAAAACGTTTGCTTTCAGTTCTCATATTTTTTAAGAAACATGCTTAGTTTCAATATATAAAAAATTGTCTTTATATTAATTGCAGTTTAAACATTCTCACTTTAATTTAAAATGGAAATTTATGGGAACTGATAGAAAAGTAGGAAGAGATACGTAGTACATTGGCCTACATAATAAGTTAATTATATGACTATCAACATTAATTACACGAAATATTTAATTGAAAATTTTAGTAAGTATTAATAATGGCAAATCGACTGCTTGCCAAAGACAAATTTATAATAAACATGAGGAATTTTCGCTTGATATTTAAGGTAATATACAATCATCATATTTATCTTCAAATCTTTGAATTTTTTTGTTAATTATGAAGAATAAATTGATGTTCAGTTTTAAAATGGAAATATTCCTGAAAATATGAGTATTACTTCTTAAATAAAAATCGTAAAAAATTTTTTGATATGAACACATACGTTTTTATTTGTGATAAATATTATGAGAGAATTATCGCTTTGTAACTTAATTGGAAGAAATTGTTATATATAAATAAGAATCCAAGGAAAGCTAAATGAATATAATATATTGAAATGAAATAGATGTAACTTATCTTCATTGATATAATGGCGTAAAAAATACAGCATAGTACCCTGTATTTAAATGACAATAGTACAACTGTAAGCAAAAGCTTACAGTTGGGCACATTTTTGATATTAGAAGGGCACGATGGTAAATGTACCCTTGTTCTTGCTACTGAACATCACGGACGGGTGTCCCTGAAATTTTGCTGATTTTGTTAAACTATAATTAGGACACGGCATTGAATATGAATTGCGGAAGACCTAAAAGGAAAATTTTAATGATTTGCTTAATTATTTATATCTTGTCTTTTCAGTTGAAATAATGTTCCCATTTTTGAGCGAAACTCAACTTTGCTATCCCAATATTGATTCATTATCAATACTGCAATATTTTAACATTTCATTGAAAATATTCGTCGATCCGCTTACTCATCGGTGATATTAGTGGCATTTAATTTCATATGTATCACTTGACAAATTTCTTACCAATTTCAAATTGAGATAGTTAATTATGAATATATTTTACCACATGTTACGTTTGGCTTCTTTTTAGTTGTTAGTGAAGTATTGTTTTGTAATCTTCTTATTTGAAAACGCTTATAAATCCTCATGTTTTACAATAATGAGAAATTTCCACTTCATTTAAATATCTCAATGGCAATTCAATTCAATTATCAGCTATTTTTCATAATGGTAATAATAATAAAACTAATGAACTCTGCTGGAAATACAGGAATTATTTCAATACCATAAACTCCGAAAGCAAAGGATTATCAAGAACAGCTGGTAAAAAAAAGGTAAAATGGTATAATTTCCTTTAGGTAAAATGGTATATTTTCATTAAAGAAAGATTCGTAGTGTTGCAGAGTTGTGGATGCAAGATCTCCTCTTATCGAGGAACATCTATAAAACATGTTCCTGTGCATCGATACTGAAAGAGTGAGCATGCTTAATAATATGTCTATATAAAAGGGGTCTTTGAACTCAATTTATGATAAATCGTTAATATTTTTACAAGGAACGCGGAGGATGCAATAATAGGATCCAATTCCTATTCACAGCACGTGAGTTCTATCTGCGTTTTATGTTAATTAATTGTTAAAGACTGTTAAATTTTAATGTAAATGTAAAAGCCTTCACTTCGCTATTTATGAAAACCCTGTGAAATTTGGTGTTTTTGTTAACCAAGCATAATATGTAGAAGTATGCCATAGTAGTATGTGATAGATAGTCATTTTTTATTGTCCTTTTGACTGATAACGATGCATAGTAAAAGTCATAAAAACTAACAAATGCTTGACTCTTGAATCAAGTTCATGACTCTTGCACTTATATATAAAAAAGTATCTGTCGCCCTGCCCTAGAAACAAAGAAAATAGGGATACTTAGTTCTAAATCTATAACACTTAATTTTTGAAACCACTGGAACACCTTGAAAATAAAATAAAAATTTCTTTGATTTTAATTTTTTTTTCAAAGAGAGAAAACAACGATTCATTTAAAATATAATTTTTGACTGAACAACTATTTACGCTTTTATGGAATTCATTAAATTTTTTGTTCATAAATTTACTCCTGCTTCATGCATAAGAAAAAAATTATAGCTCGTGCTGGTTGCATTTATCAAAAAATTAATAACATGTATTTTAAATAATACGCAATGAAAGAGCAAACACATTTGCAAAGGGAACATATTCTTACATATGTTTCTTTTTTAAAATCATAAATCACCTATCCTGAAAGGAAGGACTTGAGAAGGATTAAAAAAGTGTTCTATGTTTTTCGTATAATTTTTATAACATATTGATGTCCCTGAAGGATATTTCGCTAAATTTTGTCAGAAGAATGCTCTCATAGATTAGATTTTGTCGTTTAAATCTCCATTTATTTTTATTTTTATTTCATATTTCAATAATCACAAATATCAAGTTTTCATTTTATCTGTCTTTTTGTAGAGATTTTAATTTTGTTTAAAATGAAATATGGTGTTTTAATTTGTAGCAACATATTTCAGAATGGCATTTTCATTCACCTTATGTTATTACATAGGTTATATTGGGTAACATTGTTTCGTTTATAGTATATTTGTGTGACAACAGTTCAAGATTTTCCATCGAATGATTTAAAAACTAAAACAGTTTATTTTGATAAGCTGTTTATTAATTAGTGAAATTCATGAAGAGATGGTACATGTAACTGAACTTCTTAACCAGCGTAACCAGGTAGCAAAATGCCTGATCTCATTAATTAAACGAAATATCTTTTCTGAAAATATTTCCCCTTGTAAGCGTTTAGATTGTTTAGTTTCTGTGATTTTCAAACTAAGAATTTATCCGTCTTTAAAAATCTCCCGTGTCTTCAAAAATGTTGGGATACGGAGGGATTAGGAGCATTTTCCTAGCTGAATGATATTTAGCCTTTCAATGAAATTCACAAGCCCCTTGCCTAGCCCTCACCAAAAAGAGGATGCTTTCAATAACTGGCCAATATTTTTCTACAAATAAGTGAAGTCTAAAATGTACCTCTTTTTCTTTTGTTCTTCTTTGAAAAATCGGAGTATTCCTGTCCCCCATTTAATACTTCATCTAACATTTAAGTTAATTTAACACTTCATTCAATTTATAAAAAACTGTGCAGTAGAGGTTGTCAAGTCAAAAGCTGCAAAAATGGTGGCAACATCAATAAAGAAATTAACTTTTTCTAATTATGTGTTATTTTTATTACTTTATGAATGCGTATCAACAGATTTTCATCAACGTGGTAAGGGACTAAATGAGATTATTTTTATGAATTCGAAAGAGGATGCATCAGAGTTTTAATGTTTCGTTTTGAAATATCTTAGAAATTCATTCATAAAATGTACATAAGAGCAGCAGGCAATACAGTAGAACTCTAGGTGCAGGCACGGAAGTCTTCTGTTCTTTCTGAAAAGATGTGTTATGCAAACAAAAGAAATGGTTGAAATGGAAAACATGATATTCTAGATAAACATTAAAACTAAAATTCAATAGTTTCTTCCTCAGATTCGTGACTGAATTCAGAAACAATTTATAGAGACTCTTCTTGAAATATCCGCATGCAATCAATGTACGATATTTATTTGAAAAGGCTCAGTATATTTATCTCAAATATTTCGAATATTATTTTCATTTCATATACTTACTCTAAAACCCTAAATATTATTATCTCCAATAAATAAATTTTGTGTGCTGAGATCTAAAAATGTGGGCATATTTCAGTTATTTACTGCTAGCGCAAGTTAATATATTGACTAATTAAGTATTCAAATCATGCACTTTGGGAACGAGGTAAAAATTGTTGAGAAAGTTGCATATTTACAATTATAAAACAAACCAGGTTTAAAAAAATGTATATAAAATATTAATCCAATTAAATTTTACCAAATTAATTTTCGTATGTTTTCACCTCAAAAATAAGCATTTAAAAAATATAAAATATTTGTAATCATTTATTCAGAAATCATTATGAATTTCGCTCAAATTTCCTTTAAAAAGTGACATATGTGTTTTTTTTTCTATTTTAAAACTAACCACCGGTTCAGATTTAACTTTCTGAAGCACTTTTAATATCTTCTATGAATAAATAAATACGCCAGCAAAATTTTTAATTTAAAAGTTTATTTTTTTCACAAAGGAATGTATTCAGGTATTATAGGTTTCGTCTAATGATTGAATTGATTACATTTCATTTAAAAAAATATAAACAAGAAATTTTAACCATTGAGAAAGACATCAGGATTAAAATAATAATCATAGTGTCACATTATAATGCTTTATGTAAAAGGAAACGAAAAATTTATTACTTACTACACAAAATCATGCAGTCATGTCTGAATTTCACTAATTGAAGTTTCTTACCTGGAAAAGAGAGAAAATTAACTATTATTGACTTTTGAACATAAAATATAAACAAGAATATTTTTAAAATCTGCATATTTTTCTAGTCTAATCACGACCGTAGATAGTGGCAATATTATGAATAATTTGACTTAATTAAAAACACAGCAGAGGCAAGAATTGTAGAAATCTTTTGAAAATATGAAGATTAATAATAGCAATAGCATTTTCAGTAATATCACAAACTTTAAGAAATATTAGAACTTGGAAGATTATTTAACCAGAAATGTAATAAATTCGGTAATGTTCAGTCATCATTATTTTTTATAGATGCAGCTGGTTAACCAGAAGTCAGAGACATGCTTTAATTAATAATGCATAGATCTTCGTTTGCATTTAGTCAATGAGAATAGTTGTTTATACTATCAATAAGGTGGTTTCGTGTTATAAGAGGAATTCAGCAATTTACGTCACGTCGTTTGGTTGAAAGGAGCTCACTTTTTCGGCAGTTTTTGTGATTGCTATCAAGTTGGCCATTGAGGGTTTTTTTTTCTTTCTTTCATTTTATAAGTTGTTGAAATATAAAAAAAAGGAAATATTTCAAATCACCCGAAAATTGTTTGAAAGTTTTACTATTACAAGAACAAGGCTTTAGTTATAATTAAATTATAAAGAAGAAAAAGCGGACAAAAATAACAAAGTCAGTATTCCTAAATTTATGCTGTAAAAAATCATAAAAACTGTTAAAGGTCATAGCTACCAAAGCCCCGAGCTATTGTAGAATGATTAAAAGACCCCAACGAAACAGAAGAAATTCATCTGGAAATATATCAAATGAAATGTCGCAATGCAACGTAAATTCGATTGTCAGTTTAACTCAATACAGATTTCAGGAAACTGATCAAAATGAAAAAAAAAATCAAGAAAAAAGCCATTTCTAAATTCAAAATAAAGGTTCAAAAACAAAACCGAGCAACTCCCCATGTTAAATTTAGAGCAGAGCAATGGGAAAGTGTGGTTTGGAATGATTAGACCGAAATCTTGCTATTTGGTAGCGATGACATAAAATAATATCGAAAAAGAATAAAAGTTTGCATTACATCGACTATTAAATATCCGATAAGTGAGTTCTGTGATCTGAAGTTTTACAACAGTGAAATGTATGGGCAGAATTTTTGTATTTAATAGGAATATACATGCCCGAAAATACATTAATAAAGTAGTTCTTAAAAGGCTGTTTTCCGCTTGTGAACATTTTCACAGATAATTACAAATCTACATTTGAACAGGACTCAATTCCACGTCATCTTACCACTGTATGTAAAAATTGGTTTCAAGACAATCACATTTTACAATTGCAGTAGCATGGGAATAGGCTTTAATCTAATCTAATAATTAAAAATAATTAAGTAATCAATTAAATAAACTTACTACGCAGGTACAATCCAGCAAGAAAAAAATTGATGAAAGCAATAATTAATTAATGAAATCACATTACAATATCTGAACTAAAAGCATTGATTGGTAAACTCCATATGACATAATCAGCATGCCGTGATTGATGTTATAGGTTACCCAACTCAGTAGCAACAGAGAAAGTTTACATGCAATTTTAATGCCTATTTTTCTTTCATTATAACTGCAGTTCCAGTATGAAAACATTACAAAATTATTCTATCAAATAAAATTATGTTTGAAATAATAGAAAACTTTATGATACTTCTCTTAATCAGATCACTGTTTTGAACCATCAAATCTCAAAAATGCATCCTTCCCAAAAACGTTTAGCAATTTTGGTCATTACTGTATGCGTCAACCATTTATACGCATAAAACGAAAAATACTTTAAAAAAAAATTTTGGACCAAAATTGCATTTTAAGAAATTTATTCATCATCGTATGCATTAAAGGTTAAAAAAGATTTGAATGAAGGAAATTGCCAGGTGACTATAAGTGAATCGAAAACAAATTTAAACAAAAATAAAATTTAAAAAAAAACTTAATTTTCTAAATTTTGCTCTACTAATTTCCCTTCTTAAAAAGCTATTAATTGATTAACCTCAATTCCAATTCTACAATTTATGCTGCATAGTAAAGCATGCTTCTTTGACAAAAATGATTATACTAATTTGCCTAAATACAAAAATTTGTATTTTATTTAACTATTTCGGTTTTCACTTCAAATTTCTTTAGATATTTTAATTCATAATCAGTCCAATTTTGCTAAGATTAAAAATATTTTTATAATGAAAAATGGTTCATTTAATATTTGGGGTTAAGACGTATTAATTTTAGGAACATACTAGGGATGGCCATTATGATTTGTGGTCGAATGATGTGAGGATTCTGATTTCGTATATTCACACAAGACAATCGATATAATGTCAATATGGTATCCCTACTACTGACTATGGAATAGAACGTTGCCAAAGAATAAAAAATTAATCCTTCACAAAAGGGAACGTTTCGTGGCTGAAAACTTTTAGAACATTTTGTGAATAATTTCTCGTCAGTTGTATTCTTGCATGCGTTTGTTGGTTAGATTTCTTAGTGAAAATCAAATATACAATCGTATATCTCTTTGAGGCAGGCGTCCTTGCATAGGGTTAGAGAGTCTTCGCCGTGATCCGCGCGTCGTGGGTTCGAGTCCCGGTTCGGCATGGTTGTTCTTCATCTGTTCTATCTGTGAGATGTATGAATGTACCCCTCTGTAAAAAGGGGTTGTGCAAGCGAACGTGATGAGGGAGTAGTTAAGCCGTACTCTTGGCCCTAGTTGGCGCTATTAAAACACGAGACGCTCTCTTGGTTCGTCAGCGAGCTTTTCCATGGCCAGTGCCATTAGAAACAACAACAACAACATATCTCTTGGAAGTCATCTGAAAGTTTTCCGGCAAACGAACGTGATAAATATATTTGTCTGCTTTTCATTATCTACAAAATTCAAGTATTGAAATTGCAGAAAATGTTATTTAAATGAAATTAATATATAGAGAGACTTCAGAGCTAATTTAGGAAAAGAAAATCAATGAAACCAAATGTTTTATTCGTGAATGTACTATTCTTTTCAATCAGTAGATTTGAAATTCAATCATCGGAAATAGGTTGCTCTGTTGATAATATGAGAAATTTGCACTGGAATGTTAAAGGTTGTAATTAATCATTTAACTGCAAATACCAATTATTCCATAAAGCAATAAATACAAGTTTGTGGAATTTTTCAATAACACCCACTCCAACTCCCTCACCACTCGCATTATTAATAATTTTTTCCCAAAGTCTAGATATATTCATTGATTCAAAATTGCCCCGCAACTAAATCCTGGATATAAAACCTCATCGAGGCGCGAAACGATGTCGTTTTAATCCTTCATAAATATTGATTTTGGATGGTGAAAGAACCTAACGCTCGGAGGTTTGTGTTCCTCAACAAAAGAGGATTTTCGGTTTTGTTTTTCCTTCCATCCCTCCTCATCCCCCCTGCACCTCCTCGGGTCAGGCCATTCTTAGGCTAACGAAGCAATTTGCGCGGATTATTGGGAAGGGGGTGCGGAGATTTAGGTCAAAGTGAAATAAATACTATCCTTCCTTCCTCTTTTTCTTTTTCTTTGCTTGTCTAAGGCTGAGCTGAAGTTTGAATGCTGTTCCATTACGGGGACAGTTTTCATTAATTGGATTTCTTTCCTACCGAACAGCTGAGAGATATTAGTTCAGTTTTTTGCATACTCTTCTGTAATGGCGTGTGCATGCCATTTCGGAGTGGGTGTCGAGATTTATCTGTAGGCGCTCCCAGGCGCGACGCTGAGAGCTAATGATGATTCACAGTCGCGTGAGAATGGAAGTGAAATTAGTATAACTTGGAATTGAGAAGATAATTTATATTGGCGTTGTGGAAAAGTATTGCTAAAACCTATAATGAAATAAATCCGGAGAATTTGTGACGTTTCTGAAAATTCTGGAAAGGCGTAAACAGTAATAAATAGTTTAAAAATAAAAAGAAAACTCTGTAAATCATTCTTTAATTCCATATTATTAAAAAAAACATTGAGTAAAATACAAAGCAGTCAGAATTACCCCCCTCCTCCACTCCCCCCTCCACTCTGAGATCTACACAGTACTGCACACTGTTTAATGGATCCAAAATTGTCGAAATGCTATTCATGACATGGGGAAACGGATTACGGAAAAAAAATTAGAAGAAACAGAAATTGCAGAAACACCGATAAAACCGGTATGAAATTTTTTCTTTTTATTTTCTATTGTTGATATGAAAAGAGGAAGATAAAAAAGGTGTAGAACTTTAAATTGCCATTTTAACTATAATTTCTCAGTGTAATCGCAAAAATTTGCATAAACTCTTGGTTTGCAACTACTCTTCTGTGCATAGAAGTTGGGAAAAAAACTAGGAAAAAGTCATTATGATCAAAGAGGGTTATCCCGCTTCCAAAGCGCGCTTTGTTTGGGTAGTTGTTTTGTGAAAATAAAAGAAATAATGCAACTGTATTTCGAGAGTTTCGCCGACTTAAGAATTTACGCCAAGGAGCATTGCTTCTACAAGCTCTCGGGATAATGATAGCGCGATTCGAGAAAAGAGTTCAGCCGGGTCGAGAATGCAAATGTACTCGTTCAGATGTCATTGAAGATGTAACCCCCGCTATTGTTAAACAATCAATGGATAACGCTGTAGGCTGCAGTAGTTCACGTGCAGTATCACGGAACTTTAGTGTTCCCTACACTACAGTATGAAACATACTGAGAAAAATGGTGCATTTTTGCCATTCAGCAAACCCGTTATAATCAGTAGTTGTTGGTCATCGACAGGGAGAAGCGACTGACATTTGCCTTGACATTTCTGGCTCGAGTTGAAGTATATGCATCATGGCCACGGCTGATTCTATAGTGCGATGAAGCGATTTCAATTTAATTGGAACAATGGATGCCCATAATTGTTATATTTAGGATGCAGAAAGCCCTCGTACCTTCTAAGAGATTCTGTTTCACTCACCGAAAGAAAATCTGGTGCGAGTCCACAGCCACATTTATTCTTGAACCCTTCTTTTTCGAAGAGGCTACGTGGAATGGCCCACTGATATGCTCCGTGACTGCAAGAAGATATCAAAACATTCTCTAAAATGTTATTGTACCGCAAATGCAACATCACCAATGTCTTGATTCATTTATCTTATGGAAGATGTAGCGCCTCTGCACATTGGACTCAGTGTACAGTAGCGTCTTCGGCAATATTTTTCTAATTATTGAGTAATAATTCATGTGTTTCAGACAACCTGGCCACCACATTCTCTTGATGTTAATCCCTGTGATTCTTGGCTTAGAGGACACTTAAAAAATCTTGTTTATCAATGATGTCTGGTAACCTTGGCATATTTGAAAGTTAGTATCCCTCTGCGTGTGAGAAGCATGCATCTCAATCTACTAATAACGATCCTCTGTTGAATAAGCTGTCCACAGAATGCAGATTATACATTTTGCAAAAGGGACCATACTGAGCAATTTCTCCTGCATCGATAAGGTTCATGTGTTCAAATGTTTGATACGTTGGATTAAAATGCTTTACAAATGTGTATTTTGTGTCTCTTCAACATATTTTCTATTATACAGCGCCATCAATCGATATTTCTGGAACCTGTTTTACTCTTAATCCATTTCTGCATGTCTTGAATAGTATGTTCAAAAATTTTGGAGAATTTGCACTGAACAGTTTACTATAAAGAAAGAGCAGAGTAGGGGTGTTTTAATTCTGACCTCCTTATATATTGGCCCTCCGAATGCTCTCTTTTAAAATAGCTATTTAAATACAAATTTTTCCAAAAATAGAGAATACTTCTGAAATGAAATGAATTGCTATTTATGTGTAAAATTATAATATTATAATACAGAAAGGCCTTATCGAAATTAATGCTAAATGCATAGTCTTATATCATCGATATGTACTTCGATGAATAATGTTCGATCTTTTAGAATCTTTAGGACAAATTTATTAATGGAGAACCAGTATTTAGAAACGTTATTAGGCGATATTAATAACACTTGAAATTATACCTACGATGAAATGGAAAATTCTGATGGTATGAGAACACGAATGAATTATAATTGAGAAATAAAACTGTAATTCTTAAATCTCGAGTCAAATTCTTTACCTTACGAAAAAGTGGTTATCATAAAAATTTTAGATGATTCTGAATTTCTCGAGTGTGTTTTTTTCTTTCATAACATTTGCAAACATCCAGTTATCTGCCTTAATGGGTATATACTTGGAAACAAGGTAACGATAAATATGACATATGTATTATTCTAACTGATATGCGTAAGTATGTATTTTTCATTTTAAGAATGGATATACTGTTACACTTCAAATTCGAAAGACCATTTGAATACAAATATCAATTACTTATTATTTAATCAATCACTGAAGGTATTCTAATTTAAAGTTTAAGCATTGATGGTTATGGTATTTTTAGCACATATTTTCTCTCTGATTATTGAAAACTTTGCTTTTAAAAAGAAGATGTGATTGAAAAAGGTATGCTGAAAAGGAAACAACTGCACATAAGTTGCATTTGAGTTCCTTTTTGATTCTTCCCAAGTCATATAGCAAATCGATCACAAAGAAAATGATTTTCATTGCCAGCAAAGAGTATGTCTGGTGAAGGAAACAGCACGGTTCATTCACAAAAACTTATTGAAATAGGTCAACAACTGATCTGCTAAAACAAGAAAAATGCTCTTCACAAAGCATGGTCCTTACTGTATGTCATTACTTAGTTCACAGCCAGTCTAGATGCGTACCGTAGTGAACTGCTTAACTTGGAGAAAAGAGATCCGCATCGTTCGTCTGCTTCAGAGAAATGTACATCTAAAAGCAACCAGGCTCTCAATAAATGTTTAATAATAATGCTCCATATGCAATCAAATTTGGAAGCTAGGGGATTAGAACAATTCTGCGCATATTTCTAAAAGTTCTGCATATCTTATAACAATTCCGCTAGCATTTTTCAACGTTCTCACTACTGTTTTCTATAAGCGAAATGCCTGTGATGAATCGCGAGAGAGCGGACTTTCTTTCACGTGCAATTATATTGCGATATTAAAACTGTGTGCTTTGGACTTTTCACTCCAGGATAAAAGTGAAACATTTAGCACTGAGCAAATGAAATAAAGCTCCATTTCCAAATTGACCGTTGAGTTTTATCTCATTTGCATATCTTCATCAATATCTTTTCATTGAACATTAATAAAATATTTTTTACAATCTATTCTTAGATATATTTTTAGCTTTGCATATGCAAATGACCAACTTATTAATTGACATTAGCTCTTCTTAGACTCAGGTAAAAATAAAATCTCACATTAGATCTATAATGAACAACCACAACGTAGAATTTCTAAGCTTTCTAAAATAAGATTGTGCGCTCCAAACATAAAGAAGATCAAATATTATATAAGTAGTTCCTTTCTCTTTTATATACATTTTTATGCATTTTTAATGGTATTTACATCCGTTGCTAACATTTTATTCCAAGAAGAATTTTCTGTCTTTCACTTCCTCGCCTCTTTAAATGTAAATGAAGCAAGTAATATTTGTAAATAAGTTCAGCATTGTAAACATCATACTTCAGTACTTTATATTTATGTAATATTTTATTTTGCATTTTTGTATGACTTTTTACTGGATTACTTTATTTTGCATGCATCTGAGTACAATGTCTTTGTATTAAAAAGATATTTATAAAAGAGCTCGTTTAAGAATTGTTTGTGAAAAAAAATTTTTAAGTGCCACAGTTGGAATCTGTCTGCATTAACCAAACACTTCCGGTACATTTATGGATAATAAACATCGGTTTATTGACGCTGTTACAAAATATACCCTTGTAAACACAGTGCCTTAACCTTTCTTTTTCTCATCTACTTATGCCGTTACTAGAATCAATTTAAACACATTCATAAGAATTGTATACGAATAATTTATTTCTAAAATCAAAATTAAAAAAAATGTAATAATGTAGGAAAATAGAATGTAAATAGTAAGTGTAAGAATATTTTCTAAATCCCTAATGCATGAAAGAAGACAAAGAAAATTTATTAAGGATGATAAATTGTGCAGATTAAATTAAATTATCTCCATTAAAATATATCCATCTTCTTTTTCAGAATTTACATCCGGAGAACTTAAGTATCTATCACAATTGTATTCGACTGATTTTAAAGAATAATTCGCGTTCGCTTAAACTTGATATGTAATGGAAACATTAGGAGAAGGAAGGGAAGCAAACTCCTTTAAAGTATCTTCACATCTCGAGAAACCGATTAACATTCAATGGCCGACTTCTTTTAAAATTCCTCCGAATTCTCAGTATTGGGTTCCGTTTCATCCTGTTGTAGTACTTAGAAATCTCTACAATGATCACTCTCCTACTCCGTGCTTCGCAATTCCCACTTCGAATGGAAACTGAACACTTTCCAGCTTCTAATTGGGTTTTCCACTTCTCTTATGATGTACGAAAAGAAGGGAGGAGGAGGAGGGAGAGGAAAAAAAAGGAAAGAATGACAGCATCAACTACTTTCCCTCCATTCGGTCTTTTACAAAGAAAGCCAATTAAGACAAGATCGACTCTTTTATAGAAGACAAGATACAATTCGATCTTTTTCTCCAAGGTCCTTCCTTCTTCAAATACAATGAAATGGAGAAAATGGTAAACGGAAATAACAAAAAATAAGGTTCCTTGGCAAGATCGATGGGTGAACGATGTTCCCAATTCTTCCTTTTTGTCCATTCATTGATAGTTCGTTCTTCGGCCTCAATGATTGCAATGAAATATTCGGTTCTGGAGACGAACAAGGTGTCTTTTTGCATTTGGATCGCTGTCCATTTATTTACGGATAAATAACTTTCCCAAATTCTATTGGTTTTTACTTTTTTTTTCTGTTCTCGCATAAGATTAGCAAGCAGAAGCGAAAGGAAGGTAGGGTACGACGACGAAATTTCATTAACGGAAGGGGAAAAAAAGAAAGCAGAGGGGATTGTTGAATCATGCATGTGCCGGTGTAAGTTTTGATGTATTGCTAAAGGAATGCTTTATTTTTTTAACCATATTTTGGATCAAGTTGAACAATAGCTGACTTATGAAGTGTCAATGATTTATGAGCAAACTGGGGCATCTTAGGTAGCATAGCTTAACCAGAATTCTTTTCTTTTATTCTTGAGTGATAAATATTTTTTGATAAAAAAAGTCTATCTATTTTTACTAGACATAAGAGTAGGATTTCATCCAAATTTTGGTAATCAATATAATATATAGCACATATAAGCATTTAAAATCCATATTCTAGCACTTTCCTTCTAATTTAGATGCAAATGGATAATCTTTTTAAATAAATTCAAATCAAGAAGGTTTTTGATCGGAAATAAGCATTATACGAAGAATACAAACACTTTTAATTTAAATATGTTTAAAAAAAGCAGCCTAAATGAAAACTAAATATTTTTTGGTACTTAGAAATGAGAAACCTCATTGATTAAAAGAACAGAAAGACACTAATTATAATATTTAATGGGCGATAATTCTTTTTTTTTTTTTTTTTTTTTTTTGAAGAATGGACATATATTTTCTTCACGTACCTATCAAAACTTGCAGGAATCCTATCTCGTAACACGTTAAGATAGATCCTCAATCATCAGTCTAGAATTTGATTTCAAAATAAAATAATGATGTTTTCTGCTCATAAAAGGCAGCAGAATTCCAGCTCTAAACTTAATTATCTACTGATTGGTAAAACAGTAGATTTTGAATTTTTTTTAAACAATTAAAACTATTCTTAGATAATTTATAGCATTAATTCAAAAAGTTTAATATAAATAAATTGGTATCTAATTGTTTTTTGAACTTAGAAATGTTGTAATGCAAAAAAAAACTAAAATAAAATATTTAAAAAAAAAATGAGAACCATGTTAGGCAAACAAGAAGGAAATCTATTTTTACATGGTTAAAAAGATCTGCAATATTTTTTAATTGTGATGATTTCATCAGTTGGGGCAGCAGTTTCCTCTGCCATCTTAAAAACAATATATTTAAAATTAAATAAATCTTCACTATTAATTCACTGTAATTAAAAAAAATGTGTTTAGAGAGCAGGTACACTTCATTCACAAATAACACTAACAGTTTAGGTTAAAAGTACTTCCATACCAACTACTTCAATAGTTTCCTGAATGGAACTAAATTAAAACTATGCAAAAGTCCGAGTTCCGCAATGTCTTCACGGTAACATTTCAGTCGTGAGAGCAGAAAGTTTTAACAGTGAAAGTATTCAGTTAGAAAGTACTGAATATCAAAATTTCTTCGAATGTCCGCCATGATATAAATTTAACATACTCTTCCTTCCTCTGATATGATATGAAAATCTGAGAAAGCTTTCATAACTCAGTTTTCGCCTTTCATTTGACCACGATTTAAGATGCAGTTCGAAAAACAATTCTAATGCAGTTTCAATACAGATTGTTTATTCATTAGATGATCTTTCGTAGTTAAGTGACTTCCAATTTCAAAATGACGAAGCTTGGTCCAAACTGGGCCTCATTATTATTTTTTTTTCAAAATGGAGAATTGACATAAAATAATGACACAAACAATTAACAAAATAGATTACAAAATGAAGAATTCTTGAAAAGATATGTTCACTATGTGTGTAAAATTTTAACAAAAACATACAAAATTAATTTTAATATTCATAAGAAATTTTTGAAAAAAATAAATACAAACGTTTCAATTATTTATTAAGTGATCATTATTGTGCCACACTTTACATCGTTAAGTGAAATTCCATCATTAGGTTTGTCTCAAAAGTCTATCTGTTCGTAAGATGCATTTTTCTACTTGTTTTACCTTATATAAAAAGGCGGATTATAACTTATTTCTAGAATCTCGATTTTATATTTATCACTACTACTGTTTTTAGTTGAAAAATAATTGGAGTTGTGTTAAAATAAATTTTTAAAATGAGACATTCCAACAAGTTAAAAATATGATTGAATAAGCTTCCTTAGAGAGCAGCTTTATATGTGCAGCAGTTGTAACTTCATAGAGTTATAGATGTTGCACAAAAAGAAGCAGATACTGCTACGTATTATGCATCTCCGCAATATTAAAATACTAATTTCTTGATACTATTAAATATTAATTTCCCAATACTGTTAAAATAATTAATTATTTATTTCCTAATCTATCCGTACTTTTACAATAGAAAGGACTAGCCTCTCCTATTTTGACATTTTAATTGTGATCTATTGCCAGAGAGGAATGAAATCCTTTAAAATTCCAAGGCCAACAAATTGTCTTTCAACAATAGTCTTTAAAAATAGCTCTGGTTGATCTAAATTTTTTGAAATTATACTAAGAAATAAAGCAAAAATTAAGATTCGTTAGTGGTTTTCGATAGACAAAGTTGAACCTAAATCATATTAAGATGAAAGCCATCTTTCTGCATAAGAAGTGCACAAATATTTAGATTTTTATTTAATAATTTTTTCAGAAATGTTTCCTCTAATACTAAATTGTTCTATATGTAAAATTTTCAATATGAATTCCAACAGAAATTAAAATGCACGAAGTGATGATTTTGCTCAATATCGAAATAGGACAGATAGTCGTTTCCATTTGTGTTTTAATATTATAAATATAAAATAATAAGAATCTTTAAAAGGAACATACAATTTAATTAATTTTACTGAAATATAAAGCTGCGTGCTAAAAAGAAAATTGCCTTGCAATCTTCTAAACAGTCCTAAAACAAATTTTTAATGTAGTTCTTTTACATCCAAGTATGTATACATAAATGCAATTAGGATATTTTTTACATATAATAGATGTGAATTCAGTTCGATAATAAACGAGATAACGTTTTAAATCTTCACTGAATACCGAAATAAAAATATATGTTTAATAAAAAAAAATGTGAAAACAGAACTTTTTGAAAGACATTTCGAAAATAATATTTTCTTTCAACACAGAACTAAGATTTTTTTTTATTATCTTCAGTATAATATTTTTTAGCATTATGTTCATTGAATGTTTGAATATAAAAACTTATTTGAAATGTTGGATAGTAATACTAATAGCGATTTTTTAAAACTAATTAAATTTGTGAAGAATTTTTCACAATTTGTTGATAAAAAATTTCGCATTCTCGTTTATACATTAAATCACCGAAAAAGAATGTGAAATAAATATTCATACGAAAAATATTTAAAATATTTTTATTTTGCAACACATTTTCAATAATCTTTTAAAATATAGCTTTAAAATTTTTGTGAAAAACTGCATTACGAGAAACGTTATATATCTCATCTATCAAAGCAATTCCATAGATGAGGTAAACATGCTTTTAAAATTTCATTTAATATTGAAATACTAAATTTGTTAAATAAAATTTGGGAAAAAGTTACTCAGCGAAATATATTTCGAAAACACATTCTTTTTGTTTTCAGTCTGAACATTTCACTTTAGTTCATTATAAATATTACTTTTTTAGTATAAATCATTATGCTGAACTTCTGATTAAAAAAAAATGTTTTTTAACTTTTTCTATAGTATTGTTAAGACAATATAATGTTCCATATTAAGTTTTCACAAATTTACGCATGTGTGAATTCGCTCACACAGTTTTAGTAATAACTAAATCCTTTTTCGTCCATTGAAATAAAAGTTGTTGCAAATATCTGCACAAAAAAAATATCCCTATTATTTTTATCTTATTTTTAACTTTCAAAATTTTACTAAAACAACCTTTTGTCAATCGTAGATAATATGCCATATTATCTACGATTGGCTGCTTAATTTTTTGTACATCGAAATAATTCATAAAATAGACAAGTTGATTTTGAAACTTCATTTTATACTGTAATTAGAAAAATAAAGGAAATTTGAGAAAATGTATCAAACAAACAGCTAAAGTACCATTTTTTTTTTTCCTATCATCATCTTTGCTTGACAGATCACTGCCACTTTCATCATAATCAAGTAAAATTGTTTTAATTTCTTCATCAGTGAGTTCGCATTTCCTTTAACTAATAATGAAAAAATGATAAGCGTTTAAATCCAAAAATTACTCTTTTAATAATTTTTTTGAAATCGATTCACAGTACTTAAAATAAAAAGTAGACATTTACAACTGAAGACAAATTTTCAGAACGGCATCCATACAAGAAATTTAGTACGTATATAATTTTATGTAGAAGGAAAAAGGAAACTTCCAATCTTTATCAGATTTTTTAACGCTATTTGAAAGCGGCAGTTTATACTCAGCAACAAAAATTCTGACAGTCCTTAGATGACAGAATAAGGCGCTGGAAATATAAACGGCTTTCCACCACAGCAAGAGGAATCGCTACACATTTTGTGAGAAAATTTCATTGTGAATAAACCGCGGAGAAAATGCAATAGTTTGTTTATACATCATTACAATAGTCTTGATATTGAAAAGAGTGCCTCATGCTTATCGGAAAAAAAGGTGTATATTTAGGATCTATTTAAATGCCTATTTAGTGAATTTCTCCCCAACCCCTACCGCCTTAAGGCACAGGCGAATCTGCTGTGAGAAAGCCACAATCGTCAGAGATAACACGGACCGCCTGGTGTGCTGCACACAGTAGTCACTTTTAATATCCCTTTCCCATAAAAAGAAAGAAGGCGACGGAGACCGATCCACTTGAAGGTTAAGGCAAAATTATCAAACCGTCCCAAACTGCTTCACTGGAAGTGAGAAGGATAGAGATTAGAAACTCAATTGAAAATTTTCACTCTTAAGAACTTTATTATTTTTTTTTCAAAATATACCTCAAATTAGGTGAATTATACTATACATAAAATTTTAAAAAATGAGCCAAAGAGTAATATGAAATATTTTGTTAATTTTTAAAATTTAACAAGAATGAATATCTCCAAATCTTAATTGTTAAATATCAAATTTTCGAATTGATAAACTAATGATTAACCTTTAGCTTACTGCCGGTAGAGCTGCTGTACCAGATTTTTTTTTTACCTTTCCCTACGGATCGGTACAACTGCTGTACCAGCAAAGAGGTTGAATTTCGTTCGCCCACTTGAACTTGCCAGTTGAACCCTAATTGCCTCGTAAAATATCTTCCCTTTTGTGTCGCACCCCTTAGGGTCAGGAAATTTCGTCCAGCAGATGTTATAATCATTGTTGGCGCTAGTAAGTCTTGTAAACCCTGCTATGGCAGCAATTTTTTTAAGTAACATTCCTAAGAGGTATGAAATGAGTTTGCATAATTTCATTTGTGGGAAATACTCGTTGTAAACTTTCGTCTTTTTTCTGGTTTTTTACATTTTTTTTAAATTTATAGATTTCTTAATATTTTAATTTAATATAATTTTGTAACTTTATAATAATATATGGTTATAGTTGGACCCATCTATTTGTCTATATTTCAAGTAAATTCACAGAATTTACTTCAATTCACAGAACTTAATTCAAAGAATTTACTAATCAATTGAACAAGAAGACTTACTTGAAGTTTCATTTCTGACGGAATGGTATTATGAAGGTAATCGGCACCCTAGACAAATTGTTACTTCTTCGCTCCCATTCGTCACAAATGAGGCAGAAAAACTAAATGGAACCTCGTTTTTTATTTTTTTTTGTGTGTGTGTTTTCATTGTCATTATATTTTACATTGAAAAGTGACAAAACATTTTGCTTTGTCTTCATGTTTACTCTCCTTCTGGAGCCTTGGGCATACATACTTCCCAACCACTAATTTATTAGTCTGACACAGTATTAAAGCGAAACTTTTCAGCTTTAAATTTTAATACCTGATCTGGATATATTCCTGATAAAAATACATTTTCGTTTTGAAATTTAAGTAAGCTGTCGGTTTCACTATTATTTTTCATAACTTATGAAATCGATTGATTTAATAATTTACAATTAATCATTCATTAAAAGTTATAATTCTAATTTTAAACTATTGAAGGAGCTTGTTAAAATCTATCAAAATAATTAGTAGTTTTTCTATATCAGAAGAGAAATATTAAAATCTTTATACCTTCATTTCAATCCACTGAGAAATTACTAGACATTTAAAATATTCCAGAAATATTTGCATTGAAATAAAATAAAATAGCTGTATAAAAAAGTCAGGAATTCTAGATTTAGTTTTAAGTAATTCTGAGAGATAATCTAAATGAGCTGCTAGTAAAAATACTTGTATTTAATAACGAATACTGATCATTTAGAATGATAGATATATTATTTTAAGTTTTTTTTTTAAGGTTTTTTGCTAACTACTTTTCAGAGTGATATCATCGCAATGTAATGTTATGTATCGAATTCTAAGTAAACCATATCTAATCTTACTCTAACTTTTTAAAAATTAATTGTCTTAAATCTGGTGATTACCAACGTATTATTAAATTTTCTGCAGAAAAATAATTATTTCTTATAATTCAAGTATTTATTGTCTGTAAAAGTGAGCATAGTTTTCAAAAATATTACACTGAAATGAGTAATTGAATTTCTCTGCAAAAGAAAAAAAAATCACTATAAATTGTAAGAATCGACAATAGAATAGGAAAACGTTACTAGTAATTATATTAAAAACCGGTCGAACTATGTTAGGAATAAATATTATATTCGATTTCTGTGAGCCCATTTTTTATTATATTAACACTAAAACATTCAAAGATACTTTAATTTATAAAACAGCAGATGATTGCTATCCGTGTTATGTACAAAGAAATGGGAATATATTTAAAAAGGGAATATAAACAATTAGGATCGTTATGCATGATATGTAAATCGTCACATTTTATCAAAATTGATGAGTTAGAAGAATAACAAAATAAAATTCACAATGGTGTGTTCAAGCTTTATAAGAATTATAATTACAGCTTCAGCAATGCTTGAGAAATATATTTAATTACAAATATGATTGAAAAATTGACAATATTTTGTTTAATGTGCTAAATAACAATACAGAAGTTATCCTATTTAAAATTTATTTAATTCAATAGTTTCTCCTACAGAATTAGTATATTAATGTTTCAGGAAAAAAAAAAACTGTGATAAAAAGCTTTTCCTAGGTTTCAGACGTGGTAAAACCGCAAAAAAGCAACCTGGTTATTACAGAAAGGACAGATGACCAATTACCACTACGGGTGGTCGAAATAGGAAAGGTTATTTCCAACAATCGCCTTTAAAAGAAGGGGGAAATGTCTTCTAGTTTTTTCACTGAATGCCCGTATTCAAATTAACTTTTTCTGAGTTTGGGTTCCCGAAGTTTAAAGGTTAATCTTGGTAAAAATTTCATGTTTAATCTTATTATGGAAATTAATTACTTATTTACTTCTTTTATTTTGTTTCAATCAAAGAAACTCCTATTGTTTTGCAAGCACAAAAGCAAATTTTTGAAGTCTTCAAAACATTTTACTATGTCTATATAAACTTATTTTAAACTTGCGCCACAGAACTTGCCCGCCTTTGCTGACAAAATCAAAAAGAAGCAAAGCCAATTTCCTCCTGGTATTGTGGAAAACTCTTCAAAAACTTTTGGTGGAAGCAGGCAGTCATCTTCCGAATAACTGGGAGAAGAAAGTGGGGGGAGGGGGAGGAGGAGGGATTTGAAGTCTCACGGAACTTCCCATGTGCATTTTTTCAAAATCATGTCACGCCCGAGAACTGGGAAAAAACGGGACTATCACCAGCATGCAAAGGAAAGTGAAATCCTAAGAAAATGATTAGATTCAAAAGTTCAGGAGGTTCTTTTGGGAATGTGCCAGCACGCGTTGATTTCCTATCTGTTTGCTGGTTTCTGGTAAGAGCGAGAATCTATTATGAAGTTATATTTCTTACATATATCTTGCATAACAATCAGAAGATTGTTATGTAAATCTTATATTAGAATGAAAATTTATCTTCAATTTAATTTTCTAGTGATGCACTGAAAAAAATCATATAAAGAAGTAAAAGTAAATGTCATCAATGAGCAGCCTTTATTCTTTATGTATCTAGACGAAATTTTCATTAATTTATAATGTAAATTTAAAGTGGCATCATACAAAATATTCCCTTATATACACTCTGTCAATAAGTAATTGAATACATGTGATAAAAGAAATAAAAAAAATATTCATATTCACTGAAGCCCTAACTATCTGAATTTAACTATCCCGGGCGTGTTTCCCACAAGTGTTTTGATTATGAACAGTGGTGTTTCCTTCCACTCGGCTTGGAAAAAACATGTAAGTTCTTTCTCCGAATTTGAACAGTTGTTACACTGCTTAATACGGCGATCCAATTCGACCCAGAGGTTTTCAATATGATTCAAGTCTTGACTCTGGGTAGGCTAGTTCATTCCTTTGCCATCACACCAGTTCACGGTGGACTTCGAAACATGATTAGTGACATTGTCCTTCTGGAAATAATAATGATCCAACGTTTAAAATTGCCATATAGTAGGAAGCACATTGCGGTCCAGAATATTGGAGTAGGGTTCGCCGTTGAGCTTGACATGAATTGGGTTGAAGGGTGCCATTCCATACCACTAAAACGTCTCCAGACCATAATTCCACTCCCGCGAAGCTTTACTGTAGGGACATTGCATTCTGGCAAAAGACGTCCGCCATGCATACACTAAACCCAGACTCTGCCAACTGCCTGGAAGAGATTGAACCTATATTCACCACTCCAGAGAATTTGCTTCCACTCATCTACGGTCCAATTTCGATATACCTTACACGAAAGCCAAACACAGCTGCTGGATCTTATAATCAAACTTTTGTGGGATGCAACACGACCGTAGAAACAAAACAAATGTGATTCCTTGTGGATAGTGTTTCTAGAAACAACAGTCTCGGATGATTGTTGAAATACCTGGTGTATGTGGGCCATCGGTTTCTTATCTTAGTGGATCTGCCGGTTCGAAGCATATTCCAGCAATAATCAATCACCTTCCTCTTCTTAATCACAAAAGTCACTGTCGATTTTGGAATATTTACCTTACTAGATACGTCCCTTAAGAATCCGTCATTTGTTAAGATATCTGACACTAACTCCTTTCTCGTAGTTAGATAGCTTTAAAATTCGTGACTTCTTACATGCAACTAATGCCAAACCAATTTCCTACACGATATTTAAGCCCAGACGGCGTGACATAGATCAGGACAGAAGATATCTGCATCTGCATGGCTGTCCAAATATTTATTGTTAATGATGAACAAATGAGATGGCTAATTTACAAGATGGAGTGAATAATAAAGTTCAGTGCTAACATGTTCGTCTTTTAACAATATGTCGTATTATTTCCGTCTTGCCTTTTTAAACAAGTAGTAATCATATCGATCATCCCGCCTCGTCTAGGCGTCAATTGCACGTGGAGCTTGTTTCCTTCACCAGAGTCGCTGCTGACGGCGGGAAGTGAGATTTTTAAGAACCCATTTATGGAAAATGGATATGTATGGATTTGTATTGACTAATGATCATGTTATTTTATAGTGAACATTTTCTTATTGGATTTTAGTAAACTATTTCTAAAATGATAATGGAAGAGAAAACAAATAATTTAAAATACGTTTTACACTATTTAGCAAATGTAATACATACAAATAATTTAAAATACGTTTTACTCTATTATTCAAATAGTAATGAAAGGATGTGTGTTGATTTTATTTTTTACTTTTTCATTCGTTTTAAGCATCATTCATAGTTCAAATATTTAATACTTTACATGGAAGATTTTAATAAGATTTTAACACAAAATAGGATGAAAAATCCTTTTCATTGATTTTCTATTTTATAAAATTAAGAAATTTTTCATTTTCTATGAATTTCTGAATATTTTTCTGGTTGAATTCTATGAATTTGCGAATTATTTTCGACATTAAAGAAAGATAACCTGCATGCCTCTCTATAAGAATCAACTCGCAGAGGGGCGAATTTTATCCTGATATTTCAAAAAGACTTCCGGTGGATGCAGACGGCCATCCTCCAAGCAACTGAGAAACTCTGCAAAACGGAGGGAGGGTGAGGGATTTGAAGCCTCTCAGAAATTTCATGTGCATTTTCCCAAATCCAGTCACGCCTGAAATCCATCAAAAAGAGTTTCATCACCGCCCAGCAGAGGTAAGCGGACGCCTGGGAAATTGATTAGATTCCACGATTTGACGTTTTTCGGGAATATGTAAACGAGCGTTGATTTTCTTTTCGTTGCTTGTTTTTAGCGAATATGAGAATTCGTTAAGAAATTAATCTTTTCTCTCCTCGCCA